>LPNX010192004.1:0-120000 GCA_001517045.1 Pseudotsuga menziesii | reverse complement strand
TTTTGTTTTTGCCGAAATGCGCTTGCCAAAAAGTGTTACCCAGGTCCACGGATTCACCCAGGATTGAGGTGGTGGAGGCCCAAGTGGGGGATTCAGTTTCTCCGATTCGCAAACGTGCTGACAGAGGTTGTATCTATCATAATATCTAATTTTATATTAATAGAAGTATCTTTTCCTGTCCAATAATGCATGTTTGAATGAATATTTTATCCATGGATGTTTTCAAATGCTTATACATTGTTGATTCAATATGCTAGAATAGATCTAACACCAATATATATAGTATGCTTGTATTGTTTACTTGTTCTTGAGGAAGTAATCTATCAATTCAAGATGAATTTGGAAAGCTCAACAGGGATCTAGTTCAACCGTCCGGAATAAGGTACAAGGTCTGATCCTTTAGTGTTAGATATTTAATTTCTATTGCATTTTGGAAAGGATTAATGTCTGAAGTCAAGCTATCTATTGTGGTACCCCAAGCCATATGGTACCCCAAGCCATACGAATTTCTCTCCGTAAAAGAATTGGCGACTCCGCTGGGGAGTTCCTAGTAGTTGTCCTTTGGGGGTTTTCTATCGAAATTCAATGACTTTGAATTGCTCTTTCTCTCTTGTTTCTATGTCGGGTCTGGGGGCATGTTTTCCTGGTAGTGTCTAATTAGTGTGAAGTTTGTCTCAGCTTGTTTGTTTGCCTTGATTTTTATGCACCCTTCTTCCTATATGCGAGTTTTGAACTCACAGTCGCATATACATGCGGTTTTCTCTGCCATTTCCGCATATACATGCAAGTTTACTGCGAATAGTCGTGTATGCCCTTAGTTTTGATCTTAGTGGAATTTAAATGGTTGCTGGGTGAGTTGTGATCATTGCTGAGTCTCCTCTAATACTGCTAGAGTCTGTATACACCTCTATTTTTTACCAGAGATGTTTTTTTACGGTAAATTTATTTTTTTAAGAATGTTCTTGTCATTGCATTTTTTATTTTTTGTTTTGGGATTAGTGCATTAGACTTATTTTACCTTAGTGCTTTGCTTGAATGTTGCTTGAGTGTGCTTGCAGAGTGTGGGGGTTGTAGAATCATTCTTTTGCCTTTTATATCTCAATTTATTTCAAAAAATCCAAAAATATGTGCTTATCACTATGCATTGCATTTTCCATAGTACTTGCACTAGATTTGCTTTGGAGTATTAGTCAGGATTTCATATAGGAAAGATTGCATTTATCATTTGAAGAAAATTGTGTATTACATGTAGTAGCATACCCTGTTTTCATGGACACAATGCATTTGCATTGATGGTTAGGTGTGCATTTTACTTCATGTTGTGTCATAACACCATTAGTTGCACGACCATATCCCTCTTTTGAATAATAAATCCAATTAAATCAACACTTAATTAAAATGAACTACACTATTTTATTTGATACGGTTCACCAACAAGATTAGGTTTTAGGGTCTTGGAATAGTTCATTGTGAGTAAATTCTCCAAGACCACTAAACAACAACATGTATGTGTCTGTCTAGGTGAGTGTGTGAAATCCTTGGTATAACCAGTGTTTCTCAGGATCCTCCTCTCAAAAGGGAGTTAAGCATGAGGCAGTGGGAGAGGTTATTGATTGGGATGACCCCTACTCATAAGTGAGTAGCACCGGAGATACTTCCAGGATTGTATTCATATCTAAGAGCTCTTTCGATAGTTTCGGGCTTTGCTACCCTACCAATATGGTCAATCTCGCCTGCAACTGTCCCCCTGAGCATTGATTATATTGAGATGACCATAGCGGCCTTACCTAGGATATCGAGGGGGTACTTTGCAGGGGTTATTCTGCAAGTGTCCTGGCCAGGTTGGGGTCAAACAACACAGTTGCTTTACGCATTGAAGCTGAGGGCCACAATAATTGGTTAAGTACCTCCTCTTATTTTGTATGGGAGTCTCAAGCCTCTCCTAGGTGAGACATACCTGCTTCATTTGGGAGCTCACTTATCCTACCCTTGATTGCTTTTATTTGGATTTAGATTTTATTGGTGATTGCTCTGTGCACGTTAGCTTCCCTAGGGTTTGCGTAGATAGAGAGTCTTTTACATTTTTTGAGTCATTGTGGATTCGGGTGTGGCTCCTCGTTGTTCTCGTCGTTTAGCAGGACTTCTGCCTTCTACATCTCCTCCTCCTTTGGGAGCGGGAAATAGACAGTCCAGGTGGACTACTTCGCACATTGATTCACACACCATGGGAGACCATATAGAAGGTATTCTTGAACCACCTTCTCCCGTTCATGTGGAAGATGGGGAGTTTACTCCTAACTATGATCCTTCACCTGACTTGACTATGTTAGGTCCTGTGATTTCTGAGATAGGAACCTTTCATGATAGACCTACTTACGGTAGGGTTGATTCCCCATTGACGCATTGCCGGTATGGAATGCCGGAGGATGACGATACTCATTTTGAACCCATGAGCACTAGTTATGGTATGTCTAGTTTTCCCACACATGATTTGGAATTTCACGTCGAATCTTAGTTCGAGCCTAACACTATGCTTGGGGGCACTATCATTCCTTACCATGCGGAGAGGTTTGGGAGCACTAGTCAGATTGCACCTTCCATCTTGGTGGTGGAAGTTACATCACATATTCCTCCTAGGTCTAGGGTTAGTGATCCTATTAGGATACCAGATCCGAGATAAGTGACTGTAGGGAATAGTATGTACTTGATTACAAAGATCCTTTCATCCTCTGTCCCTAGTTCTTCGAATGTTCACCCTCCACCTCATTCATGTGGTCCTTCGGGCCAGAACGTTGCTATGAGTTATGTCTGTACTATTGTTACTAGACCAGTTGTGTCTCAGCTTCATGCACCGCCCGTTGTTTCGGGAGGTCATGTTCATACTTCTAGAGGTCACATTCCTACTTCTAGAATGTATATTTCTACTTTCGGAGCGTATGTTCCTACTTACGGAATGTCTCATGGGACATCTCATGTGATGACTTATGGACCCTATTATGGGACGCAGTATGGACAGGGTTCTTGACCTTATGGGGGTAGGTATCAACAACCGGCTTACTCTCCAAATTACGGATTTGTAGCTCCGAATAGTCAAGGTAAACCACACTATGGTGTTTCCATGCCATCTTATACGGGTCAAACGGGAGGAGGGCACTATGGCCAAGGCCATGCTGGTAATCAGACCTATGTGAATTAGAACTATCAGGGAGCGGTCCATCGACCTCATCATCCTAGGCTCCCTTTCCTCACAACACTGAATCTTCATGACTTGTCGAGATTGATGAACGATCATGTAGCTCATGACCCAGCTTGGCCGACTGTCCCTACTAAGCTTCCCTTGGACATACCCAAGTTCGAGGGCAAACTGGGAGAAGATTCGAGTGAACATGTTACTACCTTTCACCTATGGTGCTCTTCGAATTCCTTACACCAGGACTCCATTTGTTTAAGGTTGTTTCAATGCACCCTTATAGGGCCTAGCGTGAAATGGTATATAGAGCTACCTAGGGGGGCATTCGCTTTGTTTGATGACCTAGCGATGACTTTTCTTAACCACTTCCAGCTACCGGTGCCTTATGACGTTGGTACTAAAATCTTGTCGAAATTTTAGTAGGATAAGGCCACACATATCTCGGATCATATCCCAGAGTGGCGTAGATGGAAGAGGTTAATTAAATCCTTTATACCGCTAGAATTCCTCCTCGAATGGTTCCTTAAGTCGTTATTTCCATATATAGCAAAGGATGTTTCTACATCTGGAGTGCAGAATGAGGAACAAGCAATTTTTAGGGTGCAAGAACTAGACTTGATTTATGCTTAGTCAAGTTTGTTATATGAGATAATTCCCAATGCTCCGCGTTCTAGTTTCAACCCCAAAGTTAAACCTGGACCACATGCTAATGGCATTGTTGGTTGTGCAAGTGCTAAACCTGTGGATTCGGTTGCAAAACAAGTTAGTCAATTCTCAATCAACCAATCTGCTTCAGGACAAGCCATGGCTTTGTCTCAACCCACCCAAATGGTGAGTGTACTTTCTGTGCAATCATCGAACCGGAAGGGTAACCAGCAGCCCAAATGGAATAAAAAGAAGGGTAAGAATAATCGTAAGGGTGGGAATAGGAATGAGAATGCTAATAATAATATAAAAAATTCCTATAATGCTGGGGGGACAAGCAAGCTAAACGTAAGGTTAAATTCCCTTGCAAGTGGTGTAAGGATGATCACCTCACTTACGTGTGCGCTTGTATCGATCAAGCCTCGAGATTCTTGGCACAGGGCCCAGCTGTGCAAACTAACCCTTTACCTCACAATCAAAATACGAACTCGAGGACCCATGATCAGTCTGGTGGTGATCAAGATCCGCCGGAGGGTAGTGGTCATGGTTGCATTAACATGGTACGTGCTGCAAAAGTTGTGACCCATGTGAAGGACTATGGTTCGTCACAACCCAGCCCAAGAAAGGAACCTGATCCACTAGGATATCCTTTGTGTATTGAGAAACCTATGGATAAACCTAAAGCTACACCTCGCATTCCTAAGGGATTACTTAAGCGTTCGGGGCACAATGCTAATGCACGAGCCACCCAAAACTATTCAGTTGTCGAGGATTTGGGCCACACTCCTTGTGCGATGTCTGCATTGGAATTTCTTCAGAGTTGTCCTTCACAAAGGAAGGCTTTGCTTTCTACCCTTGGTGTGAATGATGATGATTCTTCCTCCATGATTAAATTTGAAACCGCAGGACTTCAGCCTCGCTTGCCTTACTATGTGTCTCCTTTGATTCATGTAGAATGTCTTAACATGACTGTCAAGCACATTGTGATTGATGAAGGTGCTGCCCCTTCTGTGATGTCGTTATCATCTTGGAAGGGTTTAGGTTCCCCTGAGGTGTCTAAATCAGCAACCATGTTAACTGTGTTCAGTGGGAGATCATTTAGACCGCATGGTATCCTTCCATCCCTTAAGGTACATTTGGGAGGGAAGACCATTCTGATAGAGGTCAAGGTGGTTGATGAGCCCCTTGAATACAATATTTTGTTGGGTAGGAATTGGATGTGCATTATGTAAGCCGTAGCTTCTTCCCTACATTGCATTGTATGGTTTCCATTTAATGGGAAGATAGTCATGATTGATCAAACATCATTCAAGAATCCATTAGTTACCGCATCTTTGGGAGCTTCGATCTTGATCGTTGAACACTCTCAGCTGGCAACTGGGAGTGTGGGTGGAGGCATGTATCCATCCCTCATGGGAATCTTTAGTTATCATACACTGATCCTTATGATAGGGTCTAGTTTCAATGAGGCTTTGACATCTATGACATCGGTGTCTTTTCACACGAGTCATATGGAAGATCCTTGGATTCTTCCTACACCGAGTACTCTGAGTGAGCCCATCATGATGGATGTGTCATTTCCTGTAGCTATGATATCTTATCAAGTTAATATTGAGTGTGTTGCAGAGCCTAGTCCTTCCTCTTTTGTGGATGGAGGCGGAGGACCCTTATGTGTTGTCGGCATGGGCAGTGCAGTCTTCTCACATGCACGACTGCCTTGATAGTGTTTTTCCTTTAGATGAAGTGATTATTGAGGCCATGTCGGGAGTTGAGCCACCATGGGAGGAATTCCATCATAGATCTTACTTTCTTCCTGAGCTTGACCGCTTGGAGCGTGAGGACTTTAGGGCGGTTATTAGTGAGAGAGTTGGTAGTCTTATGGTTCCATTAAGATCTCCTAGTCTGATGGATGATGGAAACATGGAAAATGTATCTTTGATTATTCCTATCAATATCTCTCGCAATCCTGGTAGGATAGAGAATGTCTATATTGGGGTAGTCGAATGTTCCCATGCTGAGATTCAAGAATACACTGAGTTGTTTAAGGAATTCCATGATATATTTGCTAGGTATTACAATGAAATGCTAGGTATCGACCCTCGTATTGTCGAACACGATATTAATACTTATCCCAATGCTAAGCCTATTCGACAACACTTGCGTGCGGTGAACCCTAGGAAAGCACCAGTGATTAAGGCAGAGATAGAGAAACTATTGAAAGACAGTTTTATCTATCCCGTTCCCTTGACAAAGTGGGTTTCAAACCCTGTTCCGGTGGATAAGAAGCAGGGAGTGATCCACATATGTACTGATTTCCATGATTTGAATTGTGCTTGTCCTAAGGACAATTTCCCCACACCATTTATTGATCAGATTTTGGATGAGTGTGCGGGTAGCGAGGTTTTTTCCTCTATGGATGGATTTTTCGGATATAATCAGATACAAATTAAACTCGAGGACCAACATAATATTGCATTTATTTGTCCTTGGGGAATGTTTGCATATCGAAAAATGCCTTTTGGCCTTAAGAATGCCGGAGCTACTTCTCAGCGGGCAATGACTTTGATCTTCCACGATCTCAAGTGAATTATCGAAGTATTTTTGGATGACCTTACTGCTCATTCTCGTATGAGAATGTGTCATTCCTATCACTTGATATTGGTATTCAAAAGATGTTTCCATTATTTGGTTAGGTTAAATCCTCATAAGTGCATCTTTTGTGTGAAGTTAGGTCGCTTGTTAGGATTCATCGTTTCTAAAGAGGGTATAAGAGTCGACCCTTTGAAGGTTGAGGCAATAATTCAGTTGTCTCCCCCGAAGAATATTCGTCATCTTCAATGTTTGCAAGGCATGGAAAACTTCTTATGGAGATTTGTTGTCAATTTGGCCAATTTGACTAGAGGCTTCATGCATATTTTGAAGAAGGAAACCACCTTTTGTTGGGATAAGCAAGCCTAGGAGTCCTTTGATGCGCTCAGGCGAGTCCTAGCATCAGCCCCGATGATTAGTACCCCAGACTATAGCCATGATTTTCTAGTTTATGTGGCCACGTCCATGGAGACGATTGGTATGGTTTTTGTTCAAGAGGATGGGGAGCTCCAAGAGCATGTCATATACTATCTGAGCTGGAACCTTATTGATGCAGAGATTCGTTATTCTCGTGTTGAGAAGCTTTCTTTAGTTACCATACATGCGGTTCAACGGTTGAGACATTATATTCTCCTTTGCCAGACCTTGGTTGTAGCCCATGTCAATCCATTTCAATTCGTCCTCACTTGAAGGATGATTGGGGGAAAATATAATAAATGGATTGTCATCTTGCAAGAATTCGATCTTGAATTTGTTTCGGCAAAATCGAAGAAATTGTTAATTTTTGCAGAGCTTATATCAGATTTCCCAAGAGAGGTCGAGGAGTTGGTTTGTGAAGATATGTTTGTCGGTGAACACATCTTCTTAATCTCAAATTTAGACCCATGGTATGGGGATATCATTATATATTTATAAACATTGAAGGTCCCTACTCACCTCTCATGGGATCAATGATGATGATTACGTCACATGTATAAGAATTACCTCATAGTGGATAACACTTTGTACCGCTATGGGGTAGATTCCATTTTACAACATTGTTTAACTCATGAAGAGGCTGAGGTAGTGCTGAATGATTTCCATGGAGGGGCGTGTGGTAGTCATTTATCTGGGCTTTCTACAACACAATAAATCTTAAAGGCGGGTTATTTCTTGTCATCGATCTTTAAAGATTGTGTAGATGCGGTCAAGAGATGCCACCCTTGCTAAGTGTTTGCACATAATATGCGCTCGAAACCTGCCCTGTTACATCCCATCATCACCATCGGTCCCTTCACTAAGTGGGGGCTTGATTTTATGGATTGCAACCCAGCTTCAGCTGGGGTGCATCATCATATCATAGTGGCTATTGATTACTTCACAAAATGGGCTGAGGCTATGCCTACAATTAAATCCGACAGTGAGACAGCCATGCACTTCATATTCAACCATATTATTACTCGGTTCGGAATTTTGAAAAAGCTTGTTACTGACCATGGCTTGCACTTTCAGAATTATATGACAGAACAGTTGGCATCAAAGTTAGTGTACAAACAAGAGCATTCCTCCTCTTACTACCCTCAAGCGAATGCATAGGTAGAAGCAGTGAATAAATCACTCAAATCCATTCTCCAATGAACCATCGCACAAAGAAAGAATAACTGGCACATCATGTTATATCATTCTTTGTGGGCGTATAGAACCGCTGTTAAGACTGCCAAATGTTTTTCTCCATATCAACTTGTACATAGAGTGGATTCGATATTGCCGGTTGAATGCAAGATTCCTTCTATGAAGCTAGCCGTAAAACTCTTACCAGACACTTCACCATTGGAGGAGCGTTTGGTCCACCTTGAGCAACTTGATGAGCAGCGTCGAGATGCCTTGGTGGATGTAGAAGTAAATAAATGTCGTTTAAATTTCCAGTACGATAAGTCTATCCATCCAAGGGGGTTTAGTGAGGGAGACTTGGTCCTTCAATGGGATCAACCAAAATAACCCTTGGGGGTAGGAATGTTTAATCCCATGTGGCATGATCCTTACATCATCAAACGTGTGTTAGAGAAGGGAGCTTATGAGTTAGTGGATTATGAGGGAACAGCCTTGGCGGAGCCTAGAAATGGGCTCTATATCAAGAAGTACTATGCATGATTTTTAGCCAAGGCTGGTTATTGTATATTATTGTACAGTTTTGCATATATAGGTATTTTTCTTATAGTGATCGAGCTTGTGATTAGTTTCCATTTATTTTGGTAGATGTGAATGGAATCTTCCACCTAAATAGGATTCTTGGATGGTGCGAGCCGTCACACTCAACACTCAGCCTCTGCTGCTTGGGTGATTTATACTCCTATGGGTCAAGTACTGTCTTTAGGAGGCGTATGTTTGCGGCCATCTTCAAACAATGTTGTTGAATATAGTGCTGTTATTGAGCTTCTACGGGATGCCATTTCACATGGCATTATCTCTCTTGAGGTATGTCTTGATTCGGAGTTAGTAGTGTCACAGCTTAATGGTTTGTACCATGTTAGAGATATGACGTTATTAAGAAGATTCTTATGTGTGAGATTATTAGAATGGCAACTTGAAAATATAACATACATACATATTCCAAGAATTAATAATCAAGTTGCTGACTCATATGCTAACTACGTGTTAGATTGGCATTTGTTTCATACACAATAAATTCATCACAAACACAATTTTTTACACATGTAAATAAATAAACTGATCACCATAAAATTTTTATATAACATCCAAAATGTGGTAATACATAGTGTTATGATACAAAAATGGGGCTCTTGAGCCACTAAGATATAATACACTGTAGTACAAAATGTATAACTCCCAGGTATCTAAGCCTATGGAGGAGGAGGGGGGTTGTGATCATGGAAGGTCACTACGGCTCTAGCTAGCCGTCGGAATAATCACACCCATGATCGTGGTACACCCACCACCTAGCGCTACATAGCCTCAGGCAAGTCCTTGACTTGCGCCATGGGAACCATGTGTGTCACCCTCACAAAATTGGTATGAATGCTCTGGAGCGTCCACTCTGCATTCACACTCATGATATCATCTCCTCTTCCCCTCTGTCTATGACGAGGGAAGCCTTCAGGCCGCCGTGTTCCCACATCTGCATACAAATGGTATATGTCACTATGTATTGTGACACAAAAATATGTCTTTTGATTCCATATAATCAGAAAACACAAAAAAATTAAATAACTCAAAAATTTAAAGAAAGGGTCGAGATTCATTACCTATGTCACCTTATGCTGATCCTGGTGGTAGCGGCATGTCTAGGTCCCCCCTGAAATCAATCCCCACATAGGGGTAGTCATCGATGACAACTATCTTGCATCACCACCATGGAAAGAACTCAGCTGGATAAAGGTTGGACACCCTACCTCCCCCCAGTCTGTGCATCACATCTGCCTAATGCCGTTGGGCCGAATCTCAAACCCCATGAAGAGGAACGTCAACTCTGGGGCTCAATCCTAGAACAAGCTTGAATAAAAATGTGCTCAATATGCTGCTGAAACCGAAGTTCCACAGTCTGCCCATCTTACACTCACTGATTTGATGTTTCATGCTGCTCAATAGTGTAGTGCTCTAATCATAGACCGTGGGTCTCATGCACTCCACTGCATAGAACATCAGAGGCCGTGAGGCCTAGTGGAGTGAAGCCAAGCCTGCTATCCTGCCCAATGTTAGGAGTATGGCCTTTAGGCCTAGTACCTATATGGAGTTGGTTGGGATCTGACTCTCCACCTTCTCCATGTCTAGATAGCAGTACACTGCAATGTGCTCATCGATAGTCAAGCCACCTCCAGGCCCACCGCGAGAATGAAGGTCCACTACTTCCCCCCGTCAGGAAAGTCCAGTAATAAAGTATATGTACTTCACCTCTTTATTGAGGGACATCCCATCTATCTGGAAGGACTCAGTGTCTGGATCCCAGTAATCCACCAGCATTTGCAATAGTCTTGCTTTGGCCCTCAAGCCACCAAGACACCAAAACTTGTAGAGACGGCATGCATTTGGAGCTTTTTGAGCCATTAGATCGGCCCTTACTACCTCCTCTACCTCACCATGTTCACGCTCTCTCCATTCTAGGATCATCCTACACAAAAAATTGCAAGTTTTCCCATTAGATTACTTAAAAAACCTCATGTGCGGCCGCATACACCACTATTTTCCAAATAGCCGCATATGTACGCCACTGTGAAGGAATTTTCTGTGTAAATCCAGCCCTATATCTGGAAAAACACTCGATTTCTGTGTGGGCCACAATGCCTTTTTTAGAATGGCCTAGAAACCTCAAATGACCATGGAATTTGATAAAAATTGCACCAAAATGGAAGAGAAGAAGATGGGTAAGTACCTAGAAGAAATGGTAGTCACTAGTACATTTCGAGCAAAAATCTGACCGTCGTATTGTCGGATTTTTGACACTTCCCTGTTGCATGTACGACACTATGATTTATTTTTAAGCGTCGAAAACTTTGCGTCGGTTATCCGACAGTTGTTTAAGCCGTCAGTTAAGCGACACCTTAGTTACCATCAGTTAAATGTAAGGTGTCGGTTAAGCGACATGGAGAACCGTCGGTGAAGCGACAGAGATAAAACATATGCATCGGTTTAGTGACAGGGATAACTGTCGGTTAAGCGATGGACAGAAAGATTAAGCGTCAGTTTAGCGACAGGGATAATCATCAGTTAAGCGATGGATATACAGACTGAGCGTCGGTTAAGCGACAGATAGAACCGTCACTTAAGCGATGGTTGTTGAAATTTAAAAAAAAAAAAATTAAAATTTTTTGACCTCATAAAGAATAACAAAAACTAAAAGGTACATGGCTAGCTGTAGATCATAGATCGCTGGCTATGGCATTCTTCACACTGTCTACAAATGTTACCACTGGCTGTAACATTCTTCACACGATCTGCTAAACTTTCGTCAGCCTTCTCCTCGCCAAGACTCACAAATATTCTCAGTGCTTTGCCATTTTTCAATTTAACAACTCTTTTATATAGCTTTAATATTTTTTTTCCTACATTTTATCTTTACCATTAACTTTTGAAGCTGCCAAACATACCTTCATTTGATGCCATACAAAGGGACCACTGCTCAACAAAATTATTTCCTTGGGTCTCTGTTTCAAATTTGAGGTATTTTTTGTTTACACTAGGACATGCATTTGCTGGATTGCATACAATTCATGCGCCATGCTGGGAGATTGTTTAGCCTCCTCTGATACTATGTAAGAAAAGTACAGTGTACTTGTACAACCATAAAAAAGCAGAGAGGTGTATAGTAAAGATATAGTACAATAGGCTAGCCGAAGGGAGCCTACCATGTAGATTCATGAACCACTTTCCCAAATAGATCAATTTCCAATGCAATATATATGTTAGCAGAAGTCATTAATAAATTATAATATTACAATTGGTCACATGATAGTCACACATCACCAACATTAATAGTCATTTCATTATTAACATTCATGTGGTCACAAGCTAATATTGACAGTAAATGGTGGAGCATGCTGTTTGTTCCTACATTGCCCTCCTTTAAATGAGAGTACCCTCCTTTAAATGAGAGCTCCAATAAACTATTAAAAATATTTAACATTTGATCTGCTCGTCTCTATCTTTAAGATCACTGTTTTCCAAAGATCAATTTTTGCCATCATCCTAGATGAGAACTGCAATTGTAGAAGTGTGACCTGCTGATCCAAAATCAAGTGCCATAACCGGTAACCACTCATATTAGAAGCTCCCTCTTAAACTCCTCCTAGACACTATGGGATAAACCAATACAGTCCAGTGGTTAATTCCACAAATTAGAAAATTTGTTTGCAAGAACACTAATCTCCCACGTACAATCGTATATAACAGTACTTAACAAGTCTCCAAAAACCAACTTTCATTTGGCTTGTACTTATTGACAACTGTACGGGTACCTAACTTGAAAAGAACTCCTATTAGGTGGCAACACATAACACAAAAAAATGAGAAATCCATTTCCTCCAAGATCTAAAAGGTTGCAATGCACAATTTGAATGAAATTAAATTCACAATTTTAGACTAATGGATTATAGAACAATGAGTCACATCATAATTGAGAAGAGACGATCGATTTTTAGTAAAGTTTGGATGCAAACAACATAATTGATCTCATCAATTTAAAATCTTTTATGGTGGACTAGTAATATAATGTGCGGAAGTTTAGATCTATTTCCTTAATCTGTAGTAATATCATATATGTGATACCTCCACTAGGAATTTGCTGAAGCAATGGGAAGACACAAATGTAGGTTTATCTCCTTGTGCACATGGATTAACATGGAAGGCTGGTGTTGATTTCTGGATTCATCATGTTCATGACATTGATGTCGATGTTTCAACTTTCATTATCTAGAACATTTTGGGTATGGCTATAACACCCTGAGCAAGACCATCATGGTGTGGTATTAACCTTACTTGAATACAAAGTGATTTATGAAGGATATAAATGGCATCTAGATCAAATAATAAAAAATAAGTGAAAATCATTAAGTTCAAGTAACACCACTGCAAGGAAAAAACGTTGTCGAAAGATACAAGTTTTTTTGCAAAGAAGATGGATCAGTTACTTTTTGATGAAGTATGGCACTGATCTCAATATCGATCAATGTTGCCAATGCCATTTTGGGAGAATATATTGCTGAGTGTCTGGAGTTAAGCTTATCGGAATTATTGTGGAAGATATATGAAATTATTGGAAAATATTGGCAAGCATAAACCTGGACCTCAAAAACTCAGAAAATATCAGAAACATTGGCAAATTCAGAAACTTGGAAAAATTTGGAACTACAAAACAACAGTCACATTAGAAATGTACGAGGGGAATGCTGCAAAAGAACCGAAAGAACTGCAAATCCACAACTAGTGATCTACCAGATGAAATGTCCACATTTAAGAAAGTGGATACAATGATGCAACTAGATAAGCTTACAAATATTAAACAGATATAAGAAAAAGGCAAACTGGAAAATGTAAAAACTTGGAATAGGACTCTTCTGTTAGAAATATTGGTTTTTTATCTAGAGCACTAGAAAAAATAGTCAATAAGAGTGATCTCTTTCTTTAGATTGCAGCAAAGTCTATTTACTTTCTTTCACAAAAGAAAAGAAATAGAATATGTGGTATTTTCCAAGTATGACAAAAAAGTCTTTAATGAGACTGGTTATCACATACATGTCTAATGCAAACAAGCGGAGACATGTTAATTACAAGTTAAAACCATGGGGGGACACGTTAATTACAAGTAAAACCAGGGGGGTGCATTTGGCTTTGGTGATGAAGGAATTGAATTTGTACTGGGAAGGAGTTCCACACCTAGACAGTGCCAATACTTGCCTGTCACACAGTTGCTGAACATTTGTGATATATATAAAAAGCCCTTGCGTAATCTAGAGCACTAGCAAAGTTTCAATTAGTAGTGTTGTAAACGTCATCTTTATGTTTATGCCAACATTATAAAAGAAATGATTATTAGACAGATCAATTGACACAACCACAATCACATTTTCGGATACATGGGGTGCTTTTCGGTATTGGTCGAGTTTTTCCAAAACCAGTTCTTTCGGGCTTGTTTGAAGATTGTGTGCTCAAATAGAAAATTTTAGCAGAGTATGGGGGCAATGCATGTCTGTTTCTGTGGCAGATTGTGTTTATGATTCTGGCTGAGATCATTTTTTGCATTGAGATTTAAGCATTTTTTTGGTATGCTCGCTTTCAACTGACGTGTACTTTGGATCTTGTTGTTAAATACTAATTCTGCTTATTTTACAACTCATTGGGACAGTTTAACACAGCTACAGAAACTTAGGAGAATCCATTATCTAGTTTTGATAGTCCTTTTCAGAACTACACAAGCGGGCATGAAGATGATGCTCTCTTTGGAGATCTGTTTTTAGAGTCTAGCAGGAAAGTAGTCATCTCTGATGGACATGAACAACCCTGCTCTACAAATGACAGTGTTTCTGACTCCAGTAATATTCCTTTACAAGGAGCTGTTGAAGTGCTTGCTTTTATTAAAGAGTGCATTTTTTCTCCAGATTGGCATTCTTCTATTTACAAAGAAGCCTGTCACCAACTTAATGAAGAACATGTCAGTGCTCTTTTACGAATGCTACAACCACAGCTTTCAGTTGATGAAATAATGGAGGGGGCTGGTGTTTCAGATATGTCCTATGAAAAACACTTCCTTGAACATTTTCACAGAGCATGCTTTAACCTGTTACATGAACTTGTTATGAGGCGTGCCTTATCCATTGAAATTGAAGAAAACCTAGTAAATCAAGTTCTGAAGGTAGAGGATGGGAGGTTTGCTTATACTGATGATGCTCTTGTTCTTGTAGCTCACATTCTTATTATAAGGACATCCACAGGGTCCAGTTTGGGAGATGACTCCTTAAGACTCAAAATCTGCAAAGGCTACGCTGGTTTTATTGTTGAGAAAGTGAAAGCTACATATTCAGGGTGCTTAAATATCCAAGAAGTTTGTGCAAGTATTCCATCCCTATTTCATTTGGAAGTTCTTCTCATGGCTTTTCATTCTTCAAATGCATTTGAAAAAATCAAAATGTGCATATATTTGATGTTAATATATGTCAACTAGTATTTGGGAACCTCTATCCTTAATATTCCAACAAACACATAGCTCATTTTGGTTCAACTTTGATTGGGCATTTGAATCTTGATGCGACATCTATTAGCAAAGTATCAAGTGTTCTTGAGGGTGATCAAGATGGTCAATTAAGGCCTGCTGGACTACATCACTGGAAGGAGTTGCTTGATGGCAGTGGTTTCTTTGTCTGCCTCTCTAGTTTGAAGTCAAACTCTCCACTTACTATGTCTCTTGGTCCTATGGATCTGTGTGCACAACTTATGTGATTGCCTGGAAGTCCATCTTCTCAATGGGTTGGAATTTCAGCTTACAGGCCTCTCTCTAAGGACAAAAATAATGTTCTATAAATGGGCATCTTTCTAGTTGAACCGTTGCAACATCCCTCCCTGCCTGTAGCTGTTCTAAGTATAGACTTTGGTCTCCCTACCATCTAGGTTACTCGAGTGCTAACACTCCCTTGAAAAGTTGGAGCCTTCCTATCTCACTACTTCCCTCTCTCTTCTACGTTTTGCTGGATAGGCCATGATAAAAGGGATCAAAAGATCTGTTTCTCCTACCAAAAAAATTCAAACTCCTCTCTGAAGCAACTTGAAGCAGTAGGTGATATGGTTAAGTGACAATTCAAATGGAAGACCAATGAGGAACTATACTTATCCTGGGAGATTTTGCTGGATTAAAATTCAAGGGATGGTGCAGCATGAAGCAGCAACAAATTTGCCTCACCACCGGCACCAACAATAAGAAGGCTTCAGGCACTCACAGTTTTAAGTCACATATTAAAAATTTCAAATCTCACCTTTCAGATCCGTAATTTGTGTAATGAACTTTCTATCCCCCATATTGCATGGGTGTTCAAGTGAAATTTTTTCACTTGAACAACAGAAATGACATGGTCACGTGGTCAGCTTATGAGAGTGTTATGGTGAGATCTTCTCTTATGGGACACTTGTTTTGATGAGAGTAAAAATACACAGGGCAAATATGAGTACACTTTCATTTTCAAACAGCAGTAAGCATTTCTAGGCATGGGTATATTCAGAGACAGCCTGACAAATTCAGACTTTGAAGAGAAGATTGGACCAACAGTTTAGATGGTTTACCATTTCAGTTTTCATACTTACAAAAAATCAGTGCTTAAAGCTTTGTATGGATGATTTTGAGGGCACATTTCAGACTTTGGAAGCAGTTTTGGGCATATATTAGCCCCTCTTACCTCATGTTTGGGAAAGTATTTAACAATAATTTAACAAGAACCTATTAGAACAAGACGAATAAATTCCTCACCTAAGAGATCATTGTCAAAAACTACTTGCACAAATCAGGAAGACAAAGAATGGAAAGCAGTGTGATCAAAAGTTAGAACAAACAAATAAAGATATTGGGAAAAATTATCCAAGTATGATGCAGCATGCAGCATGCCCTTTGCTGTAAAAAGGGATAATCTTGTTAAATTATTATTTGGGCAAAGAAAGAAAAACTGGTAATTTGGTGCACGTACCCTTCCTGGCAGATTAGTAACTTGTAAGAAAACATTCCAGAACAGTCCCCAGGTTGAATCAACCAGTTTGGACCTGAATTGGAACCTGGCCATGCATTTTAGTGAAGAGAGGTAAAAAATGGTAATTTGGTGCAAGTACCCAACTTGGCAGATCAGTAACTTGCAAGAAAATTCAGCATGAAATTCTGGAATGCGGTTTGTGTAGAGAAGGTGGAGTAATTCAACCCTACTTAGCATGCATTTTCCTGAGCATACGTGGACTAGAAATACAACACCTAACAAAACTCTGGTCACATGGCAGTCTCAGAGTATTTCAGGAGCAAACAAGAGAAACTGACAAGGTATATTTAGAGCTAGAGATCAGGGGAAAGGTGGATCAAGGAACACGAGGCACCATTCCGGGACGTAAAAAGAGCTTTGGTCAATGTAGGTTTTGGTCCGAAACCTACAGGAACATTTGTCCTTCAGCCATTTTAATGAATACCAACCAATAAATGAAGTTGGGCAAGATGATAAAATGTTAAAAATGGCAATGATCGAGCTTCTAACTGTTTGAATTTTATATCATTGTGCTATATATTGAAGCTTCTGTGACAATAGATTATCTCCATCTCTCTCAGGATTCAGTTTTGGCCTTGGGGTTTTGAGACAGTTCAGGATCCCTGTGTATAAATTTGATCCCTCATTGTATTCTGCCAGATAGAGGCCTCTGAAATTGATGAATAAAAACTAAATTTCTTGAATCCTTTGTGGGTAACTGAATTTATTATGTTGCACCTGTTGATTTGTTTTCTCTAAGTACTTTGATCTGTAGAGGTTCCCCACCCTTGCACCAGCTGGAACAGAGATAAACATTTTCAATCTTCATTGGAAAATGATGGGGGTATTCTTTGCATTTCAGCTTCATGCACCCTTATCTGACTGAACCAGTTCCAATGGGATAGGCCACTAAGGGGCATTGTCACAGGATTTTTTGTATAAATGAGATGATGTCTTTCTAGTTTTAGACTTGAGCTTGCTGTATCCAATTAATGGACTTCATGCTAAATACCGAATTGTAAGTTAGAGTAATGATACAGCTAGATGGAATAATCAATTCAATTAAGTTTTGCATGAAAGTCATCCATACCAAAGTGCTTGCTAATGGACTGCATATTATGTTGGGGGAAAGTACTATGAACATACATACACTTTCTATGAAGCAGATTGATAAATGTGGATGCCAGAGCTTAATAAGTAATTCTTCCTCCTCAATTCCATGTTTGATGTCTATATAATATGCCCTCTATGTGGCTTCCACTTTTTACTTTGCATTGAGTTTTCAAGCCTCACTGTAGTCTCTTAAATTTTAATCATGAAGGTTTCAAATCAAACATTGGAAATATTCCCCTTTCAAGCCCAGGTACTGCAATATTAACGAAAATGTTTTGAGGTTGTCTGCCTGGTTTTTTCCGAAACACTTCTGATGGACACCTCCAAGCAGCATCTATTCAATCTGAGATATCGTAATGGGTAGACACACCTCACAAGCAACAGAAGCTTCAGCAGCTGCTGCAACAAGGGGGTATATGTTCCGCCAGAGTTGCCCTGGACTGGCAACAGGCACCACCAGCAATAAATAGTCCCCTTGCGAAAGCACACTCCCACAAGAGGTAAACATGACACTTGGTAAATCAAACCATAGTGGGGGCAATAACAACACCACGCTTTCACTATCACGTGTTTGGTATAGGATATTACCTGAATACACTATTGATTCATTACAAAGTTTTTCAGTAAAATTCAAGGATCGAAATGTAGTAGTGGGCCAGGCCCTCCTTCAAGTGGTTTCTTCATTATTCCATTTATCTCGGGATATTGGGAGAAGTCTTTGAAATGTTGTATAGTCTATGGTGGCTCTAAATTCTCTATGCACATTCAAATCTAAGTTTAAATTCTTAAAATAATTACAAGAAATCCCTCACACTAAAAAGATACATCATTTATACTAAACCCAATGTCAGATGCCCAACATATCGGGTCACTTCTAGCAAATAAATCTATTATAGAGATTTTCACTAAAAATTTCAATAACATTAACAAATATTTCCATTTACCAAATAGCCTCAGTGGTAAACTTGAAGGAACCCAAGGGATAAATTCATAAAGAGAAAAAAGGAAGCACTTGCCTCATTCATTTACCCCCTAACACGGGTTAAGGTGTCTGCATTGGGGTTGCTAGAGAAATATTCCATCTGCTGATGAAGAACTCTAGAAAATCCATCATTCATTGCATAAGCAAGTGCATTGTGAGCCACTCGGCCATATGTCTTCATAAATCTCATTTGAATATCCTCTAAATATGCAAATGGAATTCGTCCTGCATGCAAGCCACTGTTAGGAAGAAAGAATCAAACAATAACACAGGAAGAGGCCTGAATATGACAAATGCATTCTCAAACTATTAAGAATGTAAAAATGTAGCAATCCCAAACACAACACTAAATGTAAAATAATTATAGGATATGTATGTATGTATAGGGCACTAAGGCTGAGGGAGAACACCACATAAAGTTGAAAGGGCATATGGCCACCTGGCCTGCAAAGGTCAGGCCAAATCTTCAAGCAATCATGAGAGTAGACTCTGTGATGGAACTGAAGTCTTGCAGCTGTGTCAAATCAAAATACTTATATCATGTACCCACATGTCAAAGAATGGATCAACAGGGAGTTCAAAATGTAGCAACGCCTACATTATCATGTGTCAGAGGTGTCAAAAAAGGCGTAAGTTGATGGTTGAGAGTAGTAAAAGAAATGATACATCCCTGTCATTCTATTGATGATATTTCAGCATCTGTTAGTTGTTCTGTTATAAGCAGTAAACTTGTAGCACAAGCGATGCCTAATGAGCACGGTGTTTATTTTGAAAAAATTGTCAAAGGGTTGGGTTGTCATGATTTCCAATTGAAATGAGAAATTTGATAGACACTTGACAGACACTTGACAGACACACACAAAGGCACATACATTCCAAAACCCAAATTTGTAATAATGAAAAGGTAACTGGACAATACCTCTACCATCTTGACAACCCCACTCTCGTCGAACATTTTGGCAAGCCCTTCATTGTCCACAATTTTTTGCATAACCTGTAAACATAAGCCTCTCCCATACACTACAGTATATACATATAATGCAAAATAATTTCCATTCATCCAAGAATGCCTTTAAAGGAAAAAAATTACAAGCTCAAGGCAAATACCCAATCTTCCAAAATTAAAATAAAGAGAAAGCACAATTCCATAATCATAGGAAGAATGAAATCTCACCTTAAACACCTCTGGCCTTGTGCCTTCGATGCTAATTTCTTTGTCATTCCACTCCCTAGAGGACTCAAAAAACATGGATTTAAATACAGGGGAACGTGCTGCCAGAACAACTCTGTGGGCATGAAATTTTTCCCCTGATACATCAAATGTGACATCCGCATTTTCAACATCTTCAAGCAGTTCCCCAAATTGTTGACCCAAGTTTGATTCAGGGATGTGAATATAGTGCAATATGGGGCCTTGACGAGCAGAAACCACAACCCCAACTCTCCTAAAGCAAGGGGATGGATCAGAAATCTCTCCTAAATCTGCATGTTCCTCTAAATATGGAAGGGTGTCTCTGTAAATAAATTCAAGGGATTCTCCACGCAGAGGCAACTCAAGGGATTCTCCACGCAGTCTTAACACAAAGGTCACACCAACTTAGGGTTCAAGGTAACCCTTGACACTGGACCAACTCCATGTTCAAGAGAGAAATCACCAAGAAACATCGGAACAAGCCCTAAGTTCGTTATCCAAGTTATCTTCTTCAGGCCAGACCAATGTGGCTCGAGATCTACGTCTCTCCTACACATTGGCTTCGTCCTTCCATGCCAATTCCATGGACATGAAAGCATTAATTTTCAAGACTGTGCAGTTATGAAAGCAACAGTAGAGGTTACTATCCGATGGAGGATATTGCCCTATCTTAGCCCAATAGATACGGATATCAATCTCAGTGCTTCAATATCCTTTACGTTGCAGCAAGCGTATCAAGGTTTCCTCCTTAAAAGGAGTAGTGTTTCAATTGAGGGAGGTTACAGTGGAGATGCAAAAAACTAAGAGCCTCACATAGAGATGCAAAAGTTAAGAACCTCACGCAAGTCTCCAACTAGAATTCTTCGTTTCACGCAACAGTTGAGAGGGCATTCACCACTCTCACACAAAGGAGAGAACTCAATTCACTCAACAATGAAGAGGTGAGTGAAAAATGGTTGTTTTCAAAAGACTGTTTTGCAAAGCATTGATTCTGCATTCTTTTCTTCTACGAAGTTACCTCCACCCTAACAAAAAGGAGAGAGCTCGATTCACTCAACAATGAAGAGAAAAGTTAAAATTGGTTGTTGTCAGCGCCGTCACTTAAGCGACGCTTCCTCACACGCCATCGCTTAAGAGATGCTTAACCGATGGTTATGAGGATAGCCGTCGCTTAACCGACGCGTCTGGCCACATTTACAAAAAAAAAATTCTATCCTTGTGATTTTTGGTAAGTTTAAAAAGAGAAATCCATGAGCCGTCGGATTTTGGATCGAAATGTAGTAGTGAGTGGATTCCACCGGCTGGATCTCTTGGAATTTGTTGTTGAAAATCTAAGCTCAATTGGGTAAAAATTTCAAATGTTTTATGTTTTTTACGATTTATAGAAAATTTTCAATTTTTTTCAAATTTTTACCCCCTTTCCTATAGTTTGGACAATTTCTAATATTTTTGGACCGTTTTTTACCTAATTCATGATGTAGGAGACCTCTTTGAGTGCCGTTTTAGCCGTTGGATTGGTCCGTTCGTGTCGATCTCAGGTATCATGTCTAAACTAGCATATAGGTTAGGTTTCATCACCGTTTTCATTTTGCATGACCTTATGATCATTTCATCATAGCCTTTGGTATGAACCCACTCTATTATGTCACAGAACCTTCCTGCTGTTTTAGAAGTGGCATTGTATGGGAGGTAGAGCTTGACCTTACATGGGTACCCTAGGTAGCACCTTATCTGCATTTTGGTGCCCATGCTGACGTTTTGTCCTTTAGGGTGTGGGAGTCTATTATATAGTACTGCCATGACATTTCGCAAGAGCCTCATACTCCTCTTGATCATTTGCTGGCCTATTTCCCTCAGGCCTCCTGTATGTCAAGTTGTAATTGCATTATCATGAGCTTTTCCTGCCTTATTGAGATTTATAATGGCTTCCCTGACATTTTGTTTCAGACATATAGCCCGAGCTTGTCTCATGTCTAGCCATACAGAGCCATTTTATATATCCTTTGCATCTTGATTCCCTTTTTATAGGGAGGGGATTTTCCCCCAAGTTTCGATATCCTACATGTGTCCTTGCATTGAGCATAGGTATGTTCCACTGCTTGGAACTAGTTTGTTTGCACCTATGACACTCGTCTCCTCCTAGTCTGTAACTATAAAACAATTTTATTCTTTTTCAAGCTTTTTAAATATTTGAAAAAGTCCAAAAAAATCAAAAACCCAAAAAGACGGACAAGGAAAGATGTTATCTTTGGCAGCTGTCGAGTCATGTCGCCTTTGAACACAACACTGTATATCACATCCATTGGTTGGGTTTATAGTTTTACTTTAGGAGTTGTACTTGTTTATCTAAGTTTATCTCCTCCAACTGGTTAAGCTTCCAGTCCACATGGAGCCTCTGTCGATGCCTCCTGTGTCACAGAGATGTCCCAGTTTGTATATCGAGTTTATGCTACCTTTATTCAATCACCATTCACGGTTATGATCTTGTTCAAAGGAAGTTGAAACCTGAGTCAGCCATTCCTCAGTTATCTTGACTTTGAATGTTGGCCATTCCTGGTACAGTTACTGGTTCGTGCACCTTATGATCGTGTCCTTCCACATTATACAACTTTGTTGAGTACCTCGTGTTGGATGATGGGGGATGCCTTAATGCCCTCCTTCTAGTGGATTTCATCCCATCAACTTCAGATCATTTATTTTGGGATTGGAATCTAGAGTCGTTTTGAGTGCCTTGAGACTTGCAGTCATCAGTGGCAGGTTCTCTTGCCATTGGCAGTCTTTGGGAATACATTAATGTCCCTTGATCGATGGATCCTCTCAAGTGTTTGACCTCAACACATTTATTCACACTTGTTAGTTTTCACTCTAGTACATTGGTTCACATTTTCATTATCAGTGGGTGATCTTGCGTCTATTAACAGTATACATCAATGACCGGTAATCAAACGATGGACTACTATGTTTGACCTTGACACCTCTATTCACATAGTAGGACATGTACTTGCAACGGTTTGTGTAGAATACCTTCCAGATTGGTGGAATATCTTATATGTTACCTCCTTGATCGTGCCAGTGTTCATGAGATTTCAGCTCTCGTGACTTGATTCCAGTATATGTCAGACATTTCAAGCTATTATGGAGATCTTGATCCATTATATATCTTCAGCTATTATGGAGATCATGGTCCTTTGTATATATTCATCATGGAGATTCTGATCTATGTATATTGTATGTGGCGATGACCACTTATGTGATATCTTGTATCATGCCTATTCATGGCCATTGTACTCTTATGTATCCAGGACTGCTATATGTATTTGCAGTTATGTGCAGAGTTGTATCATTATACAATGCTGATTGGGTGGATGGTCTTCCATTTGGGATTTTTCATCACTCCACTTCTAGGATGGACGTATAATGTATTTTGGCCATCGTATGACTCCTGTGACCTCACACATTAAGGGGCATCTGTTACAACTGATTTTACCACTCCAGGTGAATCACACTTGTATGGCTTTCCCCTGTCCCTCTGCAAACTCCTTAGACCTCTTGGAACATATTTTGTCCTTCGATGTTTCCTTGACCATCCCTAAAAACATGTGAAAATTAATAAACACGACTTTTAAACCTATAATCGTGTATATACGCGGGTTTGACCCCTAAAACCACTTACATTGGGATGTGTGCATAATCCAAATCCTTTTTGATTTTTTCTTGACATGGATCGGACTCACTTGACTCTTGGCCTTCCCTATGCCTTGAGATCGCTTGGATTTGACCTTTCATTACCCCTTTGAAAAGCTATATAAGGAACTCTATGGTACATTGAAGGCATATGAGAGAATTGAGAGCAAAGATACTATAGTCCATTGTTGCCAGAAATTGTGCTTGATTCTAGATCTCTTTGTCCCTTGGAGCACTTTGTGTTCTTCCCAATCTTTCCTTTTGCTTGTGAGCTTGCTATCGAGAGATGGAGGATTGAGGTGGTGGAGGCCCAAGTGGGGGATTGAGTTTCTCCGATTTGCAGACGTGCCGACAGAGGTTGTATCCATTGTAATCTTTTATTTTATATTAATAGAAATATTTTTTCCTATCCAATAATGTATGTATGAATGAATTTTTATCCACGAATGTTTTCAAATGCTTATGCATTGTCGATTATATATGGTAGAATAGATGTAACACCAATATATATAGTATGCTTGTATTGTTTACTTGTTGTTGAGGAAGTAATCTATCAATTGAAGCTGAAGTTGGAAAGCTCAACGAGGATCTACTTCAACCGTCCGGAATAAGGTACGATGTCTGATCCTTTAGTGTGAGATATTTAATTTCTATTGCATATTGGAAAGGATTGATTTCTGGAGTCAAGTTGTCTATTATGGTACCTCAAGCCATTGCAATTTCTCTCCATAACAGAATTGGCGACTCTGTTGCGAAGTTCCTAACAGTTGTCCTTTGGGGGTTTTCTATCGGCATTCAATGACTTTGAATTGCTCTTTTTCTCTTGTTTCTGTGTCGGGTCTGGGGGCATGTTTTCTTGGTAGTGTCTGATTGGTGTGAAGTTTGTCTCAGCTTGTTTGTTTGCCTTGATTTTTATGCACCTTTCTTCCTGTACAGGATTTTTGAAATCACAGTCGCGTATACACAGAGTTTTCTCTTCCATTTCCACGTATACACGCAGGTTTACTGTGAATAGTCATGTATGCCCTTAGTTTTGACTCTTAGTGGAAGTTAAATGGTTGTTGGGTGAGTTGTGATGATTGTTGAGTCTCCTTTGATACTGCCAGAGTCTATATACACCTCTGTTTCTGACCAGAGACTTTTTTTAGGGTAAATTTCTTTTTTTAAGAATGTTCTTGTCATTGCATCTTCCATTTTTTGTTTTGGGATTAGTGCATTAGGCTTCTTTTACCTTAGTGCTTTGCTTGAATGCTGCTTGAGTGTGCTTGCAGAGTCTGGGGGTTGTAGAATCATTCTTTTTCTTTTTATATCTCATTTTATTTCAAAAAATCCAAAAAATATGTGCTTATCATTATGCATTGCATTTTGAATTTTGCATAGTACTTGCACTAGATTTGCTTTGGAGTATTAGTCAGGATTTCATATAGGAAATCCTGCATTTATCATTTGAAGAAAATTGTGAATTACACATAGTAGCATACCTTGTTTTCATGGACACAATGCATTTGCATTCACTGTTAGGTGTGCATTTTACTTCATGTTGTGTCATAACACCGTTAGTTGCACATCCATATTCCTCTTTTGAGTAATAAAGCCAATTAAAATCAACGCTTAATTAAAATGAACTACACTATTTTATTTGATAGGGTTCACCTACAAGATTAGGTTTTAGGGTTTTGGAATAGTTCATTGTGAGTAAATTCTCCAAGACCACTAAACAACAACATGTATGTGTCTGTCCAGGTGAGTGTGTGAAATCCTTGGTATAACCAGTGTTTCTCAGGATCCTCCTCTCAAAAGGGAGTTAAGCACTAGGAAATGTGAGTGGTTATTGATTGGGATGACCCCTACTCATAACTGAGTAGCACCAGTGATATTTCCAGGATTGTATTTGTATCTAGGGGCTCTTTCAAGAGTTTCGAGCTTTGCTACCCTGCCCATATTATGGTCAATCCCGCCTGCGACTGTCGGCCTAAGAATTGATTATATTGAGGTGACCTTAGCGGCCTTACCTAAGATATCAACGGGGTACTTTGTAGGGGTTATTCTGCAAGTGTCCTGGCCAGGTTGGGGTCGGACAGCATAGTCTCTTTACGCGTTGAATCTGAGGGCCACAATAATTGGTTACTTACCTTCGCTTGTTGTGTATGGGACTCTCAAGATTCTCCTACGCGAGACATAACTGCTTCATTCAGGAGCTCACTTATCCTACCCTTGATTGTTTGTATTTGGATTTAGATTTTATTGGTGATTGCTCTATGCATGTTAGCTTTCCTAGCATTTGCGTAGATAGAGAGTCTTTTACATTTTTTGAGTCATTGTGGATTTAGGTGTGGCTCCTCACCATTCTCGTCATTTAGTAGGACTTTCACCTTCTACATATCCTTCTCCTTTGGGAGTGAGAAATAGACAGTCCAGGCGGACTTCTTTGCACATTGATTCACACACCATGGGATACCATATAGAAGGTGTTCTTGAACCAACTTCTCCCATTCATGTGGAAGATGGGGAGTTTACTCCTAACTATGATCCTTCACCCAACTTGACTGAGTTAGGTCCTGTGATTTCTGAGATAGGAACCTTTCATGATAGACCTACTTACTCTAGGGTTGATTCCCCATTGATGCATCACCAGTATGGAATGTCGGAGGATGACGAGACTCATTTTGAACCCGCGAGCACTAGTTATGGTAGTTATGTTATGTCTAGCATTCCCACACATGATTTGGCATTTCATGTCTAATCTGAGTTTGAGCCTAACACTATGCCTATGGGCACTCTCATTCCTTACCATGTGTAGAGGTTTGGCAGCACTAGTCACATTGCACCTTCCATCTTGGTGGTGGAAGTTACATCACATATTCCTCCTAGGTCTAGGGTTAGTGATCGTATTAGGATACCAGATCCAATACGAGTGACTATAGGGAATAGTACATACTTAATTACATAGATCCCTTCATCCTCTATCCCTAGTTCTTCGAATGTTCACCCTCCGCCTTATTCACATGGTCCTTCGGGCTGGAACATTGCTACGAGTTATGTCCGTACCGTGGTTACTAGACTAGTTGTGTCTCAGCTTCATGCACTGCTCGTTGTTTTGGGAGGTCATGTTCATACTTTTAGAGGTCACATTCCTACTTCCAGAATGTATATTCCTACTTCCAGAGTGTATGTTCCTACTTACGGAGTGTCTCATGGGACATCTCATGCGATGACTTATGGACCCTATTATGGGACGTAGTATGGATAGGGTTCTTCACCTTATGGGGGCGGGTATCAACAACCTACTTACTCTCCAAATTATGGCTTTGTATCTCTAAATAGTCAAGGCACACCAAACTATGGTGCTTCCATGCCACCCTATACGGGTCGAATGGGAGGAGGGCACTATGGCCAAGGCCATGCTGGTAATCAGACCTATGTGAATAAGAACTATCATGGAGTGGCCCATCGAGCTCATCATCCTAGGCTCCCTTTCCTCACAACGCTGAATCATCCTGACTTGTCGAGATTCATGAATGATCCTGTAGCTTATGACTCGGCTTGGCCGTCTGTCCCTACTAAGCTTCCCTCGGACATACCCAAGTTCAAGGGAAAACTGGGAGAAGATCCAAGCGAACATGTTACTACCTTTCACATATGGTGCTCTTTGAATTCCTCACACCAGGACTCCATCTATTTAAGGTTGTTTCAATGTACCCTTATAGGGCCTGTCACGAAATGGTATATAGAGCTACCTAGGGGGGAATTTGCTTTGTTCGATGACCTAGCGATGACTTTTCTTAACCACTTCTAGCTACCAGTGTGTTATGACATTGGTACTAAACTCTTGTAGACATTTCGGTAGGATAAGTCCACACATATCTTGGATCATATCCAAGAGTAGCGTAGATGGAAGAGGTTAATTAAAGCCTTTATACCACCGAAGTTCCTCCTTGAATGGTTCCTTAAGTCCTTATTTCCATATATAGTGAAGGATGTTTCTACATCTGGAGTGTATAATGAGGAACGAGCAATGTTTAGGGCACATGAACTAGACTTGATTTACGCTCAGTCCATTTTGTTATATGAGATCATTCCCAATGCTCTGTGTTCTAGTTTCGACCCCAAAGTTAAACCTGGACCACATGCCGATGGCATTGTTGGTTGTGCAAGTGCTAAACCTGTGGATTTAGTTGCAAAAAAAGTTAGTCAATTTTCAATCAACCAATCTACTTTGGGACAAGCCACGACTTTGTCTCAACCCACCCAAATGGCGAGTATACTTTCGAAGCAATCATCGGACCAGAAGGGAAACCAGCAGCCCAGATGGAATAAAAAGAAGGGTAAGAATAATCATAAGGGTGGGAATAGGAATGAGAATGCTAATAATAATGACAAGAATGCCAGTAATGCTGGGGGGGACAAGCAATCTAAACGTAAGGTTAAATTCCCTTCCAAGTTGTGTAAGGACGATCACCTCACTTACTTGTGCCCTCGTATCGATGAAGCCTCAAGATTCTTGGCACAAGGTCTAGCTATGCTAAATAACCCTTTACCTCAAAATCAAAATATGAACTCGAGGACCCATGATCAGTCTGGTGGTGATCAATATCTGCTGGAGGGTAATGGTCATGGTTGCATTAACATGCTACATGCTGCGAAAGTTGTGACCCATGCGAAGGACTATGGTTTGTCACAACCCAGCCTAGGAAAGGAACTTGATCCACTAGGATCTCCTTTGCATATTGAGAAACATGTGGATAAACCTGAAGTTGCACCTCGCATTCCTAAGGGAGCCCTTAAGCATTCGGGGCACAATCCTAATGCTCAAGCCGCCCAAAACTATTCAGTTGTCGAGGATTTAGGCCACACTCCTTGTGCGATGTCTGCATTGGAAATGCTTCAGAGTTGTCCTTCACAAAGGAAGGATTTTCTTTCTTCCCTTGGTGTGAATGATGATGATTCTTCCTCCATGATTAAATTTGAAACCGCAGGACTTTAGCCTCACTTTCCTTTCTATGTGTCTCTTTTGATTAATGTAGAATGTATTAACATGACCGTCAAGCACACTGTGATTAACGAAGGCGCTGCCACTTTTGTGATGTCTTTATTGTGTTGGAAGGGTTTAGGTTCCCTTGAGCAATCTAAATCAGCGACCATGTTAACTATGATCGATGGGAGATCATTTAGGTTGCACGGTATCCTTCCGTCCCTTAAGGTACGTTTGGGAGGGAAGACTGCTGCAATAGATTTTGAGGTGGTTGATGCGCCCCTTGACTACAATCTCTTGCTGGGTAGGAAATGGATGTACAATATGAAAGCCATAGCTTCTTCCTTGTTTCACATTGTATGCTTTCCATTTAATGGGAAGATAGTCATGATTGATCAAATATCATTCAAGAATCCGTCAATTACTGTATCTTCAGGAGCTTTGGTCCTGATTGTTGAACACTCTCATCTGGAAACTGGGAGTGTGGGTGTAGGCATGTATCCATCCCTCATGGGAAGCTTTAGTGGTCCTGCATTGATCCTCATGATAGGGTCTAGTTCCGGTGAGGATTTGACATCTATGAGATTGGTTTCTTTTCACACGAGTCACATGGAATATCCTTGGATTATTCCTACTCCGAGTACTCTGAGTGAGCCCATCGTGATGAACGTGTCATTGCCTGCAACTATGATAGCTTATCAAGCTAATCTTGAGTGTGTTGCAGAGCCCAGTCCTTCCTCTTTGAGGATGGAGGAGGAGGACCCTTATGTGCTTCCAACAAGGGCAGTGCAGTCTTCTCATGCACAAAACTTCCTTGATAGTGCTTTCCCTTCAGATGAAGCAATTATTGAGGCCATGTCGGGAGTTGAGCCACCATAGGAGGAACTCCATCATAGATCTTACTTTCTTTTCGAGCTTGACCATTTGGAGCATGAGAAATTTAGGGTAGTTCTTAGTGAGAGAGTTGGTAGTCCTATGGTTTCATTAAGCTCTCTTGGTCTGATGGTTGACGGAAACATGGCAAACATATCTTCAATGATTCTTATCAATATCTCTCGTGATCCTGGCAAGATAGAAAATGTCTATATTGGGGCAGAATGTTCCCATGCTGAGATTCAAGAATACATCGAGATGTTTAAGGAATTCCATGATATCTTTGCTTGGTATTACGATGAAATGCCAGGTATCGATCCTCGTATTATCGAACACGAGATTAACACTTATCCCAACGCTAAGCCTATTTGACAATGCTTGTGTGCGTTGAACCCTAGGAAAACTCCCACGATTAAGGCAAAGATAGAGAAACTGTTGAAAGCCATTTTTATCTATCCCATTCCATTGACGGAGTGGTTTTCAAACCCTGTTCCAGTGGATAAGAAGCAAGGAGCAATCCACATATGTACTAATTTCTATGATTTGAATCGTTCCTGTACTAAGGACAATTACCCCACACCATTTATTGATCAGATTTTGGATCGGTGTGCGGGTAGCAAGGTTTTTTCCTTTATGCATGGATTTTCCGGATATAATCAGATACAAATTAAACCTGAGGACCAACAAAAGACTAAATTTATTTGTCCTTAGGGAATGTTTGCATATTGAAAAATGCCTTTTGGCCTTAAGAACACTGGAGCTACTTTTCTGTGGGAAATTACCTTGATCTTCCATGATCTTAAGTCAATTATCGAAGATTTTTTGGATGACCTTACTGCTCATTCTCATATGAGAATGCGTCATTCCTATCACTTGAGATTGGTATTCGAAAGATGCCGCCATTATTTGGTTAGGTTAAATCCTCATAAGTTTATCTTTTGTGTGAAGGCAGGTCGCTTGTTAGGATTCATCATTTCTAAAGAGGGTATAAGAGTCGACCCTTTGAAGGTTGAGGCAATACTTCAGTTGTCTCCCTTGAAGAATATTTGTCATATTCAATGTTTGCAAGGCATTGAAAACTTCTTACAAAGATTTGTTGTCAATTTTTCCAATTTGACTAGTCTTGATGAGTCTTTTGAAGAAGGACATCACCTTTTGTTGGGATAAGTGAGCCCAAGAGTCCTTTGATGCGCTCAGACAATCCCTAGCATCGGCCTTGGTGATTAGTCCCTCAGACTATAGCCATGATTTTCTACTTTAGGTGGCTGCATCCATGGAGATGATTGGTATGGTTTTGGTTCAAGAGGATGAGGAGCTCAAAGAGAATGTAATATACTATATAAGCTAGAACCTTATTGATGCAGAGATTCATTATTCTCATGTTGAGAAGCTTTCTTTAGCTACTGTACATGTGGTTCAATGGTTGAGACATTATATTGTCCTTCGCCAAACCTTGGTTGTAGCCCATGTAAATCCATTTCAATTCGTCCTCACTGGAAGGATGATTGGGGGAAAATATAATAAATGGATTGTCATTGTGCAAGAATTCGATCTTGAACTTGTTTCGGCAAAATTGAAGAAATCAATAATTTTTGCAGAGCTTATATCGGATTTCCCAAGTGAGGCCGAGGAGTTGGTTTGTGAAGATACATTTGTCGATGAACACATCTTCTTAATCTCAACTTTAGACCCATGGTATGGGGATATCATTATATATTTACAAACATTGAAGGTCCCTATTCACCTCTCATGGGATGAACGATGACGATTATGTCACGTGTCTAAGAATTACCTCATAGTGGATAACACTTTGTACTGCCATCGGGTAGCTTCCATTTTAAGATGTTGTTTAACTCATGAAGAGGATGAGGTAGTGCTAAATTATTTCCACGGAGGGGCATGTGATAGTCATTTATCTGGGCTTTCTACAGCCCAAAATATCTTAAGAGCGGGTTATTTTTGGCCATCGATCTTTAAATATTATGTAGATGTGGTCAAGAGGTTCCATCCTTTCCAGGTGTTTGCATTTAATATGCACTTGAAACCTCCCCCATTACATCCCATCAGCACCACCAGTCCCTTCACTAAATGGGGGCTTGATTTTATGGATTGCAACCCAACTTTAGCTGGGGGGCATCATCATATCATAGTGGCTGTTGAGTACTTCATGAAATGGGTTGAGGCTATGCCTACAGTTAAATCTGACAGTGAGACAGCTGTGCACTTCGTATTCAACCAGATTATTACTCTGTTCAGAATTCTGAAAGAGCTTGTCACTGACCATGGCTCACACTTTCAGAATCGTATGATGGAAGAGTTGGCATCAAAGTTAGGGTACAAACAAGAGAATTCCTCCTCTTACTACCCTCAAGTGAATGGATAGGTAGAAGTAATGAATAAATCACTCAAATACATTCTCCAACGAACCATCGCACCGAGCAAGAATAATTGATGCATCATGTTATATCCTGCTTTGTGGGAGTATAGAACCGATGTTAAGACTACTACAAGTTTTTCTCCATATCAACTTGTACATGTACTAAAGTCGATATTGCCAGTTTAATTTGAGATTCCTTCTTTGAAGCTAGCCATAGAACTCTTAGCAGACACTTCACCATTGGAGGAGCGTTTGGTCCACCTTGAGAAACTTGATGAGCAGTGTCGAGATGCCTTGGTGGCTCTAGAAGTAAATAAATGTCGCATAAAGGTCCAACACGATAATTCTGTCTATCCAAGGAGGTTTAGTGAGGGATACTTCTTCCTTTTGTGGGATCAGCCGAAAGAACCCTTGGGGGCGGGAAACTTTAACCCCATGTGGCTTGATCCTTACGTCTTCAAACATGTGTTAGAGAAGGGCACTTATGAGTTTGTGAATTATGAGAGAACGGCCTTGGCAAAGCCTAGAAATGGGTTCTATCTCAAGAAGTACTATGCATGATTTTCAGCCAAGGCTGGTTATTGTCTATTATTGTACAGTTTTACATAGTTAGGTCTTTTTCTTATAGTGATCGGGTTTGTGATTAGTTTTCATTTATTTTGGAAGATGTGAATGGAATCTTCCACCTATATAGGATTCATGGATGGTGTGAGCCATCACACTCAACACTCAGCCTCTGCTGCTTGAGTGATTTATACTCCTATGGGTCAGGTACTGTCTTCAAGAGGCGTATGTTTACAACCATCTTCAAACAATGTTTCTGAATATAGTGTTGTTATTGAGCTTCTACGAGATGCCATTTCACATGGCATTGTCTCTCTTGAGGTACGTCTTGATTCGGAGTTAGTAGTGTCACAGCTTAATGGTTTGTACCATGTTAGAGATCCGACGTTATTGTGAAGATTCTTACATGTGAGATTATTAGAATGACAATTTGACAATATAACATACATACATATTCCAAGAATTAATAATCAAGTTGCTGACTCATATGCTAACTACGTGTTAGATTGGCATTTGTTTCATACACAATAAATTCATCACAAACACAAATTTTTACACATGTAAATAAATAAACCGATAACCATAAAATTTTTATATAACATCCAAAATGTGGTAATACATAGTGTCATGATACAAAAATGGGGCTCTCGAGCCACCAAGATATAATACATGGTAGGAAAAAATGTATAAATCTAAGGTATTTAAGCCTGTGGAGGAGGAGGGGGGTTGTGATCATGGAAGGTCACTATAGCTCTAGCTAGCCGTCAGAATAATTGCACCCATGCTCGTGGTACACCCACCACCTCATGTTGCATAGCCTCAGGCAAGTCCTTGACTTGCGCCATGGGAACCCTGTGTTTCAACCTCACAAAATTGGTATGAATGCTTTGGAGCATCTTCTCTGCATCCACACCCATGATATCATCTCCTCTTCCCCTCCATCTGTGACGAGAGAAGCCTTTAGGTCGCCATGGTCCCACATCTGCATACAAATGGTAGATGTCACTATGTATTGTCACACAAAAATATGTCTTTTGATTCCATATAATCAGAAAACACAAAAAAATAAAATAACTCAAAAATTTAAAGAGAGGGTCGAGATTCATTACCTATGTCACCATATGCCAATCCTGGTGGTAGTAGCATGTTCGGGTTCCCCCTGAAAATAAATCCCTGCATAGGGGTAGTCATCGATGGAAATTATCAGCATGTCCGGGTCCCCCCAAAAATAAATTCCTGCATAGGGGTAGTCATCGATAGAAACTATCTGTTGTCACCACCACGGAAAGAACTTAGCTGGATAGAGGTTGGACACCCTACCTCCCCCCAGTCTGTGCATCGCATCTGCCCAATGTCATTGGGTTGGATCTCGAACCCTGTGAATAGGAATGTCAACTCTAGGGCTCAATCCTGGAGCACGCTCAAAGAAAAACGTGCTCAATATGCTGCTGAACCTGAAGTTCTACACTTTACCGATATTTCACTCACTGAGCTGATGTTTCATGTTTCTCAGTAGCGTAGTGCTCCAGTCATAGACCGTGGGTCTCATGCACTCCACTGCATAGAACATCAGAGGCCGCGAGGCCTAGTGGAGTGAAGCCAAGCTTGCTATCCTACCCAATTTCAGTAGTATGGCCTTTAGGCCCAGTACCTGTATGGAGTTGGTTGGGATCTGACTCCCCACCTTTTCCGTGTCTGGATAGCAATAAACTGCAATGTACTCATCGACAGTCAGGACACCTCCGGTCCCACTACGAGAATGAAGGTTCACTGCTTCCCCTTGTTAGGAAAGTCCAGTAATAAAGTATATGTCCGGCACCTCTATAGTGAGGGACATCCCATCTATCTGGAAGGAATCAGAGTTAGGATCCCAGTAATCCACCAGCATCTACAATAGTCTTGGTTTGGCCCTCAAGTCACCAAGACACCAAAACTTGTAGATCACACATGCATGTAGAGCTTGTTGAGCCATTATATCGGCCCTTACTGCCTCCTATATCTCACCATGTTCACGCTCTCTCAATTCTAGGACCATCCTGCACAAAAAAATTGCAAGTTTTCCCATTACATTACTTAAAAAACCTCATGCGCAGATGCATACGTGACTGTTTTCCAAACAGTCACGTATGTACGCCACTGTGAGGGCATTTTCGACATATATCCAGCCCTATACGCGGAAAAACCCTCGATTTCCGTGTGGTCTGCAACACCTTTTTTAGAATGGCCTAGAAACCTCAAATGACCGTGGAATTTGATAAAAATTGCATCAAAATGGAAGAGAAGAGCATGGGTAAGTACCTGGAAGAAATAGTAGTGGATTTCTCTGACTGGATCTCCTAGAATTCCCTATTAAAAATATGAGCTCAAGTGGGTAAAAATTTCAAATGTTTTATGTTTTTTACTATTTAGAGAAATTTTTCAAATTTTTACCCCCTTTCCTATAGTTTGGGCTTCACCTTACATGGGTACCCTAGGTAGCACCTTATTTGCATTTTGGTGCCCATGCTGACGTTTTGTCCTTTAGGGTGTGGGAGTCTGTTGTATAGTACTGCCATGACATTTCATAAGAGCCTCATACTCCTCTTGATCTTTTGCTGGCCTATTTCCCTCAGGACTCCCGTATTTCAAGTTGTAATTGCATTATCATGAGCTTTGCCTACCTTATTGAGCTTTATGTCAGCTTCCCTGACATTGCGTTTCAAACATATAGCCTGAGCTTTTGTCATGTCTAGCCATGCAAAGCCATTTTATATATCCTTTGCAGCTTGATTCCCTTTTTACCGAGAGGGGATTTTCCCCCGAGTGTCAATATCCTACACGTGTCCCTGCATTGAGCATAGGTATGTTCCACTGCATGGAACTAGTTTGTTTGCCCTTATGACACTCATCTGCTCCTAGCCTGTAACTATAAAGCAGTTTTATTATTTTTCAAGCTTTTTAAATATTTGAAAAAGTCCAAAAAAATAAAAAAACCAAAAAGCTAGGCAAGGAAAGATGTTATCTTTGGCAGCTGTCGAGTCATGTCTCCTTCGAACAGAGCACTGTATATCACATCCATTGGTTGGGTTTATAGTTTGACTTTAGGAGTTGCACTCATTTATTCGAGTTTATCTCCACCAACTAGCTAAGCTTCCAGTCCCCATCGAGCCTCTGTCGATGCCTCCTGTGTCGTAGAGATTTCCCAGTTTGTATATCGAGTCTATGATGCATTTATTCAGTCACCATTCACCATTATGCTCTTGTTTGAAGGAAGTTGAAACCTGAATCGGCCATTCCTCGGTTATCTTGACTTTGCATGTTGGCCATTCCCGGTACAGTTACTAGTTCGTGCACCTTATGATCGAGTCCTTCCACATTATACAGCTTTGCTGAGTACCTCATGTTGGATGATGGGGGATGCCTTAATTCCCTCCTTCCAGCAGATTTCATCCCATCGACTTCAGATCATTTATTCTAGGATTGGAATCTAGAGTCATTTTGAGTGCCTTGAGACTTGTAGTCATCAATGGCAGGTTCTCTCACCATCGACAGTCTTTGGGAATACATCAATGTCCCCTGATCGATGGATCCTCTCAAGTGTTCGACCTCAACACATTTATTCACACTTGTTAGTTTTCACTTTAGTACATTTATTCCCATTTTCATTATCGGTGGGTGATCTCGCGTCTATTAACGATATACATCAATGACCGATAATCAAATGATGGACTCTATGTTCGACCTCGACACCTCTATTCACATAGTAGGACATGTACTCGTAGCGGTTTGTGTAGAAGAACTTCTAGATTGGTGGCATCTCTTATATGCTACCTCCTTGATTGTTGCAGTGTTCATGAGATTTCAGTTCTCGTGACCTGATTCTAGTATATGTCAGACATTTCCAGCTATTATGGAGATCTTGATCCATTATATATCTCCAGCTATTATGGACATCATCATCCTTTGTATATCTTAATCATGGAGATTATGATCTATGTATATTGTATGTGGCGATGACCACTTATGTGATATCTTGTATCATGCCTATTCATGGCCATTGTACTCTTATGTATCCGGGACTGCTATATGTATTTGTAGTTATGTGCAGAGTTGTATCATTGTACTATGCTGATTGGGTGGCTGGTCTTCTATTTGGGATTCTTCATCACTCCACTTCTGGGATGGACATATAATGTATTTCGGCCATCGTATGACCCCTCTAACCTCACACATTAGGGGGCATCTATTATAGCTGATTTTATCATTCCAGGTGAATCACACTTGTATGTCCTTCCCCTATCCCTCTGCAGACTCCGTAGACCCCTTGGACCATTTTTTGTCCTTTGATGTTTCCTTCACCATCCCTAAAAACATGTGAAAATTAATACACGCGACTTTTAAACCTATAATCGCGTATATACACGGGTTTGACCCCTAAAACCGTGTACATTGGGATGTGTGCATAATCTAAATCCTTTTGGAGTTTTCCTTGACATGGATCTGACTCCCTTGACTCTTGGCCTTCCCTATGCCTTGAGATCGCTCGGATTGAATCTTTCATTACCCCTTTGAAAAGCTATATAAGGAACTCTATGGTACATTGAAGGCATATGAGAGAATTGAGAGCAAATAAACTATAGTCCATTGTTGTCGAAACTTGTGTTTGAGTCTGCATCTCTTTGTCTCTTGGAGCACTTTGTGTTCTTCCCAAGATTGCCTTTTGCTTGTGAGCTTTCTATCGAGAGATGGAGGATTGAGGTGGTGGAGGCCCAAGTGGGGGATTCAGTTTCTCCGATTCACAGACGTGCCGACATAGGTTGTATCCATTGTAATATCTGATTTTATATTAATAGAAATATCTTTTCCTGTCCAATAATGTATGTTTGAATGAATATTTTATCCATGGATGTTTTCAAATGCTTATACATTGTTGATTATATATGCTAGAATAGATCTAACACCAATACATATAGTGTTCTTGTATTGTTTACTTGTTGTTGAGGAAGTAATCTATCAATTCAAGCTGAAGTTGAAAAGCTCAATGGAGATCTACTTCAACCGTCTGGAATAAGGTACGAGGTCCGATCCTTTACTGTTAGATATTTAATTTCTATTGCATATTGGAAAGGATTGATTTCTGGACTCAAGCTGTCTGTTGTGGTACCCCAGGGCATAGGAATTTCTCTCTGTAACAATGATGATGATGGTGATGATGATGTTGATGATGTTTATGATGATGATGATGATGATGATGAGGATGAGGATGGTGACGATGATGTTGATGATGCTGATGATGATGGTGATGGCGATGGTGCTGATGATCATGGAAATGCTGATGATGATGATCAATGATCAATGAACATGGTGATGATGAGGATGACGATGGTGATGATCATGATGATGATGATGATGATGATGAAGAAGATGTTTATGATGGTGATGACGACAATGATAATGATGATGATGATGATGATGACGATGATGTTGATGATAACGACGACGACGATGATGATGACGACGACGATGATGATGGTGATGATGGTGTTCATGATGTTGATGGTGATGATGATGATCATGTTGATGATGATGATGATGATGATGATGATGATGAAGGTGGTGATGAGGAGGAGGAGGATGATGATTATGATGATGATGAGGATGAGGATGAGGATGAGGAGGATGATGATGATGATGATGACGATGTTGGTGATGATGATGTTCATTATGTTGATGGTGATGATTATGATCATGTTGATGATGATCCTGATGATGTTGATGAAAATGACGATGATGTTGATGTTGTTGACGATGATGATGATGATGATGATGATGATGAAGATGAAGATGATGATGATGACGATGGTGATGATGATCATGGTGATGTTGATGATGATGATGGATGATCAATGAACATGGTGATGATGATGGTGATGACGAGGATGAGGATGAGGATGGTGATAATGGTGATGATGATGATGATGATGATGATGATGATTATGATGAGGAAGGTGATGAGGATGATGAGGATGAGGATGAGGAGGATGACGACGACGACGATGGTGATGATGATGTTCATGACGTTGATGGTGATGACGATGTTCATGATGTTGATGGTGATGATGATGATCATGTTGATGATGATGATGATGATGAAGGTGATGATGATGAAGGTGATGATGATGAAGGTGATTATGAGGATGACATTGGTGATGATGATGTTGATGATGATGATGTTGATGATGATGATGAAGAAGATTATGTTAGCTAAAATGTTCTCACATTTTTCTTATATAAAATGTGAACGCGGTTTACTTATATAAAATGCGCTCATGTTTGGCTCTACTGAATCACGCTCGCGTTGTATTTAAATTCAAAAATATATTCCCTCCAAATGATAAGTCTAAGTCTCCACCCATGCTTTCATGGAATTCTTATGCCTATATGATTGCTTCATACTTTTCTTGAGATTCAACATGCCTACACCTTGGAGTATGATAAATCATGGCTAATTCAGCATTATATCCAAATTTTCAATATGCTCATGTTTAGCGGTTTGTCTGATTATGCTGACCACCTCCATTTTTTATGATATTCTAGAAACATATATGTTTTTTTATAGATTCTAAATATGTAAATTTTAACAAGAATACATAGTTTTTTCTATTTTTTTCTTATTTATCTTCTGTCATCTCTCCTCAACTCAAAAAACACACTGTTATTGCTTCGTCCATATCTTTTTCGTTTCTCAACCATAAAAAAAAGTGTATGGTGCACTAAAGAACACCAACCTCTACATGCTATCTACATGCTATAAAAAACCCATTTCCAAATAATTGCATTAAGACATTCAAATGCTGCACCCACAATTGACGTACCATTTTCAAGGTTTGATCTCTTATATAATTAAAAAAAAAAATATTATTTTTATTATTGGAAAAATAGTCATGCACTAGTCCTATATGTTCTCTATATGTATACCAGGTTTTGTAAATTTATTCCATCATTTAGACACCCAGAAGTTGCACCCAAAAAAACATATACCTTATAATTTGTCCCAAAAATAAAAAGTTCCCGTTAAAAAAATATTTAACTTTAGATAGTTAACAACATTTTCAATAGAAAAAAATATATATTTGGAAAGGTCATTCAATTTCATACATTTCTTGTTTTTTACTGATCGCAAGATTCATTGTGTAAGTGTCTCAAAATATCCACGCAAGTTGATGGATGTCAATTTTTTCGGTTTTGTATTGCATCTAACACACCAAAAGAGACCCTCAACTTCTTGCACACACTCGGGTATTAGAAAAATACGAGACGAGAGGTACTGCAGCACACAAAGGCTCACACACACAAATACATAAATGGTGTAAAATCCAATTCGATTAATTAATAAAGATGATTACATTAAATAGTTTATGTTATCTCAAACAAACCTAGATCTAGATCCTATAAAATCTGATCTTAAACAACTCATCTAATTTAGAAGATTCACAATATCTGAAAAACCTATTTCTACATTATTCCAACATCCTCCCTTAATGGAGAAATAGATTTTCTATAATGGAAAGACATAACATGCCTACTAGTCTTGGTCTCTGCGAGGCTTACATATTAGCAAAATACTTTAACAATTTAGGGCTCCAAGCCTTGTACTTCTCAATCCTCCTTCTATCCCCTTCATCTTGACCTTTTTTGTTATCAGATGGTACTTATTTGTCTACTTATATTTCCTTCTCCATATCTTGAATTCTTCACTCCTTATGGAACTCGGTTGAAGTACTACTATTCTCAATTTTCCTTGAGTTATTCCTTGTTCACTGGAATGCTACAACATTGATCATAGTTGTTCCTACCTTGTGGATAAAATTCAACATTGATATTTCTCATGGAAATATCAATGTTCATGTCACTTACAGCATCAACATGGATGTCAGATTTAATTAACATATCAATTTTAATATCTTTAGTTTCTTTTGCAGCATTCAATATTGCTTCCAATTCTTCATAAAATTCATAAAACTCTTCATTTTCAGCATCATCATGGACACTTATAGCTGCAATATCAAATTTCATTGTTTCGACAATATTTATATCATTGGCATCACCATTACATTCTATAGATAATGAACCTTCTTCACCATTCATCATTATAAGAATTAATTTCATTTCATTCTTGATTACAATCTGTTCAAGCTCCGTTAGATTTTCTGCATCATAGCGAGTTTCACCAACAATATTCATGAAGTTGTCGATATGTGAAATAAGAGAATTACCTTCAGCACAATTGGCAGCATTCTCCAGCAATACTTGCACATGAATGGTGACAGTATTTCACGTTGGTCTAGGAGATCTCCTTGGTTCAATGCTTTATCCCTTTTCCTTCTCAGTGTTGTCGGAGCACAGTTGCCTTCTATAGAAGCGCCATCGGTTCTCTGTGCTCCTTTAGAAAATACACTAGCCAAAATAGAGAGAAAAAAAACTGATATTGGGGAGGAGATGTAGGAACTTTTCTTCCTTCAACAAATGTTCCTACCTCTCTTCCTTCACGTTGAGTTGTAGCCTTTAACCTTTGAAAACATGGAGAGAAAAAAAATGTGAGAAAAAAAATATCTTGGTTGTGTTAACAATATTTTCAGAACTTGCCAGAACGTCAGATTCCAAAAATAACTTGTCACAATCCTCAACAATGTTTTCCCAACACTACATGATCTTCACGAACTCTTGCAATGACGATAGGTTCAATTTCCAGGCAACGAGACTAGTAATATTCTTTTTATGTTCAATTTCTAGGTAGTGGTCGGTTCTCTCCACGTGGCGATTAACTATCTCACTCGTTTTCCTTAGACATGGAGAGGATTTACAATCAACATATTTCAGTAAGTTGATCCTCCTCCACATGGATGGAAATACCCTCTTTAATTTTCTGACAACAATTGTTGAGCAATGAGCGTCTCCAGGTGGGCATAGCCAATCTTGTGATCTCCTTTCAACCATATTTATTCAATGATTTGGGCAGCATTAGTATAGTAGCAATGATCTCTCTATTCTCTGCAAGAGATGGTGGGAGTTAGCAATTATGCAAACAACAGCTTCATGTATTCTCACTCAATGGCAATGAATTTCCTCCATGGTGTCTATAGGAAGTGATTTCTAGGTCTATGACCTCTGCCATTTGGTTCCTCAAACTTGACGCAAAGGCTGAATACCTCAGCTCTTCCACACAAAACGAAATCTGTATTATCACAGCCATAAAGGGATTCTTGACAAGAAATGAAAGGTCGCACAACAACAGAAGGTGGCTCTCTCAGCAGGCCGAAAAGGGATCTCACAGCATGCCACAAAGGGCTCTTCACAACAGCCCACTATGGCTCTGATACCATATTAGAAAAACAAGAGAGGAGAAGAAGTGCAGAGCACAAAAGAACTCACACACAAACACAGGAATGGTGTAAAACCAATTCGATTAATTAAGAAAAGATGATTACATTAAATATTTTATGCTATCTCAAACAAACCTAGATCTAGATCCTATAAACTTGGATCTTAATAAACTAGTCTAATATAGAATATTCACAATATCTAAAAACCTATTTCTACATTATTTAACCACTAGGGTGAATGTTTTTTTGTAATGTCCCGAAAAATTGAAGAAAAAAAATATAGGCTAGTGAAAACTACCCAAAAGGGATCATTAGTACCTGTGTAGAAACATATACGTTCCTTAAACTTTCAACCTCTTGGGATTCTGTCCACTGTATTGCTAATCTCTTATCCATTCTGTGTCTATTAGTTCATTTTACTTCTTATGTCTTAATTCTATTAATTAAATTGTCGATATATCTTATTTATTATTGTCGGTGAATTCATGAGTTATATAGATCATTGTTTTACTCCTACACATGTGTACTTTGTTTATTAAATAAAAACTAATTTAACTTTGTTGATGGGAATAAAGTGGTGGAGTGGTAGGACTTGTTCTTTCGTGATGATCTAAGAGGTAAGGTTATTCTTCATTATGTAAGATTATTTAGTTCATTCGAACTAAGGCAACTTATTCATTGATTCACAAGTTACTCTTGCGACATCGGAATTATTGGTTACTTGACACAAGTAAGTTCTTAGTTAAGCTTCCCGTTCTGCCTTCTTCTTTTGTTACTATTCCATTTTACAACTTAGGTACGCTCTATGTTTGCTAATTGTCTTTACTTATTAATTTACTAAATGCTTATGAATTATCTTACTGTTCTTATCAATTTTGTTGGCTATCTCTTGTTTGGTTACTTACTCGTCTCTTGTTTCTATTTTGAAGGTTTACCTTGGTGACATACTTGTAAACTTACGCTTGTTCTTCCTAGTGAGGGCATCATGGCATACTATGTTTTCCATGATCCCCAAATGCTACAACCTAGACTTACGACTTAAGCACATACACTACCTATATCAACTATCCTAAAGGCCATATGATAACACTATAAGCTTGTTGCTAAGGGGAAGACATTACAACACTATATGATAGTGTTAAGGGAAATCATTGTAACACTATATGTTAGTATTAAGGGCTGCGTATACCATAAGGTTGGGACTATGGTATACATACCATGTCATTAACCTTGAGCCTGCGCTGACATTTAAAGGGTGGTGAAACAATAGTATAGAGGGTTTAATGTATGGCTTGGTTGATATGAAGTTGATCCATAAACTTATGGTTGGGGTTTATGGTAGCGTTAATGGCCACCAAACGGTGCCATTAATGCCATCAGGGTTGGTGAAAACCCTTGGAAAAGAACTTGGCATTTGTTGTTTGTGCAATATGGTTTTGACATTGTGGTGTAGTGTGGCCTCTGTGCATTTGGAGAATGGAGATGACCTCATCGATTCACAGGTAAGATCAACCGAATCTATGTAAAATGCATTGCTTCATTGGTTCCTTCATTGCATGGTCATGCTCCTCATGCCAATGTGGGTTTGTCTATAGGTGAATGCAAAGGAACTCTGGGGTTTGCACAGAGCTACGCTGTTGAGTTGGGATTTCTCCTTTATGGCGATGGTAAGCTTGCTAGCATGAATCAGTTTCCTGCTCTCGTTCTAGGCATTCCTGAGTTGGAAATATTTACTAGGTTTGGGTTTCATGTGGCACCTGTTTACTATGCTTTGGGGTTTATGATTTAGATTAATCTGTTTTTTAATTGGTCTCTCATTGAAAGGTTTGGCATTTGTTTGGGCCGGGGCTGAACCATTACTCATAATGGTGCCATAGCTCATAGCTTGTCATTAACGTCTTAATACTTGACTTTCCATCAAAGGAGTTTCATGCTTCTCTGTGTAAATACACGGAGTGTCATTTTTTACAATATGAAGACTATAATGTATTTTATATGAAATGCCTATGATTTCATTTAGTGTTTAATATTGTGTAAAATTGGGCTTTGTATGGTTATTTAAATGCTTGGTTTTATGTGGACTTTAAAGGAATTGATTGTGTCTTTACAACTTGTAGAAAAATACTCTGCCTAAAACTAGTATGTTGGGTTATGGTTGTATGCACAACACTCTATTTGTTTGGTTTGTATTTTGAGTAGGGAGCTTCTAGAGCGTAGGCATTATGCCATGCATTGCACCATTGTAACAATGGTGTCGTATCTCATTGGCTTGCCACCACGTGCTCTTTGTTAGCATATAAATGAGTCTGTGTTTTTAATAGAGCATTGTGTTATTAATTTTGAATTAGCTCAGCATGGGTACAGGCCATGCCACAAATGGCATGTGCCTCTCCCGAAGAATGTGATAGCTTTTAGTTGGCATTTAAAATGTAAATTGTTTACTTCGAAAGAATTAGGCTGTAACAGCCAGGGTTATGACAACCCACGATATCGATTTGGTTTAAAATAGCGTGACTGTGTGATTAGATTGGATTTGGGAAAGGTCATAACTAGGGTCTTTATGACCTCACTGTTAGTGTATGAGTTGCTTGAATTAAAGGATTGTGGCATAGCTTAAAAGCATAGCCTGCACATACTAGATATATAGCATGGACTGGATAGAGGTGGTTATGTGATTACTTACTAATTGAGTTATCAAATGCTTATGGTTTTATTAATTTTATTGTAATGAGTCTGGACATATATAGGATTCGGTGTCGCGACCTCTTGTTGGAAAGATGGGTTTTAGTTGTTTCAAATGGTTAATATGATATGTTTGGTTCTGTGTAGATAAATTTAAATGGGACCTTTAACCCTTTACATTTTTATAATGGATGACTATAATAATAGGACTGTGAAATAAACATTTGATTTATTGAAATGGATGTGATTTGGAGTGTAGATTTTATATAATAATATAGAGTTCTGATAATTGACCATATGGATGGTCACAATGTCTTCTTTGTTTGGTTAATTTTGATTATGTTTATTAAAATGGAATGTTATGATATTTAACTTGTTTTTACATGATTATGTAGAGCAGACCTTAGAAATCCTTTAATAATTTGTTAGCTTATTTATTATATGAATTCTGTTCCTAGTAGATCTAGTTTAAAATATTTAGGTTCCGTTCTTTAGCTTATAATAAATTGAATAGTACATAAATTATAAAACTATTTGAATACTAATATATATATATATATAACCTGTATTTATGAACTAATCTTTAAATAAAAAGAACCCTCTGCTAACAAATGAAATATGTTAGCAGAGTAATGCCACTTGTAGAATAGACTAACTGGTAACAAAACTAGGTATGATGCACATAAACTAGACATGGAGATATTTACAGAATTCAATTCAAAGTACAAACCCTAGTAATGTACAACATATAATAAGATTTATCCAGCCTATGATCAGTAAATTGCATATACAACCCTAGCAGATTGATAACCATAAAACATAACCATTAGGGTTAGAAATTTCATTGCAACCATTACTTAACATAAACAGTAATGAAACTTTGGGAAGAAGTAGAATAGGCCTTCAAGGGTTCATACCTGAAATTGAAGCTTTGTCAATGGTTCCACCTGCACACTTAGATAACCAGCATTAACAATTCAATGCAGATCTAACCTTTGTTTGATGAACAATTCACTTGGGAACTACCATGTTCCTCCCAAGCATGACCCGGAACTGTTCCTGGTTCTAATCCAGATCCCCCCGAGATAGAATCCAACATGTAAGTAGGTTATAGCTCGTAAGGTAGGGTTTCCTAACTGGTAATTAGTTCTAAATCAATCCTCTTTTCCTTGCAAGAAAAGCTCTCTAAGAAAACACTTGAGAGCAAAACAGGGAGAATGATAATTCTCCTAGATGGAAAATTGGAACCCCCAAGCCTTTGCTTGGCTTGAGTATTTATAGGCAGACTTTTTAGTCAATGGGGCACTTAAATCAATAAATCCTCGATTTCTTGATTTAACCCTTTTTAATTTACTGGGGTAATTTTCAATTCTTAACCTAGTAACTTTTAACTAGTTCCTAGTTAGTCTTTCATACATATTTCACTATTTACTAATCCTTTAACAATAAATAATAATTGGTGGACCTTCTCTTCTTTCTTTATTCAATTATATAATTAATCATAATTAATTCTTTATAGATACTATGTATAAAATACATAGTATTAAAATACTTGTTAACACTTGTCTTCATGAATCATGTGCCATGATCCCTTAGACTTAATCACACTTATTTTATGAAGGTCAAGTAGATAGATGGCTCAGGTCTATTAGGCTAGGAAACTCTAAATATCCTTGCATGTTGGATTTCCCTTGTTTAACGTGGTAGTTCTTCAGTACTTGATGATAATACAGAAATTCAAAATTTCATTTAATCACTTAAAAATAAGTATGATGAGATCAATATTATTCCTCTAGTTGTTTTCACTCGGAGGTGATTTTAATCTTTTTAGTAACCCTTAAACTCTAAACATCCTTGCATGTTGGATTTCCCTTGTTTAACGTTGTAGTTCTTCAGTACTTGATGAGAATACAGAAATTTGAAATTTCATTTAATCACTTAAAAATAAGTATGATGAGATCAATATTATTCCTCTAGTTGTTTTCACTCAGAGGTGATTTTAATCTTTTCAGTAACCCCTAGTGCTTACCAGAGCCCATACTCAATGCTTATAATAGGGATTTACAAACATAGTGCAATTCTAGAGCTCTTGCTCAACACTAAATGCTAGGATGTACTTGTACGATACACCTAGGGATACAATGGCCAAAGATCCGAAGCTCCAGACCTTGTGCCCAACATTTTCAATTATATTTTCATGTGTTCCAGAGCTTTATGCTCAACACAAATGTAAGTACTCATGTGCTCCATAGAATCTCGCTCAACACAAAACATCTCAACGATCATGTGCTTCAGGGTCCACTCCCAACACAAAACATATAAATACATATATACATCATCAACAATTGGATTACACCCAATATACAAAACAAATCATCATGTTCATATGCAGTGGGGTCTTCAACCCAAAAATAAAACATCAATATAATCATCATGATCAATAGGCTCAAGCCTATAAATGGTAGGTCCACAATTCAAGATATTACATTTTGGTTCTATGCTTACTTCTACATTTAAAATTGGTTTCTCTGTGTATTTAAATGTGGTTATATTACTTATTTTTATTTGGAAAGTGTTGTTGAGATCATTGAAATTCTGTTATAAAGAGGGGATCTTTAGTTAACAGTTCCATTTCCAGAATGGCACTATGGTTACATTGTTTTTTTTATTTATGGAGTGTGAATTATAATGTGAAATTCATTTCATTGTAGAATCATGGGAAAACCCCTAGCTCTGTTCTTTAATTAGATTCTTAATGTGGCTTAATACAGTTGTAATGCCAATATTGGCAGCGAGCCCTACCTTCTATAGGGTGGTTGGTCATACGACCCTATGGATTTCAATGGTGGGTTTATTGTTGTGGTAACCTAGCTTACTTATATAGAATAGTTTATGTAATTTTATTTAATTATTTTAAAAATATAAGAAGGATTCCATCCAACGCTTATGGGATTCGATGGTTTATTTGTTATCCTTATTATTTATTTTTAATGTTTTAAGCAGAATTTCAACCGGCGCTATGTATTTTTAAAAGACACCTAGGGATACAATCGCCAATTATCTGACGCTCCATAGCTTATGCTCAACATCATGTTGGAGTTCTCTAGGGCTATGCCCAACACTTATGTTCTTTACTTGCTAGGGTTACCTATGTTCTCTAGAGTTTATGTTGAACACATAGTCTCATAACCCATGTGCTCTAGATATTATGCTCAACACATAATATTATAACCCATGTTTCACAGAGCTTACACTCAACACATAATCTTATCACCATTGTGCTCCAGATCGTACGCCCAACACATCATAGAAATCAATCATGCAATCAGTATTTTGCACAATACATCACAAAATAATAATCTCAGTGTATTTTGGGCTTGTTCTGAACACATAATAATAAATCCAGTACATTAGGGCATATTCCTAGTACAACAACAATAGTCCTTGTCCTTTAGGGCCTATGGCCAACATATATTATCATATACAAGACAATAAAACATGTGCATCAGGACTTATGCCCGGTATATATTATATATATATATAATATAAAAAAACATAAAAAAAGTAAATTTCAAGAACTTGAGAGAATGTTATTTTTCGATTGTTTTTTATTGGTCTCTAAAGACACTAGGTTGTTCTTGGCAGAAAACCCAATGAAAATGTGCAAACATGATTTATAGTAACTCAGCTAAGGTTGTACGATCATGTTTATAGTGTCTAGTATCCTCTGAATAATATTATGTCTGTGAATGGTATCTTGCAATCACATGTTTATTACATTGGGTATAAACTAAGGCTAAATAATTGAAATTATGCTTCAGCATGCACTTTAAAGGTTAAATAGCACACCTGAAAATCCAGCCACACTTTACAATCCGGTAACACTTGACAATGCACTCACTTGAGTAGGCCATATGGATCATCTCTGTTGCTGATGGTGACCATCAATCTTTTATGCTCTGTATGAGGTAGCAAATATCGTACATGTGACCTAGTTTTGTTCAAAAGTGTGCACAACTTGATGTTTATATCAACTACTAGGTTGGTGAAGTGGTATACAATAGCTCCTAGTATATAATCTTGATATACATACCCACCCTTCCTTTTTTGTTGTGATGCTAGTGTCAAGTACTCCCCTTTTATAACCATAGAGCCAGTTGTGAATTCACTATTTTCATCATCTGTAATAGGTTCGAGAATTGTTTGTCTCCCCTCTAAGCAATGTGCCAACTAATAGTCAAAACCCCATTCATTATTTTTTGGGGAAACTACTGTATATATTTGACTGTGAAAGGAAATAGGTCGAGTTAACAATACATAAATTAAATTTCTAATTTAGGTACTACTGATTTACTTTTTTGTACCTACTTGTATGAGATCCTATATGTGATCATAGTCTATAGAAATGTGTGTCTACTCATCTTCCAAATGTTCTATTTCATTAACCCGCTTGAAATTAGTTCCAATTGTCTCTCGATCCCATGTATCAACTGTATCTGTATACTCACAATAATCCCATTCATCGATGCTAAAGGAAATGAAAAAGAAAGCCTTCAATCTTGCCAAATTTGTAGGGTTGACTTGTTTGATCTTCTAATTGAATGAAACTATCAAGTTCCATGCACTGTGTTCACCCAATGTGTTTGGGATCGGTCCACATTGGTCACCTCCTAGAATATTATTTGCACTATGTGTTTCCTTGTCACTTGTTCTCCCACGAAAGAAGCCCACCAGTTCACTATAGATGCATCGTCTCGAAGGTGAGCACTTGTAACCTTCATCTCTTCCCTACGAAGGGAAGTTTTTATGCATGGAGAAACACCATCATGCTCTCCTTTTCCATGACCAGTTTCAAAGTAGTTCCATATATGTGACACCTTGTATTTTATGTGCAACAAACACAACCATTGAAATACACGTGCATTCTTAAACTGTCCAGCACAACCATCTGACCAAATGAAATGATGATAAAATGGTATATACATAGCTATCACATGATCATAGAATAATTTAAAGCAATTCTGCACATAATGGATGTCATGGGTCTGGTTGTCACTTATGTAGAAGTGACTTTCTTTCAGCATCAAACGTTTCTCTTCATTGCTATCTAGCCCATGTCGATGCGCGATATGGACCATTATGCTCACCTTCTCTAAGTGATAGCGTTGAATTTTTATTTCATTTTGAGGTTGTAGGGTGTAATTTTCCACAAATTCAACCACTGATAGTATTGTTTTGAGAGGGAAGGTGTCCTGACATATTCTAAATTGCTCATCTTGCCACTGCTCCATATCGACGTGTTGAATGTATTATTGGATCTTTCTATGAAACTCGAAAATAAAATCACATACTTGCACCTGGTGTAAAAAAATAAACAGTGTTAAAAAACAACATAAAAATATGTACATGTAGTCACCAATTAATATTCTTGCTTTCTTTGCCATCATGTAGCTCATATGTCTCGTACTAATAGTTATGTTTCTTAACAATTGCATCCCTAAATGCTTGATCTTCACTCTCATGGATGAAATCAGACCATAATGTATCCTTCCACAAATGTTGCAAGAACACTCTACACATTGTTTTAAGTAATGTGTATGCCCATCTTCCTTGAACACATCATTCTATGGATGAAATCTCTAGTTGGATGACATTGGCAGTACTGTACTTGAGCATTCTTGCACATGGTTAGGATGCAAAAAATGACATATATGTGCAAATGTATGATAATATAGATCAAACTCTATGTGGTCTCTACGACAACAAGTGTCCTAGATGGTATTGATTCTAACATACCAAGGATTTCATTTTTCAAAATATCTTTTCCCAAGCCTTAGCTCTGCATGGGAAACTTTAAACATCTCGAACAATTGAGTTTGTGTCATGTCAAGATAATGTTTAAAATGAGGTTCATTATTCATAGAACCCATACAATTTTTTAACACATCCTTTGTTTTATAAGAATGCCTAGTTTTATCGTGCCAAAATGTGTGCACTAGTCCCTTCACTAGTTCGACTAACTTCATGTATTTGCGGGGAAACCTACTGCTAAATTCCCATAATGTCTCCATTTGTCACTCTATATCAAGGATGTCTCTTCTTAATGATTTTTTTTAAGTGTCTTTGGATGTAAAGGCACAATTTGTGATTTGCATTTAAGTAAATGACATTGTCTTGTCGATATACATACAATTGATTCAGCCAATATGCGACGAACCACATTACAGTCATGTGAATGAGTTTTTTTACCAATCAATGTCAATGCAGCAGCAAGATATTTAACAACTCGATTACTTGATTCAATATTTTTCAATGTTCTTATCCCTAAATTTCTTCTAATATTTTCCATATTTCTAGATTTAAGCAAAGCTAAAAACAATTGCCATTTACTGACTTCGTATTTGTTATCAAAATATTGTTTCATTATTTGAGAACAATGATGAAGGATAGTGCGTTTAGCAACCTTACCTTCCATGGAATTTAATTCTCTCTCATCCACTTGTATGCATTTAGGAGTTCTCTTTCATTTTGAAGCGATATTTCTTTCCGTTTGAAATTATGGAGTGATGTTTACATCCACTACAGGATGATGACGTCGATTAGGAGATTGAACTGCCTGGCATGGTTGTTGCAAAGTCACATTTGCATCAGGAGTAACATAATTATTGAACTCTTCAAAAGATTATCCATTTACTAATGGATCAATAATATCATCTCCCCTATAGTCAACTTCCTTTAATGTTTCATTATCTTCCATAGCCTCTATGTCAGGTATTTGTTGAGCAGAAATGGGAACTATTTGCTCATCGAATGAATCCCAACAATTTCTTGAATATTCCTATTATCATTGAAAGATGTTCCTTGACCGCTGAAAGAACATGGCTAGTGAATCTTTAAATTTATTGAAAGGATGATAAGATTTGTAACCTAAAAAGCCGATGAATATAACAAGAATCGGGCTAATATATGAAAATATTGATCAGTGAATGTATAAACATATATAGGGAAGAAATATCACAAGAATGAACTCATATAAATAGAAGACAAGCTCTGTCCAGATCAGTGATAAACATATTAACTATCCACAAGAAACCAAATATTGGAAAGAATCATGGACACAATATAATAATTATCAGTTCAAAATGAAAACAGGATAGACCAATCTCAAATATGATCACTTCAAAGTCTTGTTTGAAAACCATGAAATCTAATACATGCCTATAAAATAATAAAAAAAAACATCAGTCTGATATTTGATCACACCATCATCCTGTTGCAGCTGCAACATTTTCCCAAATTTATAAAAAAAATAGGACCCTTCTTGTTGATTTTGTTGAAGAACATTTTGTTTCCCTTCTACTAGACGTTTGGATTGTTTGAGGCCAGCTGTTTTCTTGCTTTTCGGAAAATTGTGTGTATCTGCAAATGCTTTGGACTGTGGAACTTAGCAAGTTTCATGTCGTTTTATCATTGTCGAAGTTTGGATGACGTTTGAAATGGAATTTTAGTTGCTGCTATTTCGAAGGACAAATAGAGATTGGACCAATGATTAGTTGTTTCTTTCATTGATCACACAGTTTTATTGTTTCAATTTTTTTGCTTTGCGATGTTTTACAGAATTTTTTGAATCTGATCGAAAGCCATGGGCTGATTGCGTTCCACCATTTCGGCTGCAGAGTAGACTACCTGCCTGCTACACTACTTTCTATTTCATCGATGGTTTGTTCTATTTTTCTCCGATGTTGATTAGTCTGCAAAAATTTTGGACCGTAAAACTTCCATCGTTACGACTATGTAGCGTACTAACCGTTTGATGCTGCATTAGATCTGATCTCCAACATTTATATGCCCTCTTCTAATGTTTTATATCGTCGACGTTTGTATTGTGCCCTAGAACCCCTAGACCATGGGTCACCCGCCGTTGCGGCGTTCCATTGAACTAACAAACTGATGTCAAGTGTTCCGATTCACTAATGGGGATGTTTATATTCCCGATTCCTGAACATTTTCCTGCCATTGTTATGAGCTTATAACTGGTTCCATGAATGGCGAGATGTGCTTTGTTTTTATCAAGTTGATATTTTCATGGTGAAAATGTAGTACCAGTTTTACTTTTAATGCTAGTTTGATCAGTAGTTTGGTTTATGTTTGTTGAAGGTAGTCCAGATGAATGATGAGTTTTTCATCTAATTGCAAGAAAACCTAGGAGATTTTCTATATTCAGTTGATGAATACTGCTGCAAAAAGGGAAATTAGCTGAAGAAAGAAGAATCTGAAGCATAAAGAAGAAAATGAAAGTCTGAGGCTGATGGGATATCAAAAGGACCATCGAACTACGAATCATAATCATTGAGAGAAAAGGATTAGGCTTGGGTAGTTCATCAGTTACCAAGCCGGTCCCATTTTCATAAAAGTGTTTATATGAAACGCAACGTATGAATCATGAGCATTCACAAAATGACAAAACTATGAGATTAAAATGGTTGGCGGGCAACTCAAAGGTTTTGGCTAGGTTTTGTATAAATATACGAAAGTTAGAGGGAATAAGAGCTTTTTCCTAGTGAGACTTGTGAAAAACTTGTTGTAAGAGGAACTATTTCATTTTGCAATAATATAATTACAATTTTGCATGTTGGAGAAAGTGTAGTGTGGAATGTTCAAATGTGGTGAAATGAAAAATGTTGAAGGGGAACTATTTCGTTTTCAGCTGTGTTTCATTAATTGTGAGATCGTTCTAACTTTCTGAACTTATGTTCTTGTATGAATTTTCTCTGGTTTATTTTATGATAATTTCCAGTATGAGTAATGAATGTTTTAACAAACGATGAGCTATCTTGTTGTGCATATATCTATTCATTTTTATGTGTTTTTATTCTAAGAGCAGTTGTCTATGATTTATCTTAACATATGAGCAGTAATACACTACTCATTAATTGATAATCTTGCTCCCTAGGGACAACTTAGTTAGTCTTGTTTCCTGTTATGTGTTATTTAGATGCAAGAGAATTTAAGACGAGAGGTAAGAACCTATGCTTCACATTGTGACCACTCCTCATATTCTTTATCAATTTGCATGTTAGATAGGCACTTTCATATCATACTTCAAGTTAAAAAATACAAAATATACACGGTGGACCAAGCCGCAACCGGTAAAACCCTTTATTTTGTTACTCAACCTATGGTAGTCGAACCGCAAACCAGACAGATTCCCCATACGAAATAGTCATGGACTAGCTGGGAACATTGACTTTGGAGAATCCCTTGTTGTTGTTTCCTGCAATTTTCTAGGCCTCAATAAGTTTTCTGGCACTAGAAGGAGGGCCACTAGTGCATGGATGGCTAGGGAAATCCATTTCCTCGAAGTTACTCCACCAGTGATAGTTTTGAAATCAGTTTATTTCCTGATCTGAATACTGAAGAGAATAGAGAACATTTGTTTTCTGTGGACAACCAAGTAGTTAATGATCTAAGAAGACATACACGGGCCTATGTAAAGACTATTAGAGGGTTACCCACTATCCTTGGTTTACCCCAAAGAGAATACAAGAAGAAAGACCGTCCCATCTTGGAAGATTCAGTGTTGGTTGGATATTTGGAAGAATTAGTAGAAGTAGCATTACAATAAGTTGTTCAGCCTTTGAATGAAGTAGGCCTTGACACACCTTATTGTCTTCCTGTGCATACTCCTGTTCCATCACCACCTTCGTCTCCACCTAGACTCATGGCAGGTGTAAATATGAATCAGCCACCTAACCCACCAAATCCACCACCTACTTGGAAAGCCAGATCACCTCTAAACTTAGCACCTCTGTTGCATGACTTACCTCAATCTTTTGAGAAGATGCTGCCCAAGTTTGACCCAAATGAGAATATTTTAGTATTTGACCATTTGCAAAGTTTCTATTTGGACATAGAAGGGTTAAAGGCTGGAGAACACGAAGACGTGGTCTGCATACTTTTTCCACATACCCTTAAAGGAGTAGTAGCTTCATGGTATTTTGTTCTACCTGCTAATTCAATCCCAGATTGGGATACCTTTGAAAGGATATTTAGAAGAAAATATGCAACCCAAAAAACTCATGTGGCTCTCATGAAAGGACTGTGTGCTTTAAAGAAAGAAAGAAAAGAAAAGGTGCATAGTTTTACCCAAAGATTTGTAGCTTACCCTAAGATTTTTTCTGAAATTGATAAGCCCTCAAATAAAGTTTTGATTGAGTATTACACTTCAGCTCTAGGGCCCGAATTGGCCATGTTTTCCAAGATGAAAGCCAAACCTACTCTAGCAGATACTTATGAAGAAGCGGAGAGAGTAGAGGATGAAAAGGAAAGCATCGAAGATTATCCTGAGCAGTCAGGGAAAAAAAAATGTTCTCAAGAAAGCTTTGTTATTTACTAAGCCTAAATAGGAACAATCACATGATTTGAAGGAATGGAAAATATGATGCAGAATATCTCTAACAGAATAATAGACTTGGAAAAGGAAAAGGAAGCCCAGAAATTCTATAAGCCTTATTACAAGAAAATGAAGGATAACAATCAATCCCAACCCCCTCCACACAGTCCTGCATCGATGAACTTAACAGAGGTAGGGATTGATAACTTTTACACTTTCCACCAACAACCCCATTCTGAAAAAAATTGCCCTCAATGGATAAATTCAATGACAATGGTAATGAATGAGCTATTGGATTCCAAATTAACTCAGGATAATGATGAAGAGGGAAAAGATAACAATAAATTAATAGAAAAACAAGAGGATGATGCCATGGTTTTATGGGACTGTGTATCATTGTTTGATACTGAAGAAGAAAAGGATTTGAGACATTAAGATATCTTAGAAACAAATGTGACAATGAGAAGCCAAGGGTTGATTAAAGAAAACAGTCTTATACTCCCAAATATTGAGAGAATTTAAAAGAATGTAAAGAAATTTCAGAAAAACACCTCAGCTAATAAAATTCTGGAGTTTACCATTACCAGTCAAAATCTGAAGTAGATCAACATGCCTACTAAGCCTTTTGAAGAGAAGATCAATAATGTGAAAACGAATCTCACAGAACATAAGATGGATTACAGCATCGTGGAGGATATAAAAAAGGTAAAGGTAAATATTTCATTATTTGAGATGTGTAATGTGCCACAGCAGAAAGAAAAGTTATTTAAAGCACTTGAAATACCAGAGGAGAAGCTTCCCACTGACAATCAGCCCCAAGAAGAAGAAATTGGTGAAGTAAGTGTGGGAGGTAAGCCTAGATGCAAGACTCCACCTTTTCTCCTTACTTTTGAAATTTTCAACCACAACGTGTAAAACTGTCTAGTAGACTCAGGGGCATTAGTAAATGTTATGCCACTGTCAGTCTGCAAGAAGATAAATGGACAGCCTAAACCATCTACTTGGAAGGTCATTTAGTTGGACAGAACAAACGTGAAGGTAATTGGGGAAATGGAGGATGTTCTCATTCACTTATATTCAGATGATAAGGTATGTTAATTCATTGATATTGTAGTAGCAGACATGCCTGAGGCTTATGGACTTGTTTTGAGTAGAGATTGGTCAGCAAAGCTGAATGGATATTTTGCTTCAGATTGGTCACATCTGTGGCTACCGTATAAAGGAAACCAAAATCAAATTAAAGTTTTAAGAGAGCCCTACATGAAACACAATGCCACTCAGTTAGAAGGTAAGAATGAACTAGTGAATTCTGTTTTGGGAAATTACTTCCTTGAGATAGAATCAGGAAACTATCAAGCGGAAGAAGCCAACGGTACATCAAATACTCAGCCTGATCTCCTTCGGTTTTCACAGGCTGATGAAATTGATTGTAAAATAGTAGACTTAGCTGTAGATGTAGATTCATGTACAATAGTGGTAGGCGATTTTTGGACGGTTTTCTTTGACGGGTCTAAAACTTTGGAAGTATCGGGAGCTGGCTATGTCCTGATTGATCCTAAGAAAAATAAACATTTTCTTTCATGTAGGTTAGAGTTTGAATGCACCAATAACACAAATGAGTATGAAGCATTAGTTTAGGGACTAATAAAATCAATTGAATTGAAAGTAGAAAATCTAAAAGTGTATGGGGATTCTGAAATAATTGTAAAACAAATTCCAAATCAAATACATTGCATTTCCCCTCATTTAAAGGCTTATCAAAACGAAGTATGGGATATTCTTAAATGTTTTCATGCATTTAATATTGTATCGATTCCTAGACTTAATAATGTAGCATCTAACTTGTTAGCCACCTCAGCTGTGAGGCTTGTTCCCTCTAATAATAGTTGTTCTATTGAATTGCTTTTCAGACCTTTGGTTCTAGATATGATTACCAATTTATGAGTTTTTGATGATGATCAGCAGATTTTCGAATGTTTGACAAATGACAAAACCTTCAAAGGGGAAATCATTGATGATGAAGAACATCAAGCCGAGCTAAAATTTGATAATTTTATTCCTAAAGGAGTCAGGACTTTAGAGCGGATGTTTGATCTAAATAATAAATTCAGAAGGCCAGTAAATGTTAAGACTCATAGTTCATCTCTAAATTTCGAGTTGATTAATTTAGGGACTGAAATTGAGCCTAAATATGTGAATTTGGGAAAGTGTTTCTCTCCAGGTGAAAAAAATAAGTTCATCAGTCTGTACAAATAATACAAAGATGTTTTTTCCTGGACATATGAATATCTGAAGACATATGACACCAATATTATTCAGCATGTTATCCCTATCAGATCTGGAGTCAAGCCCTATCAACAGCCTTTGAGGAAAATGTATCCAAAACTGGAGCCTCTAATTTAGAATGAAGTAAAGAATTTTTTGGATGCTAAAATTATCTTCAAGGTTAGACACTCAGAATGGGTGTTAAATATGGTACCAGTAAGAAAGAAATTTGGAGAAATTAACTATGTGTGGATTTCAGAAACTTAAATCGTGCTTTGGATAAAGACAATTATCCAGTCCCACCCATGGAACAGATATTGCAAATGGTTTCGGGTTTTGAGTTATTTTATTTATTAGATGGATTATCTGGCTACAATTAATTGTTAGTAGCTAAAGAAGATAGACTTAAAACTACATTCAGAACAATATGGGGGACTTTTGCTTACAGAAGGATGCCCTTTGGACTCATAAATGCTGGAGCTACTTTCCAGAGGGATATGGACATAGATTTCCATGGTCTGATTGGCCACAGTGTTGTATTATACCTCAATGACATCACAATCTTTTCAAATAAGAGAGACGAACACGCGTTTCATCTAAAACAAATTTTCAAGCATTACCGAAAATATGGTATCTTGTTGAACCCCAAAAAGTGTGCATTTTCTGTTACAGAAGGAAATATATAGTGTCACGTGGTTTCTAAGAAGAGGATCTCTGTAGACCCAGAGAGGAGCAAAGCTATAGAACAAATTCCCTTACCCCATACTAAAAAAGGCATGCAATCATTTATCGGGACAACAAGTTTCATGCGAAGGTTTGTGCCGGATTTTGCTCAAATTGTTAAACCTTGGCAGCAAATGGTGAAACAAAGTGTACAATTCAAGTGGATTGATGTAGAGAAGAATGAATTCAGTAAAATAAAGACATCTATTGCGCATGTACCCTCCCTCAAAAGTTTGGATTTTGAGAAAGATTTTATTTTGTACACTTTCGCTTCTAACGATTCACTAGCAGCAGTGCTTACCCAGAAGGAAGATGGAGGAGATGAGTTCCCCATATCATTTATGAGCACTTGTCTATAGGGGGGTGAATTGAATTATCCAGCTATCGATAAACAAGCTTACGCAGTATTCAAAGCAGTAAAATAATTTAGGCCGTATATACTTAAGAACTGAACAAAGGTAGTAGTTCCACACCCAGCTATGAGGTCTTTTTTTGTACAAAAAGAATTAGGAGAAAAAAGAGGCAACTGGGTAATAGATTTACAGGAGTATGAACTTGAATTCAAGCCAGCCTCCATAGTTAAAGGGAAAGGATTGTGCAAACTAATGATTGAAAGTGAATACAATGAAGAAAATAACTGGGAAAATGAAGCTGAGTTACATTTGATGGATGTATGTCCTCTTTTCAAAGATCCAGACTCCTGGTATCGAGACCTTGTGCATTACCTTGAGGAGGGATTGTTACCAGAACATTGTAATTCCAAGAAAAGAAGAGCACTACATCTTAAATAAGCTTCATATCATATCATTGAAGGAATATTATTCAGGAAGAATTATGATGGAGTTCTTCTTAGATACTTAGAGAAAGAAGATGCGAGGAAGGTCATGATAGAGTTACATAATGGGCCTGCTGGAGGGCATTTTTTCGGAGATATGACAACCCATAAAATTCTCAGAGATGGATACTATTGGCCCACATTGTTCAAGGATGCACATGCCCATGTCAGAAAGTGCGATATTTGCCAAAGGTGTGGAGGAAGACAAGCTAAAGCAGCAGAACCATTAAAGCCTATGATGATAACAAAACCATTTGAGCAATGGGGAATTGATATCATTAGAGAGATAAAACCAAATTATTCCTTGCAACATAATTATATTATGAGAGCAATTGATTAATTCACTCAATGGGTCGAAGCCATTTCGTTGCGTAAAGGGAATGAAGACGCGGTCATGGACTTCTTGCAAGATCATAATATGACCAGGTTTGGGGTTCCAATTTCTCTAGTTTTCGATAATGCTACTTATTTTTCCTCTATTAGATTAATTGCACTTGCTCATGAAAAATGGATTAAGTTGCATTATTCTGCAAATTACTATCCATAAGGAAATGGTTTGGTAGAATCTACAAACAAGAATCTGATTAGAATCTTAAAAAATACTGTGATAGAAAAACAGAGAAGTTGGAATTCAGCATTACCAAATGCTCTTTGAGTTGATAGGGTCGCACCCAAGACTTCCTTAGGCGTGTCACCATATACCCTTGTTTATGGAAAAGAGGCCATTCTTCCCCCCAATATTATGCTACCCTCTTCCGTAATAGCTTAGGAGTCAAGAGGCTTAGATAATGAAGTCTTGCAAATAAGAATCCATAATCTTTTGAAGGCGGAGGAGTCTAGATCCAATGCCAGAGAAAATTTTAAGCAACAACAGGAGGTAGTGAAAAGGTGGTTTGATAAGCACAATGATGGAACAAAAGAATTTGAAGTGGGAGACTTGGTTCTTAAGTGGGATCACCCGCATGATGAGAAGGGAAAGCACACAAAGTTTCAATAGTTATGGGTAGGCCCTTTCTTGATTGCAACAAGACTTGGCCCCTCAACCTATAAATTGCAAGATTTATAGGGATGGGAGGAGAACTTACCAGTAAATGGTTTAGTTCTTAAACCTTTTTTTTTAATTTTTTGTTTTTAATTTTTGTTTTGTACATAAATAAATTGATTTGTTTGTCCAATTTGATTTATTTTATTCCATTTTTTTTTTAGTTTAGATTTATTTTGTTTTCAATAAAAGAGGCAAACTTTTGGTTGCATGGAAAGCATCAAAGTTCTGGATTAATTGAGATCTTTGGGTATTATAGTGTATCTTATTGTTTGAATCTGATGAAATTTCTTCAAGTAAGTAGTTTTCCTAAATGGCTATGAACACATTGAATTCCAGCATAATCCTTGTAAAATAACTCAGGATCAAAAGGTATGGAATACTATTTCGAGGCTCCATCCATTCCACATATAAAAATGTACTAGGGGGTGATAGCAAAAGACCCATGGAAAGGAAGCAGGGTAAACAATATATTATATATAAATGATCGCATGCCAAAAGATTGAAAGCTAAAAGGATGATAAGAGTCAAAACTCCTAAGAAAGCAATATTATCGAAACAAAGTACTGAACCATATGAGTACAGATTGCCAAAAGTTCTTCTCCATCCGTGAGCTGAAAATTAAATGCATCTCTCACACAAAAGGACACTATGGATAGAAGAGCCTGAATAAAATTCAGAAAGAAAGGCATGAGGAGGACTGAAAAGGACAAAAAGGTCCACAAACACACAAAAGTGCCAAATGGCATGGGAATGGGGAACAAATGAATATTTTTGTTTACCATGTGTTACAATCCTGTGGTGTCTAAGCTGGAAGCTACCCAAAGACAGAGGTAAAATGAAACTCATCTACTTAGCCTCAAAAGAGTTATCTTGACTGTGAGATTTCGGTTTCCATTTTCCTAAAATTGGACTATCATCAATGATTAAAAGTACATATATTTTCCATTATGGAAATCTAGACATATAGAAGAATTCAACATGTCAGTTTTACTACTAAACAGTCTGTTACTTAAGGAAGAGTTTGTTCAGAGATATGGGTTCACCAGTTAGCCGCCAATTGTTGCAGCTGCAATGTTTTCCCAAATTTCTAAAAAAATTTGGACCCTCCTTGTTGATTTTGTTGAAGACCATTTTGTTTCCCCTCTGCTACACGTTTGGATTGTTTGAGGTCAGCTATTTTCTTGCTTTTTCGGGAAATTGTTTATGTCTGCAAATGCTTTGGACTATGGAACTTAGCAAGTTTCATGTTGTTTTATCATTGTAGAAGTTTGGTCGAGGTTTGAAATGGAATTTTAGTCGCTGCTATTTCAGAGGACAAATAGAGATTGGATCGATGATTAGTTCTTTCTTTCGTCGATCACGCGGTTTTATTGTTTCATTTTTTTTTGCTTTGCGATGTTTTCTGGAATGTTTTCACTCTGATCGGAAGCCATGGGCTAATTGTGTTTTGTCGTTCCCGCTCTAGATTAGACTAACTGTCAACCACACTGCTTTTTATTCCGCCGATGTTTTGTTCTATTTTTCTCCAATGTTGATTAGTCTACGAAAATTTTAGACCGTATAACTTCCGCCGTTGTGGCTATGTAGTGTACTAACCATCTGATGTTGTAGTATATCCGATATCTGATGTTTAGACACCCTCTTCTAATGTTTTATCTCACCAACATTTGTATTGTGCCCCAGAAGCCCTAGACCATGGGTCACCCACTGTTGTGGCGTTCCAGTGAACTAACCGATTGATGTCAAGTGTTACAATTCACCAATGGGGATGTTTATATTCCTGGTTCCTGATCATTTTCCTGCCATTTTTTTGAGCTTGTAACTGGTTCCATGAATGGTGAGATGTGCTTTGTTTTTATCAAGTCGAGATTTTCACGCTGAAAACGTAGTACCGGTTTTACTTTTAACGCTAGTTTGATCGACAGTTTGGTTTATGTTTATTGAAGGTAGTCTAGATGAATGATGGGTTGTTCGTCTGATTGTAGGAAAACCTAGGATATTTTCTATATTCAGTTGATGACTACTGCTGCAAAAGGGGAAATTGGCTGAAGAAAGGAGAAGCTGAAGCATAATGAAGAAAACAAAAGTCTGAGGCTGACGGGATATCAAAAGGACCATCAGACTATGAATCATAATCATTGAGAGCAAAGGCTCAGGCTTAGGCAGTTCATTAGTTACCAAGACAGTCCCGTTTTCATAAAAGTGTTTATCTGAAATGTAACTTCTAAATCATGAGCATTCACAAAATGAAAAAACTATGAGATTAAAACAGTTGGGGTGGAACTCAAAGGTTTTGGTTGGGTTTTGTATAAATATATGAAAGTTAGAGGGAAGAAGGGCTTTTTCCTAGTGAGGCTTGTGAAAAAATTCTTGTAAGAGGAACTCTTTCATTTTGCAATAATATAATTACAATTTTTCCTGTTGGAGAAAGTGCTGTGTGGAATGTTCAAATGTGGTGAAACAAACAATGTTGAAGGGGAACTATTTCATTTCCAGTTGTATTTCATTAACTCTGAGATCGTTCTAACTTTCTAAACTTATGTTCTTGTATGAATGTTCTCTGTTTTATTTTATGATAATTTCCACTATGAGTAATGAATTTTTTAACAAATGACGAGCTATCTTGTTGTGCATATCTCTATTCATGTTTATGTGTTTTGATTCTAAGAATAGCTATCTGGGATTTATCTTAACATATGAGCAGTAATACATTACTCATTAATTGATAATCTTGCTCCCTAAGGACAACTTAGTTAGTCTTGTTTCCTGTTATGTGTGATTTAGATGCGAGAGAGTTTAAGGCGAGAGGTAAGAACTTGCGCATCACATTGTGACTGCTCCTTGTATTACTTATAAATATGCATGTTATATAGGCACTTGCATATCATACTTCAAGTTAAAAAATACAAAATATACACGGTGGACCAGGCCACAACTGGTAAAACCCTTTATTTTGTTGCTCGACCTACAGTATCCAGACCGCAAACCGGATGGATTCCCCATACCAAACAGTCACGGGCTAGTTGGCAACGTTGACTGGGGAGAATCCCTTGCTGTTGTTGCTTGTATTTTTTCAAGCCTCAATATAGCCCTCAACAGGAACTCCCCCTTTTTCCTGTAGGATGCTCTTGTCACTTAAATAGACAGTGGAACAAACAGAAATCGAACTAGCTTTCCTAGTTGGACGCAACTACAGAAAATGTGTTCAAAGAACCCAAAAAATCTCCCAAACAGTTGAGTTTTTTTAGGAAATTCCTCATAGTCTGCTAAATGGGTCTTTTTTGCAAAAAAACCACATCCCGAAATTTTGATTTTCGGCTCAAATTTCTTACAATTCGTTGCATAAAATCGCCTATTGAATAATGACGGGAATCTCGGGATCTTCCATTTCTTATCTCCTCATGAGATATATTTCAAACAATACATTTGCAAAATATCTCAAGTGAACATCCATATAGAAGTAAGCTTCCTGTAACCTCTGGCCTCTCCCTTTGGCACACTTAATGATTGGGCATTTGTCATTATCTGTCTCTCTGGAACTTAGATGGACTTGTTTTTATTAAATTATTTTATCCTTCAAAATAATTATAAGGATTAAAATTCTTGGTGCTACCAAAATCTAAAGATTTTGTGGTGACAACATCTGGCTCTGGCTAGGGATGGAGACTTCCCTACAAGGCTCTAAGAACCTAGCAGTTCCAGTGGCCTTTTCTATTGGGTTGGAGTCTTGATGCTTCTATCAAATGTCAGCAAATTGATTCAAATCTAAACACACATTACTGAAATGGAAACATACAGCTGCAAAAAAACTACTCGAAGAATAAGCTTATTCATCTACCTAATCCTACTTCTAACTGGTAGAAGCAAATTGATCATGTGTAATCATGCTTCCATTGAAACCATGATAACATCCAATCAACTGTAAGAAATTCTTGTATGTAGCTAGAAATCAAAGAAGAATTTAACATGTGTAGTAGAAACTTGTTTTACAAAGCATACTTACAATCATAATCCTCCTTGATTCCAAACTCTGCAAGGATGAAAATTTCTGAAAACTGTAACTCCATATAAATGGCCATCGTGTCCTGCCAGTTTTTGTTGCATCTCTAGTTGATACAAAAGGTCACATTGTTCCTCTTCTTCACTTATCAAATGACATTTTATTTGTTCTACTAGAAAGAGAGCATGAACATCATATGGTGAGATATGATATCTGGTGAACTGTCTCTTCATGGATCTGATCAACATTAACATCCTCAACTTCATTCTTAACAATAAGACAATGAGGAGAAGTAGCTTGATTTGAAAATAAATTATCCTTATTCACTGCAAACTTATTTTCCTGTTGATAAGCATGATCATGCTTATGAAAATCCGTTAGAAAATTCATACTAAAATAACTCTTATATTCTTAACCAGAAGAATTTTCTGTTGCATATATGAAATCGTTTTGTTGATGTAATTGAGAAGTAGATGCATCCTTCACATTAATGATAGTTAACACATCTAATTCACTGATTGTAATTGTTGGAGTTAAGGATAAATATGAAGATGACATATTATTATTTTGACAGGAATAAAACCTTAGTGGTGATTCATGTTTTTCATACACTTCTTCCATTTCCTGCACATTAAAAGCTTTATCAATAATTTGATCATGAAGCTTGCCACAAACCCGTAGATTATTCTCTACTTCCTTTGCATCAACAAACATCTGCTGCAAGGATGGTGACTTTCTTTATTTGAGGTATAAAAATAGATCGAGAAGTTATGCCATTATGTATTGTATCATAGCAACAATCTCAGTAGGTCGGATTTCAATAGGCATGCTACAATAAGTATTGTGAAATATTCTGTTGAATTCAATGATAGTTTCATTTCTCTTCTTCTTCAAGGAAGAAAACTCAGATAAGTACTGATTGAAGGATTTATTCTGTCCCTGGTATCTTGAAAATGAATTATAAAACTCAGTGCATCAACAAATAGAATGAGCTTCCAAATTTCTAAACTAGAAAGCAACATCTCCAGCTAAAGATTTCGAAAATAATCTCATGACAACATCTTGATGTAATATGTCAAAATTATCAAAAAAGTTTTCAAAGGCTCCCAAATGCTTCTCGACTGTAACATGATCCTCTCCAGTAAACCGAGGAAGATAATCAAATAAATCAAGTAAATAAGAATTAAGGTAATAAGGCAACTTCAAAGGTTTAAACAACCTATTTCTGATTTTGGATTGAAAATTAGTATGCTAAACATGAGGATTAAAAATATGATGGTAAGGATCACTAATAATGTAATAAGGTATTGAGATCTGAGTAGGTTCTGAATCTATTTTAACCTCCTCGAGGTTACATGACTGATTAAATTTAGAAGGGATTTCAATACAAAACTCATTCTTATGAACAGGCTAGGATGAAGATATAGGATCAACATCAACAAGATAAGAAGGATGCAAATTTTCCTCTTCTAAAGATGGATATACAAAGGTAGGTTAATGACCATCCAAATAAACAAAACATAAGATGATTCTCTTAATGTGTGAAGGGAACAACAGAAATGAGATGATAAAGAAAAACAAAAGTTCAAGGAGAAAGCTCATGAACACATACCTAGTTTTACACTTCATCCCCTTCATCTTTTGTCAGCAGGATTCTACCCAATGAAATCTTTAATAGTGGAGTCACTATGAAGATGATTGTAGTCAATCTCTTATGTCCTTCTCTTATCTTCCATCAAGATCTGGATCTCTGTCATTATTGTTCTTCCCGGGGAAGATATCTTCACTCCTACGTCCCCGGCAGTGGCGCTAGAAGATGTTATCACTAAAAGATGTTCCTTGACTGCTAAAAGAACATGGCTAGTGAATCTTTAAATTTATTGAAAGGATTATAAGATTTGTAAGTTGAAAATGGGATGAATATAACAAGGATCGGGCTAATATATGAAAATATTGATCATTGAATGTATAAACATATACAGGGCAGAAAAACCACGAGAATGAACTCATATAAAGAGAAGACAAGCTCTGTCCAGATCAGTGATAAACATATAAACCATCCACAAGAAATCAAATATTGGAAAGAATCATGGACACAATATAATATTTATCAGTGCAAAATGAAAACATAACAGACCAATCTCGAATATGAGCACTTCAAAGTCATCTTTGAAAACCCAAAAATATAATACATGCCTATAAAATAAAATAAAAAAATATTAGTCTAATCTCTAATTACACTCTCGGCCCTCGGATGGAACTCCCCCTTTTCCCTGTAGGATGTTGCTATTACTTAAATAGACAATGGAACAAATAGAAATCGAACTCAGTTTCATAGTTGGTCGCAACTAGAGAAAACATGTCCAAAGAACCCAACAAATCTCCCAAACGGTTCAGTTTTTTCAGGAAATTCCTCATGGTTTGTTTGTTTTATTTATGGAGTGTGAATTCTAATGTGAATTCGCTTCACTATAGAATCATGGGAAAATACCTAGCTCTGTTCTTTAATTAAATTCTTAATGTTTCTTAATATAGTTGTAATGCCAATGTTGGTAGCGAGCCCTGCCTTCTATAGGGTGGTTGGTCATACGACCTTATGGATTTCAATGGTGGTTTTATTTTTGTGGTAACCTAGCTTACTTATCTAGAATATTTTATGTAATGTTATTTAATTATTTTAAAAATATAAGAAGGCTTCCATCCAATCCTTATGGGATTTGATGGTTTATTCATTATCGTTATTATTTCTTTTTAATGTTTTAAGTAGGATTTCAATAGGTGCTATGTATTTTTAAAAGGCACATAGGGATACAATGGCCAAATATCTGATGCTCTAGAGCTTATGCTCAACATCATGTTGGAGTGCTCTAGGGTTTATGCCCAACACTTCTATTCTTTACTTGTTGGGGTTACCTATGTGCTCTAGAGTTTAGGATGAACACATAGTCTCATAACCCATGTGCTCTAGATATTACGCTCAACACATAATATTATAACCCATGTTCCGCAGATTTTACACTCAACACATAATCTTATCACCCATGTGCTCCAGATCTTACACCCAACACATCATAGAAATCAATCATGCAATCAGTATTCTGCACAATAAATCACAAAATAATAATCTTAGTGTATTTTAGGGCTTGTTCCCAACACATAATAATAGATCCACTACAGTGGGGCATATTCCTTGTACAAAAACAATAGTCCTTGTCCATCAGGGCCTATGGCCAACATATATTATCATATACAAGACAATAAAACATGCGCATCGGGACTTATGCCCAATAAATATATATATAACCAACACAAATCATGTTTGGTGGGGAATGCACCCAATATATATAGACATAAAAATAGCATCAAAGTAAGTCATGTGCAGTGGGGCTCATGCCCAATATAGTCAAGGTCAGAAATTGGGATATTACATTATCGTAATTTGATAAAACCAGAAAATTGTAGTTAAAATGAAATATAGTGATTTCTTTTTAAAATCTTTTATTTAATGTGTTTTTTCAAGTACTAATCACAATTTTTTGGAGTAAGAGAGAACTATTATATCAAGTTTTACATTTAAGTTAATGATATCATTGAGTCTCAGTTCTTTATCTCATGGTTTTGATTTTTACATCCCACGCCTTTCAATAGTATTGTAATTTTTCTTAACTTAAATAAATTCATTATTTCATATCTCTTTTTGTACAAGCACACGAGACTCGATAAGCTACAAATATTTTTGTTTCATGTCCCCATCACAATGAGACTATTAGTTAGCAATGTTTCACCCAGCCACTCATTCTCTAAGTTTGGAAGGAGGCATTAAATTTTGCAATAAGGGAGCTATGGGACCCAAGAGATCCTTATCTTTTCATTTACACATTAAATTGCTTCATAGAAATAATAAATATGGAGAAAATAAAGTGGCATTTCTTCATGAGGACATTTGGAGGGTCATGGAGACCTTAGGTGGCTATATTCTTCCTTACGCATGTCATGACTTCACCCCAAATTCAAAATTATGAGTAATGAAACATTCTTGGAAGGTGAAGAAGTGTCAAGTAACATGTCACAAGCTGAGGGATTGAAATAGATGAATAGAAATAACTTCTAATGGAGGAGGAAAATGCTAGGATGAAACTAGGTGCCACTTGGAGAGACATTCCTCGAGTTTTATGACAACAATGATGGAAGATTCTATGACAAATATGACCTGATTGCAGAACTATGAAAATATAACATGTGAGGGATAAAAATAGTCTCCAAGAGGGTGCACTTGGTGTTTGTTAGGAAGAATTCAAATTTAGAGAAAGATGAAGGGATGAGGGGAAGGACAAGTGTCATGGAGGATACTAAACATCAAGGATGAGTTGGAGGAAGCCTATGGGAGAGAATTCAACCTTGGAGGACCTTAGGAGGGTTATAAAAATATGTCACAACGAATGAGAATGGTTTTTCTTATCATTTCATAATTTTCCTTTGGCATTTTGGAAAGGAGTAGCTTGTCTATTGCACGGTGAGTGCTCACTTTGCATGCTAGTGAGCCAATTTTGAGAGAGTTATATTCTCATCTAAGTTGGTTATTGGAGAGGCCACATTGAACTATAATTTGGATCTTAATGGAGGTTTTTTATTGCATATAGGAGGATGCTACTATTCATGACCCGTCTCTCCTCCCATTCTCTCAATCCCCACTTCAATATTTACATACTTCTCTATGATGGCGCACTTGTGTGGATGGTGGTTGCACCTTGTTGAGTCCAGTTGATTCCCACGCATGGGTGAATGATTTATGGCTCTATAATATGTCTCCCATATTATTTCCAAGTGGAAATTAGCATAAATTCATATCCAAATGTCCACATTTCCAATCTATGGTGTGACTAGTTTCCATGTGTTGGTTTCCCATTTCAATGAAGTTGTATATCTGATTTGTGTTGTGAATTGTATCTTATGTTATATGTTGTTGGTGAGATATTGATATGGTGTTAACAGTAAGAATTCCTTCTGATCTATTCTGAACCATTACATATACAATTTATGAGTCAAATTTAAGCTATTAAATGTCATTTCCCTTAAGCAAATATCACTAAATTTATGCATTTGAATATGAATCTTTACATCTCAATTGCAGAACTCATAACCACACCAATTGGTGGTAAATGAAGTCTAATATAAGTCTCGATAGTCTATTTTTCTAATGCATATTTTTTTTTTTGTTGATATTGGAGGTCATTTCACCAGAGTATTTCACTAGCACTAGCATTAACTTTCATTCCATTTTGTTTCAATGATTAGAAATTAACCATCTAGATGAAAACTCATTTCTTGTATTGAATGTCAGAAATTTGAAAAAAAAATTATTTGTAAAATTTGATGGATATAACAAATTTATTTGTAAAATTTGAATATTTGAAAAAACAACATTGTATTTGTAAAATTTGATGGTGTTACAATTTAGTTTAAGCATTTTATGCTTTTTTACTTTGGTAGTGGTTAGTTTTCATTTATTTTTTATTTTTTATGGTTAGTTCTCATCATTTTTGAACTAAGGGTTAGTTTTCATTAATTTTTATTTTCGGTCTTTAGTTTCAATTAAAATTCGAAATTAAATTAAAAAGCTAGTAATTTTTACATTGTAAATACAATTCAATCACTTTTGATAGTGAATTTTCGTAATGATCTCTTGACAAAAAAGAATCTCAATCCGTTTTCTTTTAGATGGAAGACTACTCCAACTACAAACCCTCTTCCTAAATTAAATTTAAATTTGCATGATGTAAAACATTTATTTTTTATACCCCACTTTTTTTCTAATTCATAGGTTTCATACATTATATATATATATATNTCATACATTATATATATATATATATATATATATATATATATATATGTATATGATGCGGGCACGATGGAGCTCTGCGGCGGGAGCAAGAATGGGGTCGAAGGAGCGAGGAGCAATTTTAACTCTCTTTTTTTGAAAGGTCAGAATATGTTTATGAACAATACAAAGGCAGTAAAGAAGGTTAAACCATGTATTTTGACATGGTGGACTATGAAGAGGAAAGGGAGGACAACTCGATATTCTGTTCCCAGGAAGAATTCCTTTCCACATGCTCCACAGAGGTGGCGCAAGAATAAATAATAATTTCGTTGACACCTAGAAGAAATGCATTGGATACTACAAAGATGACGAACAGGGTAATCAATAAATGATGAGGGATGAAGGCTTGTAAAGACACCCAATAATTAATCGTGGGAAAGGATATCGAGCTAGAACAAATCCCTGATTTCCTAACACTGGCACTGGTAGGTCATTTTTGTGGAAATACGGTCTCAAGATCTTCATTACAAGAGTGGATATTTATGGATTAGGGAGTTTGTGTTGGGATATGATCCAACTTTCCGCACGCTGCCACGGGGGTGGTTTTTGATAAAACCGTGAAGTATGGAGGACAATTCTAAGCTTCTAAAATAAAACTAGCAATGGGGTCCATATGGACTAATACTCAAGAAATTGAAAATCTACTTCAATACATATAAAGAACCCCATAATGTACAGAAGGTGTGGGTCAATCTTCTCGGGCTACCAGTGGTTTTTTGGCATCCAAATAGTTTTTAGGCCATTGGAAAAAGGTTGGGAAAGTTTATAGAAATGGAGGATAACTAGGAAATCAAATTGAATAGGAGGTGTGCCAGAATCCTAGTTAAACTAGACTTAAGGAATGGCCTATTTGTAGAACTTAAAATAATCATTCATGGCAGCTCCTGGTGGCAACATTTGGATTATTGGAAGATTCCCTTCTAGTGTTTCAATTGCACAGAGGTGGGACACATGCAGAGGGAGTGTCCAAAAGCTTCCACAAAGCCTATATTCAAGAAAACATGGGTAATAAAGGAAAGAACAACACATAGATACAAAGATACTTATGCAGACAAGAAGCAGGAGGATAGAGAACAGGATAGACAAGAAGTACCTCAAATTTCAACTGACAAAGGGAATAATCCTGTGGACAAGGATAATGTCATCGGAGAAGACATGCAGGGTGGAAAAAAGGAGAAACTGACAGAACCAGTGAAACCAAAAGAATTTGATGCTGTAAAAGGCGGTGAGGAAAGTCAAGACTACCTGTCAACAGACTCAAAGTGAGACCATTGTGTTAGGACAAAGGTACACTTCTATCTTCTCTTGAGTAGGTTCCCTTTTCAAAAAAACCTTCCAAAAAAAGAGTCTTAACCCTAAAAAACAAAGAAAGTTGATTTCAAGAGAACCTACGAGATCCGACCCCATAGCATTTCATCAGAACCCTTAAGAGAAGAGGTTTCCACCAATGGTTTGGCCCTTAATCCTTCTCAGAAACCTAGATCGAGTAGAAAAACATTTTTTTCCAAAGCATAGGTGCAAGCAGTGTTAGATTTCAAGCTAGGAAAAAGGTCTACTCTCAAAAGGGCTCTTAGACTGTTGGCCCTATAAGGGGGCTCCTGATGATGATTGCATTTGACAACTCAAGAGAAATAGGGGGGATCTCAAAAAAAACCTCACCAAAAAGGTTGTTTAACAACCCCAAACCCTATGTCATACTGATACAAGAAACCATGCTCTAAGGGACCAAAGAAGAATCCATTATCAAGGAAATTCTAAAAAAATGGGAAATGGAGAGCCTAGATGTAGTAGGTCATTCAAGAGGCTTAATAAGAACATGGAGCCTAGGTCTACTCAAAACTGATTCAAGGAGATTGGATTCAGCCATAGAAATAAATCTTATCGATCAAGAGACAGGGATTAACTACACATCGCTAAACGTTTACGATCCCTTTTACAAAAGGAAGTATTTTTGGGAAAAAAAATAAGGACATAAGGAGCATTTAAGCAATCAAAAATTATATTAGGTGCAGATCCGAATTTAACTTTTGCAGTAGGATAAATTTGGAAAGAGAATGCTAGTCAAGACTCCATAGCTCCTTTCTTTCTGAACCTCTTTGAAAAAGAACATTTGGTTGATGTGGCACCCCTAAAACTCGAAACAATATAGAGAAATAAGATGGGAGGACCATAGTCCATATACAAAAGGTTGGATCGTTTCCTGATCAAATATAGCTTGTTAAATGAGAACCAAATCATAAAATCTTTAGTTGAAATAGGAGGAAGTTTTGATCATAGACCAATTTATTTATTAATATCAGCACCTGAAAAGAAACCCCCAACTCCTTTCAAATTCAATCCCCAATGCTTGAAAGATGAAAAGTACAAAGAAAAAATTATTAGTGACTGGAAACCTGTTATAAGAACTCCAAATTGTAGCATAATGTAACAGTTTGCAAACAACTTAGTAAGGGAAAAAAATATCTCAAAAGAATGGGGATAAACACAGAAGGCCTCAATACAAAAATATTTGAAGGAAACACAAGAAAAAATAGAGGCCATATTCCAAGGAAATGAGGGAGGGGGTTTCAGTGAGGAAGAAAATGAAATAATGAAGGATTTGGAAAAAAAGAAAGAAAAACTTTTGGACATTGAAGAAAAAGAGCTAAGACTCAAAAGCATATCTTTATGGCTTGAAGCAGGAGATAAAAACTCCATTTTTTTTCAAACTATGCAACACATAGAAGGAACATTAACACCATCTGTGAGATAAAAAATCAGGAAGAAAGTCTAGTACAAACCTTTGAGGAAAAAGTAGCAGCAGGAGTAAGTTTTTTTTAGAATATTTTTAATGAGCCAGAAGGATGCCCTATACAGGAAATTCTGGAAGTTTTGGGTTTCTTTCCAATAATGGTATCAAATGAAATGAATGAGGAGCTTACTAAGGAGATCTTTGAGGATGAAATTAAACATACCACACATTCCTTCCAAAAATGAAACTTTGAGGATGAAATTAAACATACCACACATTCCTTCCAAAAATGAAAAATCCCAGGGCCTAATGGGTTTACTATGGAATTCTACCTAGGGTTTTATGACTTGATAAAAAAGGACTTACTTGAGGTGGTAAGAGAATCTCAGGAATCAAGGAAAGTTTTGGGGAGCTTAAACTCCACCTTTTTGAGTCTAATACCAAAAAAATAGAAACCACGAACCTTTGATGAGTTCAAACCTATATTATGCTGCAACATGATATATAAAATCATTGCCAAGGTTTTAGCACTGAGACTCAAACCAGTGTTAAGAAAAATAATAACTGAAGAACAATTTGGGTTCTTAAATAATGGGAAGATACATGATGTGGTGTATCTAGCATAGGAGAGAATCCATACCATAAAAAAAGGAAAAACAAAGAGACTTTTCCGTAAAGCTATATTTATTAAAGGCCTATGAGAAAGTGGGATGGACTTTTGTAAGATTGCTATTGATAAAAATTTGTGTATATTTGGAGGTGGTAGAGTGTATAATGGGATATTTACAATCCACATCATTCACAATTATAATTAATGGATCTCCATCCAAGTTATTCAGACCAACCAAAGGGTTAAGACGGATTCCCACTCTCTCCCTTTATCTTCTTACTGGTGGCAAAGGCCTTGAGAAGGATCATTCACAAAGCCAAAGCAGATGGTGCAATAAAAGGAATCAAAGTATCATGTACAGAAAAGGCATGTCATACTCTTTTTGTAGATGATGTCATTTTGGTCGGAGAAGGATCTATCAGGAACGTTAAGGATTTTATGGCATCAATAGACGAGTATAGAAGAGCCACATGAATGGCGGTAAAGGTGGAAAATTACAATCTCATTGATAATGAATTCCCTGAAGAAATAATACAGAGGAAAAGGGAGCTTATTAAATACCAAACTGCTCCTTTTGGGGAAGGATTTAAATACCTAGGTTTTACTTTAAAACATAACTTTTACTCTTTTCAGGATTGGGTGTGACTCTACAAAAAGATTGAAAGTAGGATAAACATTTGGGCAAACCGGTCACTGTCTAGAGGGGGAAAATGTTAGTGTGACTAAAAGCAGTGCTTCAGTGCATCCCAATTTATTGGGCCTTAATAGCTTACATTCCTAAAGGAATTTTAACAAAAAACTAAAAAAAATAAAAAATATTAGGCTAGTAAAAACTACCTAAACGGAACATTATTTAACTTGCAAAATATAACATCCACTAATTGTACCAGTGTTTGGTCGTATGTTGTTCTTACGTTCTATCATCTTACTTTCAGTTATGCTTATTGTTGTGTTTTAATTAAGATGTCATAATGCTGATTACTACATTGTTCTTATGGTTATGCATTTTTGTGTTTGTGTCATTACTTGATTACATACTTCGTTCATTTATGCATATGCTTACTTGTTATTTACGAAGTCCTAACTTAACTTTGGTTTTGGAAACAAAGTGGGTGGAGTTGCGGGACTCGTTCTCCCATGTGACATTACTGCGAGGTAAAGTGTTCACTTGTCTAGCAGGCTTACTAATTTTGTTTGAACTAAGGCACCTCTTTCATCTTGTATGCATATTATACTCAACGACAAGGACTTGTTAAATTGTGTTGAACGTTTTGATCATTAACACACCTACTGGTTGTTAATACAGTCCCTTACAGACTCATGTTGTTAGAAAGATAATTTCTATTTTGATTAATTATATAACATAGATAAATTATCTATGTGATACCTATTATTCATTATGTATTTATGGATCCACTGTCCATTTATATTTTATGTTTATTTTAATAAAAGCATTGACCTATCTTTTGTTATTATTGGCAGGTTAAAATCTTGGCTAAAGACCAACCTTGATTTTATACATAACAAATACTACCATAGCATATTTCATATTCCATGGTTCTAAGCTTAATGCTTAGGGAAATGAAAAGCAAGGTTTAAATATTAAGCCTAAGGTTATACAATACCTATAATATACTATACATTACCCTTAATCTTTGGGGTGGCGAGTTATAACAAATGGTGTGAACATTATACGATGGATTTTAAGACCTTGCATGGAATGGAGACCAACGATAAAGAAGCGATTGTAAATGACGAAGATGTGGCTTTTGGGTTGATAATGGGAACCAGGATGGTGCCATTAATGTGTCTTAGGATTTGGGGAAGCCCAAGCTTAGGGCTTGGCTCCATGAATGACTTGGTCATTTTGCTTGGCTAGTTGATGGTTTGGTATTGGCTCTGCGCAGTGGATGGAGGTCACTCACTGGTTAAAGAAGGTATGCTTCGTTGGTTTCATGACAATGTTTGATGTTTGTTTCGTGGCTCAGTAAGTTTCATACTTCCTATCCCTCATCGTTTTGGTGGTTGTAGGTGACAGGGTTGGCGAGGAGTGGGATGGCTTAGAGCATCACTGTTAGTTCAAGGATGATTCCATAAGGTGCATGGTAATCCTTTTAGATAAGCGTGTGCTTGTCACCTCTCAGCCTTATTGATAGGTCTGGGTTATATCATGTTCCTGGTTGGGGTTTTACTCTAGGATTTCAATTCTCCTGCGATCCTATGTTTACAAGGTTTGGGTTTGTAAAATAATGGTGATGTTAACAGTGAATGGGGAACCTTAGGAATTTTAACAGAATCTATTTTTTTATGTAAATCGTGTTTTGGTTTGGGGCTTTAAGCGTGGGAAGCACCATTGCTTGCAATGGTGCCATAGCCCTTGGCACGCCTATGTAAACTTTTATTGAAGACATTAATAGTTACTGTGTAAATAAATCTATCTTGTGTCTTTTTGATATTGCATTGTTATTGTTAAAGCTTAGATTTATGTGGCATTCTCCTTTGTGGATGGTCTGTGTATAAATGCTTATATTTATTTCTTAGCTGTAATACTTGACAGTGCATTGGTTGAGGCCATGACATGAATGGCCTGAGCACTTCCCTGGTTGTTGCAATAGGTTGGATGGTTACAATTCTTTATTGTTTCGTTTATTAGTATGTAATTTGGAATTTGAAAGAGTCATGGGTGTAAACCCATGATGGCTATTGTTGTTGTAGGTTGACTTGTTGATGGCAATACGATATATCAGGGTTTACTTTTAAGGGGCTATGTATTTATCTAATGTGGTCAAGGCCGCGCTTAGAGTGTGAGTACAGACACAAGGTCTCACGACCTTACTGCAGCGTGTTTAACTTGTTATTGTAGCCTGCATACACTCTGTGTATAGCGTGGCTGTCACATACCCCAATTTTGTAAAATTATGTAATTTGTTTTATGATTTTCTGAAACATTATGTTAAACTTAATCCTAAGTAGGGATTGATGACTCAGCAGAGTCAACAGTTATGGAGTGTAATTGAGAATATTTTATTAATAATAAATAAATTATGGAGACAACAGCATGGGAGAGTTGTTAAAAGAGGTTACTGGTCAAATTGGTTGTTGGAACTAGGTGGAGAGGCAAAGGACAAGTGGCAGCATCCTCAAGCACTTCCTAAGTTGCAGGTGGCAACTTCCCTATATTTGGGGTCATGATTCCCCAAGAAAGTGGAATGTGAGCAGGTGGCTCATTAAATGACAGTTAACCCAATTAAGACCTAGGCAATCTTTAAAAGTACTCAATGAAGAGAGCTGAGGCTGCTCAGTTATTTTTCCAGAAAGAATTCATTCAGCTGAATGTATTCAGGAATTTCATTTGAGGAAAGAGGGAAAGATATTCAGGAAGTGTTTGAGTGATTGTTTGCAGTAACTTGATGCTGATTACAGCTATTTGAGCTGAGGGAATTGATTAATAGATCTGAGTTGATACTGAGTTGAAGACTGTATCTGTTTTGCTGCACCTAGTTCCAATCCAGGGAGACCAGAGCAAGCTCGGGGGTCCTGAGAAGTCGCTGTTTGAGCGCTCTCCAGGAGTTTGGTAGGGAGGAACGGCCTCCCATTGCTGTTGTAGTCCACAACGTTTAACTGGTTTTTCATTCATATCTTTATGTCTTTCTGTATATAAGTAGATAAATATTATGATTGTTTAAATATCTGAAAAGAATTGTTTAGAACTTGAAATGTTAGTGAAAAACTTGTTAGTATTACCGTGTTTTTCCACACCTGATATCATCAGGTAGTACTCTAGCACGGTATCTCAAAGCTTAGAAGAAGTATTCCTCTAAACTGAGTTCCCTAATTTATTTACATTTATCACATTTGTTTTACTGTGTATTTTATTTTATTTAGCTATCCTTCTATAGCTTTTATTTAAATCTAAAAACTGTAACTCTGTTTCTCTGGAAAATTTTAACTGTACTTGAAAAAGAATGATTTAGCATGCTTGTAATATGAGTTATACTCATTCTCTTCTATGTAAAGTAAATATATTACAGATTAAGGATTTAAGCATTATCAGTATGGTGTAGTAATCTGAATAATAGTAAAAAAAAAAAAAAATAGAATTCTGTATACCAGTAATGTTATCAGATCAAACTACAACATACTTCATAAACTGTTATCTTCAAAAATAGATATTATTTTATGTCCAAATGTTTATATTGATATTACAAAGAGTTTACTTAAATATTATATAAGAACTAAAAGAGACGGTAAAATTCAAAGATCAGTAATAATATATCACATTAAACAATACTCCTATTTATATCATGAAATAGTAATGTTTTCCAAGTAACTGTGTTTCAAAAAAATTACAATATAACATGTTGTTATATATGTAATAATTATATAAATAATTATATATAAGTAGATATCTATTATATTAACATACTAGAATAGAAATAATATATTATTTATGTCCTAGTTTAAAATGGGTTTTAAATAAATAATGTTACTAAAGGACTTAGTATAATTAAAAGAATACCATAACAGAATGTTATTATAATCACATTTATTATAAAACACAACAATAATTCATAACTGTAAGTTTAGGTTTTAAAAACTTAAACATTTAAACTCTACGATTAATAGTAAGGAAGTTATATAGCTAAACAATAAAACTCTGCTTTTGTTTTATTTATTTTAAGACAGTATTAAAAACCTGTATATTATTTATACATTATAGGTTGAAATAACAATTTAAATAAACTAAAATCAAAATATAGTTATATATATATAAAATAGAAGTAAAAATTTTAAGTACAGAGTGCTCCATCACGGAGCTTAAGTTTATTAAAAACTAAACAATAGTATATTACAATAAAAATAATTAACACATTTACAGCTGGGCTATTAAATAAAAACCAGTAAGTATTTCCTTATTTTAACTATTTATTACAGTAGAAGTATTTATAAGAAAGAAAAAACCAGTTGCTTACATCATAATTAGTACAGAGAGTAAAACATTACTCAGCCCGAATAAATACATGAGAAATAATCACTTGAATCTTTTTAATAACCCATAACTACAAATGTAAGGCCGATGGCTTATAAATACAAACATAAAATACTATAAAAGCAAGGCTCACAGCTTGTAGAACTCTATTCACATATTATTAACGCAAAGGCTTTAAGCCTATAAACTCTGTTTCAAAACAAAACCTACATTAAATAAATCAGTTTACATCCACGGCCGTAGCCGGAAAAACTCTTAAGAGTTAGGGTTTAACCCAAAACAAAATTTTAAACCTATCAACCATCGCCTCTCCTAATTACAAACAAACTATTAAAATACAGCATCGGCCCAGGAGCCGTATAATCTTTTATCACAGGGATATACCCTAGTAAAACGATGGAATAATCTACAGCTAGTTCATTAGCAGAGAACCCAAGAAACCGCTTAAGTGCACCCTGTCAACAAACAGCAAGGGGACGTGCTTCGAGAACCAGGCTTACCCGTGAAGCGTGGAGCCTTAAACCTTATTGATCTCATCTACGGCGAGAAGGGAAAACCTGCCATCGAAAGGCAGTCGACTTTGAAGGGAAAACCTGCCAACGAAGGGCAGTCTTTTGTTAGAAAAACCCTAACAAACTTGTAAATGAACTAATCTGTGCTAATAAGAATTGTGCAGTTTCAAATTCTTACCTGCGAAGGTCGAGCCAGCGAACAACCAGGAACCAGGGTATTGAAACCCCTCCTTCACCTGTAAGTATGGACTGACTGAAACCCAAACTCCCTTTCCCAAAGGAGATACGAAAAATAACTAACAGCAACTGAAATGCTGTAAAATTTCAAGCCGTGAACCTCTGAACAGAGCACCACGAAGGAGCAATACGAGAGAGCACTACGAAGGATCGACATGACAGAGCACCACGAAGGAGCACCCTAAAACAGCACCACGAAGGAGCAATACAACAGAGCATCACGAAGGAGTATCACAAGAAGAGCTAGAAACCAGACCGTCTCAGGACAAAGATCAACCGGAATGAACCACTAGGGTTCGGCAGAGCTCAAAGCCCACAGGCGAGAGAAGGACTGAAATGAAATTGGAGGCAAGTCAACTTATATTCGCCCAATGCATGGCGAGGAGGCAGCCACGACAACACATAAATTATTGCCAATGAGTGGGTCGGTTTATAAAGTTCCATATCATTGCATTGGCCAACATAATTATGGTATGAAGTTTCCAATTGATCACCCTTCGACCTTGACCTGCGTTATAAAAAACATTATAAATGTCAATTTCAATCATAAAAACAACATCTCATTGCAATATGTTTAAACTATATCCTATCTATGTTACCCTAACTCGAGGTGTTAACATTCTTCGATAGTATTTAAACCTTGAAATATTTGCATTATGGTGTTAAGCCCTTAACATTTGAACCTGGTACTTCAACCTTGATCTATAAATTAACTTGTTAATTGATAAACCTAGTGTAATAACTAGGATGTAAAAGATATATTTAGAGACCTCACTTGAGGTTAGCTCAGTTGATTTATAGTATAATCAATGAACTTATATTATAAGACTTGTAAAATTTAAATGTAGTGTTATTGTCGTATGAGTTATAAAATATATACCTTGCGACCAATTACCTTAATGTAATATTGATAGCAAAGAATCTAATCAATACTTGTACATGCCAAGTGGTATTATTATGAGTTATTTTCTCAAAGAGTGGCCATGTACAACTTGAGAAGTAGATCATTTATCATGACTTGTGTTATTATAATGTCTATGTCCTTAATAAAACAAGGAACTCTGTTCACTTACGTGAATAGAGCTGGTGACATTATTCATTCTAAAGGAGAAATTAAAAAAAACTTGTAAGAGCCTCTTTTCAGCCTTTAAATTTACTAATGAACATTACTTTTATAGCCTCTACCTAGTGCTTGTAATTCAAGAAATTATAGGCAATGGTTGGAAAAGAAATTTATGCAAATTGCCATCTTTATTTCTGAATGTTTATTCAACTGGAAGGTTCATAGATATAACTGGAAATGACGATCTGTTTCTTTAATGTCTTTAAACCTTTTCTCATCAATTTTTCTTAATCAAAAGTAAAATAAGGGAGGCTATACCTGTAAGAAGCTGAATAGTCTGGTTAACATGCGATCTATTTATATAGTTCTCTACTGAATGAACTTGGTAACAGCATATGATTTTATTACTTTAAAATGATCTGTTAGCAGCAATCCCAAAACTTTACCTGAGATCTGTAAGTGAAAGGAAAACTGTGTGTGTTAGCTTTGCAGCTAAGTAAGCCCAGTTTATCATAGCAAATCCCTTTACTGTTGCAAACAGAGAACATTCAAAAAAACTGAAAAGAAACTCATCTAGCATTCCAAACAAAGTAAAGATCTTACAGTTACAGAGTTAATAACATTAACTAATCAGTATTTAACGATTGTTTTAACATATATTTATGCTATTTAAAAGTTTTAAATTTTTTTGAAATTGTGGGGTTTTGACAGTGGCCTTGATAATTGTAGAACGAATCTACAGGATTTGAATCCTAGTCGTTGTTGATTTAATGAGTATGTAAATAAAATGGATGGTTGCGAATTGGGGCTTTAGGTTCCCATAGGATTCGATTCCTGCCATATCTTGTAATTACTATGGACTATTTAAAGATTATGATGAGGTTTAAATAAAAGAAATGATTCCTGTATATAAATTTAAATACATGGTTTTAATTTTTATTTGGAATGAATGCATGTTTGATTAAATGATTACTGGGTGTACATGTTTAAGGCTGATTCTATTATGGTCTGCGATTTGGGTTTGGATATGCACAGGGGTCGACACTACTACCATTTTGCAACTTAAGGGTTTTAATTTAATTATTAAAATGTTACTTGGTTATTTGTTATGTGATGGCCATGAGTAATATTAGATGGATCTTAAATGATTTATGCATACGATTCTGATAATGTTTATTTAATGGAAAATGGTTTGTTACTTAGTGTATATTTAATTATAAAGACCTTGAAGGGTCTTCACCGGTTTGTACCTTGGATTTAGTATATAATGTTTAAAAATTGTTGTTTAGATATAATTATTATTGGGTATATTAGATTTGTATTATATTCCAGAACGATTAATTAATGTGTATTTATCATTAGTGTTCTAGTTAGTTTACTTGTAAATTTTAAATAGGTAATACAGACCTAGGTTTTAAATGAAACCCTAGATCTGAGCTAGTATTTATTTAACATGGCTCTACTGACAAATGGAATCTGTCAGTAGAGTAAAATTGGCTAAAGAGTAGCTATATAATAGACTTGAAATAAAACCTAGCTTGCAATAAACACTCTTTAAATAGTAAGATACTATAGAAGTAAAATTAAATGAATAAACTCTAGTAACCTATGCATATGAAAGAAATTGCAACCCAGGGTTATACTTTAAAGATATAAACCCTAGAATATTTAAACAAAGAAACAAATACATGGGTTAGGATATATAACATGATCCCTTACCTATTTCATCCAACATTTTATGCTAAAAGAGGAAACATGCAGACTAGGATCTCATACCTGTAATTTTTTAAGCTCGTTTAATGGATGCACCTGCACACTTAAATAACTAGCATTAACAATTCATAGGGAGATCTGACCTCTGTATTAGATGAAGGAATCATTTGGGAACTACGACATTCCACCCAACCATGACTCAGAACCATTCCTTGTTTCAATCTGGATCCCCCCGAGCTGGATTTCAATATGCAAGTACCTTAGAGCTCCTAAGGTAGGGTTTCCTAATTGGTATATCAACTTTGGATTAGTTCTCCTTTTTCTTGCAGGAAATTTTTCTCTAGGAATTCACTTGAGAATAAAATAGGAAAAATAATGACTCCCAAAAGATAATTCAGAACCCCAAGCTTGAGTCTTTATAGACGGACTTTTCTGTCAAAGGGATAGTTAAATCAAGAAACCTTGATTTCTTGATTTAACCCTCATTTAATTAATTTGGGTAAATTTTAATACTCTGAGTTAGGAACTTTCAACTAGTTCCTAATTAGACCTTTGTACGTAATTTACTCTTTATTATCTTTTAATAATAATAAATAATGGATGGATCTTTTCTTTATTTCTTTCATCATTAATATTATTACTATATTTATTCTTTATACATACCATGTATAAAATACATAATAATATAACATTTTTCAACTTTTGTCTTTGGGCATCATATACCATGATCCCTGGACTTAATGACACTTCTTCATTAAGGTCAACAGGTAGATGGTTAGTTCTACTAGGAGAGAAAACTCTAAACATCCTTGCATGTTGGATTCCCTCGTATAACATGGTCGTTCTTCAGTACTTGATGAGAATATGAAAATTCAAAATTTCATTTAATCACTTAAAAAATAAGTATGATGAGATCAATATTTTTTTTGAGTCATTTTCACTCGAGAATTATTAATTCTTTTTAGTAACCCCTAGCACTTACCAAAGCCCATACTCAATTCTATAAACCGAGAGTTACAAACTTAGTGCAATTCTAGAGCTCTTTGCTCAACACTAATGCTAGAATGTACTTGTATGATATACCTAGGGATACAATGGCCAACGATAAGATGGTATAGAGCTTATGCTCAACATCAACATGGAAGGATCTAGGGCTTATGCCCAACACTTCCAATTATCTTTTCATGTGTTCTAGAGCTTCTCACTCAACACAAAGGTGAGTACTCATGTGTTCCATAGCTTCTCTCCCAACACAAATAATCAATCACTCACATGTGCCAAAGCTCCTCGTTCAACATAAAACATCTCATCAATCATGTGCTTCAGGTTCCATGCTCAACACAAACAAACATATATATATATATATCATCAGTAATTGGCTTACACCCAATATATATAACAATTCATCATGTTCATATGCAATGGGGTCTTTGACCCAATATATCAAAATAAAACATTAAGATAACATCATAGTCAATAGGATTGTTCCTATAAGTTATAGGTCCAAAATTTGGGATATTACATCCCTCCCTACTTAGTACAACACTGTCCCTATTGTTCTAGGGACTCTGAATGAAATCATGAAACAAGGTGGGGTAAGCCTTTCTCATGGTGGCTTAATTCTCCCAAATAGCCTCATCAACCTAAAAGTGCTTCCATTGCAGTTTCAACTGGACTATGGAGCATTTCCTAAGCTGCACCTCCCTCTTGTCCAATATATGCAAAGGTTCAGGGGCAAACTCCCCCTCAAGTTCCACTTGTAATAAAGGCCAATCAATTACATGTATAGTATCATAAACATATTTCTTTAACAAATATGCATGGAAAACATTATGGACTCTTATGTGAGCTGATACTGCTAGTTCATATGCCAATGGCCCTTTCTTGTCCAGTATTTGAAAAGGTCCACAAAATCTAGGTGCTAACTTACCACACCCACCCAAGCTCAAAGAGCTTCGTGTGGCTTTTACTTTCAAGTAAACATGTTCACCTACTTGATAGTCTTTATCTTTTCTTTTCTTGTCTACATAACCTTTCGGGTAATCTTGTGCTTCTTTAAGGTTGATCTGGACCTTGGTAACCAATGGTTCCAAGTGCTTTAACAAATTAGGCCCCAACATGAGCCGATCCACTAGGATATCCCAAGTAATCGGTGTTCTACACTTCCATCCATAGAGTACCTCAAAATTTATCATCTTGACGAAATTTTGATAACCGTTGCTATACGCAAACTCTGCAAGATGTAGTTAGTCTTCCTACTTAAGGGGGTTATTCATGACATACATTCTAACCATGTCGTCAACAATTTGGTTTACTCTTTCTATCTTCCCATCTCTATGCAGTTGACACGCAATGCTAAAGTTCAACTGCATCTCAAATCCAGAGAATAAATATGTCCAAAAGTTTCCTTTAAACTTAACATCCTGATCTGAGATGATTGCCTTGGGTATCCCGTGCAATCTAAATATCTCCTTCAAGAAGATATTTTCAATGTTCATTATGTTGTAGGTCGACTTCACAAGAATGAAATGTGTTGCTTTTGACAACTTGTAAATGACTACAAAAATAGAATCATTTTACTTCTTACTTTTCAGTAGATCGATGATAAAATCCATACTAATGACCTCCCACTTCCATTCTGGAATGAGTAACGGCTGTAGCAATCCCAAAGGATGCTGATGCTCAGCTTTGAATAGATGACATTCTTAAAATTTTGTGATAAACATCATAATGTTGGCCTTTAACTTAGGCCATAAAAAGTGTCTCTTGACACTGGATACCATCTTTTGATATCTCGGTTTCCTGAGTAGGGTGCCTGATGAAATTCCCTGACGATGCTAGACCAAATGTCCCCTCCTATTATAACATACAATCTATCCTTGGACTATATCAATCTGGATTTGTCTATCTTATATTCTTTTTGTTGTTGAAACAACCTATCCTCTTGGACTTTCTTGAGGATTTCTACATAGAAAGGGTCAACTCTGTTCTCTGTTTTGATCCTCTCATAAAAATCTACATTGGTTTGAATCAAAGTCACCTCATATATCATATGAGTTCTTGTTCTCTTTTCCCTAAGGAAAGCCAACTATTTGGATTGCCTCGCATTCATATCTGGCCGATCAAATAAATACTCTAGAATCATATTGCCTGTCTTCAGAAGGAACTTCCTTCCCATGAGGTAGTGCCTCCACATATTCAAAGTGTGGATGATGGATGTTAACTCAAGATCATGCATGGGGTAGTTTTGATCATGCTCTTTTAACTTTGATGATTCATAACCGTGTGATCGTTTTGCAAGAGGACTCCTCCAAGTCATTCCTTGCTTGCATCTATGCAAACAATGAAATCCCCATCAGCATCCTCAATTCATAGTATCGGTGTGGTCATCAAAAGCTGCTTAAGCTTTTGAAAAATTCCTTCACACTTAGAAGTCCATAAAAGCTTATTTGTTTTCTTCTGCAAAGCGGTCATGGGGTAAGCAAAAGAAGTTCTCAATGAACTTTCGATAATATCTGGATAATCCCCAAAAGGACCTAATGTCAGTGACACTAGTAGGGGTAGGCCAATCCTTTATGGCTCAAATATTTTTCGGGTCCACATCTATCCATGTCTTGGAGATAATGTGACCTAAGTACTGTATCTATGGTTTGTAAAAATCACATTTACTAAACTTAGTGTAAAGTTGGTGTTCTTGCAACACTCATAGTACTATGCGAAGTTGTTCTTTGTGTTCCTCTTTATTCTTGGAATAAATTAGGATGTCGTTTATAAAGACCAGAACAAACTTATCCATATATTTAGTGAATATGTTGTTCATCATACACATAAAATTAACAGGTTCATTTCTCAACCTGAACGGAATCACTACAAACTCATAATTCCTGTACCTTGTATGAAAGGCGGTTTTGTGAATATCCTCGTCGTGAATTCGTACCTGATGGTACCCAGATCGCAAGTCAATATTTGAAAAGATTGAACAAGTCATTGATCCTATGGAGTGGATAACGGATCTTGATAGTTATTTTTTTCAATTGACAGTAATTGATGCACATCCGCATTGTACCATCTTTCTTCTTTACAAATAGTATGGTTGCTCCCCAAGGGAACACACTCAGTCGGATATACCCTTTCTCTATCAACTCCTATAATTCATGTTTGAGTTCCACCAACTCAAGTGCACTCATTCGGTAAGGGGATTTGGAAGCCGAAACTGATCCTAGGGTCAGTTTGATGGAAAATTCTAGGTCTCGTTTCAAAGGTAATCCTATGATTTCCTTGAGAAATAAATCCTTGAATTATTCAAGAATGGAGAAGTATTCTATGCATTGTTCTCTTTCAGACTCTAGGTCTCAGATGTTTATTGCAAATAACCTGCAGCCTTTCCTCATGCATTTCTTAGCTTGTAAGGAAGATATTTTCCTTATGGAAACTTTCTTTAGAATGCCTTGAACCTTCACTTGATTCCCTTGGCTATCAATACACAAGATGGACTTGTCTAAGGAATCGAGCTTGGAATTGCGTTTTTCCAACCAATCCATGACAATAAGTATATCGTACGATCCTATGGGTAGGATGTTTAGGTTTACCTTTTCAGGAAAACCATTCAAGTTTACTTCACAATATTTAACTATTTTTGAAACATTTTGTTTCCTACCTGTGGCTAACTCTACCCGCCAAGATTTATCATGCTTTACTTTAACTAGTTTGTATACATCGACAATTTTAGGCAAACCATAGCTCTGGAAAGCACCGATATCAATAAGTATTGAAATAAAAGTGTTCAATATCTTATCTTCTATCCCAACCATTGTAGCTTCATGGTTTTCCTCTCGGCTATCCAATGCTGCATAAATCCATGGTGTTCCTGATATGTCCTCAACGGTCAGTTCTTCTTGTAAGTTATGCAAGACTCCATTGGTCTTGTTCTTACAATATCGAGAATAATGTGGCCCATTGCATTTCCAACACTTTATCTATAGTGGGGTAGCATTGGCTCTACTTTCCACTGGCTTATTACCATTAGGAGATGGTACATATGGTTTGGTACCAGATTTGTTGAAGTTCTTGTTTGCTGGAAAGATGTTATTCTTCTTTATGTATGGATGTGATTAGACCCAAGTTTGAGGTTATCATAAAATTTATTAGACTTGTCTCTGTTTCGGTTCATGTTCTCGTTCCGTAACTGTAGATGCTCATAGCAGAGCCTAGCCTTGTGTAACGTGGTATCCAAAATTTTTAGCATGTCGAATTCAATCCTTTCCCGAAATTTGGGAGAAATACATCCTAAAAATTGTTGGATCTTTACCTTTTCATCCTTAATGTATGGTACATAATGTAACATATCTAGAAATCTATTAATAAAAGTGTCCATATTCATGGACCCCATACGTAGTTCATGAAACTCTCTCACCTTTCAGTCAAAGAAATTTTTTGACATATATTTCTCTTGGAATATTTTTTAGAATTTATGCCAACGTATTTCTATTAGCTCATCTTTCATGGTGTGTTTTAAATCTCTCTACCACCTTGCCGCCTTGCCATTCAAGTTATAGATGGAAAGACAAGCCTTTATCTCACTTGAGTAGTTATGCACTTCGAAATATTTGTTCATACCCAATGTTCACTTCACCTTCATAGGTCAGGGCTCTTATTTCTCTAAATTCCCCCTGAAGACTGTCATCGTTCCTTTTCTTCTTTCTATGTGGAGAAAGAGAGTTATTACTGGAAGGACTATTATGGTATCCTTTTGTTGCTTCAGAGGTACATTCCCCTTTTTCTTCTTCTCATGGTAAGGTTCTCTTTTGGATATGTTTGTGGACTGAATAGTTTTACCCTGCAGGCTTCCTCTTGTCATATTTCTTCGTAATGCTTAATTTATGGCTTGTTGTTCTTTCCTTTTGTTCAAATTATCTCCTCTGAAACTTTTCAATTATGCTTGAATATTGTGTATGGTATTCAAAGTATCAAAATTTGATTCTACCACCAATTATGCTTCTGGGGTGGGGCTGTTCATCTTCCCTTGTCGGCTGTTATCCTCTTATGTATTCATGATCAGAACTGTTCCTGTAAAAATTCCTATAATTGAAAAGAGTTGTAATAACAGGAAAAATTTATGTTAGTATCAAAATTTAATAACATACTTTATTTTCTTTGCAGTGACTGCTTGGTACACCCATAGGTCTCGTAGTATTGAAACTGGGCTCTAATACCACTTGTAATGTCCCCAAAAAATTGGAAAAAAAAATATTAGGCTAGTAAAAACTACCTAAACAGAACATTATTTAACTTGCGGAATATAACATACATGAACTGTACCACTGTTTGGTCGTAAGTTCTTCTTGCGTTCTACCATCTTACTTTCAGCTATGCTTATTGATGTGTTTTAATTAAGATGTCATAATACCGATTACTACATTGTTCTTATGGTTATACATTATTGTGTTTATGTCATTACTTGATTACATACTTCGTTCATTTCTGCATATGTTTACTTTTTATTTACAAAGTCCTAACTTAACTTTGTTTTTGGAAACAAAGTGGGCGGAATGGAGGGACTCGTTCTCCCATGTGACATTACTAAGAGGTAAAGTGTTCACTTTTCTAGCATGCTTACTTCATTTAGTTTGAACTAAGGGACTTCTTTCATTTCGTATGCATATTATACTCAGCGACAGATACTTGTTAAAGTGTGCTGAACATTTTGATCATTAGCACACCTATTGGTTATTAATACGGTCCCTTACAGACTGAGCTTGTTCGCAAGGTAATTTCTATTTTCATTAATTATATAACAAAGATAAATTATCTATGTGATACCTATTATTCATTATGTATTTATGGATCCACTATCCATTCATATTTTATGTTTATTTTAATAAAAGCATTGACCTATCTTTTGTTATTATTGGTAGGTTAAAATATTGGCTAAAGACCGACCTTGATTTATACATAACAAACACTACCATGGCATATTTTATATGCCCTTGTTCTAATATTAATGCTTAGGGAAATGAAAAGCAAGGTTTCAATATTAAGCCTAAGGTTATACGATACCTATAATATACTATACCTTACCCTTAAGCTTTGCGGTGGTGAGTTATAACATATGGTGTGAACATTATACGATGGGGCTTAATACCTTGCATGGAATGGAGACCAACGATAATGAAGATATTGTAAACTATGGAGATGTAGGTTTTGGGTTGATAATGGACACTAGGTTGGCGCCATTAATGCATCTCGGGGTTTGGGGAAACCCAAGCTTAGGGCTTGGATCCACGATTGACTTGGTCATTTTGCATGGCTCGTTGATGGTTTAGTCTTGGCTATGTGCAGTATATGGAGGAAACTCCCTGGTTAATGAAGGTATGCTTCATTGGTTTCATGACAGCATTTGATGTTTGTTTCATGACTTAGTCAGTTTCATACGTCTCATTCCTCGTTGTTTTGGTGGTTGCAGGTGGCAGGGTTGGCGAGGAGTAGGGTGTCTCAAAGCTTCGCTGTCAGTTGAAGGATGATTCCATAAGGTGCACAGTAATCCTTTTAGACAATCCCACACTTGTCACATCTCTGCGTCATGGGTAGTTCTGAGTTATATCACATTGTTGGTTGTGGTTTTACTATGGGATTTCGATTCTCCTTTGGGCCTGTGTTTACAATGTTTGGGTTTGTACAATAATGGTGTTGTTAGTAGTGAATGGGGAGCCTTGGGACTTTTAACAGACTCGGTGTTTTGTTTATGTAAATCATGTTTTGGTTTGGGGCTTTAAGCCTGGGAAACAACATTCCTTGCAATGGTGCCATAGCCCTTGGCACGACTGTGTAAAATTCGATTGAATACTTTAATGGTTACTGTGTAAATGAATCTATCCTATGTTTTTTTGATGTTATGTTGTTATTTTTAAAGATTGGATTTATGTGGCATTCACCTTCGTGGATGGTATGTGTATAAATGGTTATATTTATTTCTTAGCTGTAATACTTGATAGCGTATGGATTGAGGCCATGTCCTGTATGGCACGAGAACTCCCCATGGCTGCTGTCATAGCTTGGATGGTTGCAATTCTTTACTGTTTCATTTACTAGTATGTAATGTGGAATTGGAAAGATCCATGGGTGTAAACCCACAATGGCTATGATTCCTGTAAGTTGACTTGTTGACACGAATACGATATGTCAAGGTTTACTTTTAAGGGACTATGTATTTAGTTAACGTGTTCGAGGCCACACGTATAGCGCGAGTGCATACACAGGGTCTCACGACCTTACTGTAGGGTGTTTAACTTGTTATTGTATCCTACATACACTCTCTGTATAGCATGGCCTCAATAATTGTAGAACGACTTTACATGATTTGAATCCTAGTTATTGTTGATTTAATGAGTATGTAAATAAAATGGATGGTTGTGAATTTGGGATTTAAGTGCCCACATGATTTGATTCATGCCATCTCTTGTAATTACTACGGATTATTTAAAGATTATGATGAGGTTTAAATAAAATAAACGATTCCAGTATATAAATCTAATTACATGGTTTTAATTGTTATTTGGAACAAGTCCATGGTTGATTAAATGATTATTGTATATACATGTTTATGGTGGATTCTATTATGGCCTGCAGTTTGGGTTTGAATACCCACATGGTTCAATACTACGACCTATGTGCGACTTAAGGGTTTTAATTTAATTATTGAAATGTTACTTGGTTACTTGTTATGTGATGGTTGTGAGTAATATTAGATGGATCTTAAATGATTCATGCATATATTTTGATAATGTTTATTTAATGGAAAATGGTTTGTTACTTAATGTATATTTAATTATACAAACCTTGAAAGGTCTTCGCTAGTTTGTACCTTTCATTTAGTATAGAATGTTTATACATTTATCTTTAGATATAATTATTATTGGGTAGAGTAGATTTTTATTATATTATGGAATGTTTAATGCATATTTATCAATAGTTTTCTTGTTAGTTTACTTATAAATTTTAAATAGGTAATACAAACCTAGGTTTAAATAAAACCCTATATCTGAGCTAGTATTTATTTAACATGGCTCTACTGACAAATGGAATCTATCAGTAGAGTAAAATAGGCTAAAGAGAAGCTCTATAATAGACTTGAAATAAAATCTAGCTTGCAATAAAACATAGTTTAAACAGTAAGATACTACTGAAGTAAACTTAAATGAATAAACTCTAGTAACTTAAGCATATGAAATAAATTGCAACATAGGGTTATAATTTAAAGATGTAAACCCTATAATATTTAAGTAGAGAAACAAATACATGGGGCTAGGATATATAATATGAACCTTTACCTATTTATGCCAACATTTTATGCCAAAAGAGGAAACATGCAAACTAGGATCTCATACCTATAATTTTTGAAGCTCCTTTGATGCTTGAACCTACACAGTTAAATAACTAGCATTAACAATTCATAGCCAGATATGACCTCTAAATTAGATGACCAAATCACTTGGAACTACCACATTCCACCCAACCATGACTCAGAACCATTCCTGGTTTCAATCCGAATCCCCCCCGAGTTGGATTCCAACATGCAAGTAGCTTAGAGCTCCTAAGGTAGGGTTTCCTAACTGGTATATCATTTCTGGATCAGTTCTCCTTTTCCTTATAGGAAATTGTTCTCCAAGAATTCACTTGAGAATAAAACAAGAAGAATAATGACTCCCAAAAGATAGATGAGAACCCCAAGCCTTTCCTTTGCTTAAGTCTTTATAGACATACTTTTCAGTCAAAGGGACAGTTAAATCAAGAAACCTTGATTTCTTGGTTCAACCCTCTTTTAATTAATTTGAGTAATTTTTAATACTTTAACTTAGGAACTTTCAACTAGTTCCTAATTAGACATTTATAGGTATTTTACTATTTATTATCTTTTAGTAATAATAAGTAATGGATGAAGCTTTTATTTCTTTCTTTCATCATTAATATTATTACTATATTTATTCTTTATACATATCGTGTATAAAATACATAATACCATTATAGATCCATCTTAACTATGCCTCTACTAAGCTTCAAGAGGGATCAAGTTCTCTTGAGGTGTAAACCCTTTTCAATTTACAAAAATGTCTAATAAGTATTCCTACTTGGGAGGGAAATGACCAACTTGCTTAAGTAATTTCAAAATAGGGTAAATACCACTAGAAGAATGATATAATCTAACAATTTTCCAAAAATTGCTTTACTTGTCTTTCTTTAAAACTAATAATGAATATTAAGAGTAATTAATGACTAAGGTAATCCACATCAAATTTTAAAATCTAGATTTATTGAAATTTGAAAAACATTTTACCATCAAATGAAGATTTTAAACATTTATCCAAATGTTTTTGAGAAATGACAAAAAATGAACATTTACATGTTAGGGTTAACCTTTATTTCGGAATAAGGATGTAAGTTGTTTAAGGCACATGGTTTTAGTGGCCCATGGTTTCTTTATAGTTATATTTGCATTTAAAGAACCTTATAAATATGATTCTAATATTTCATTGTAATAGCTAATATTATGTAATTCATTTTCTATCACATATTTTATTCCTAATATTATGTCTGCTTATGTTTGAAGTCAACTAAATTTTAAATTGAAATTTGATATATAATTGCATAAATGTGTTTTACAATTTAGCTAATTTTAAATTAAATTTTATATGTTCTTGGTTTTATAATTTTTCCTTTTACTACTCAAGTGAATTTTACCACTCAGTTTGTAAGATTGTGAGTATTTCCCTAAAAAGGCTGTATATTTATATGTGTATAATATTTTTTATTTTATTTTTTTTAGTTATAAGCGGCATGTTATAAGTTTTTTTTTTACGTTTTATTATTATTTTTTTATTAAGCGAACATGTGCCAAGTTAACACAGGACACATCTCACCCATTTGAGTTGCAGAAAGTGCCTCTTGATGCAAATATAGAATTTGTTAACTTTGGTATTTTGGCATCATATACCATGATCCCTAGACTTAATGACACTTTTTCATTAAGGTCAATAGGTATATGGTTAGGTCTACTAGGCAAGGGAACTCTAAACATCCTTGCATGTTGGATTCCCTCATATAATATGGTAGTTCTTCAGTACTTGATGAGAATACAAAAATTTGAAAATTTATTTAATCACTTAAAAAATAAGTATGATGAGATCAATATTTTTCTCAAGTCGTTTTCACTCAATAATGATTAATTCTTTTCAGTAACCCCTAGCACTTACCAGATCCCATAGTCAACGCTATAAATAGGGAGTTACAAACTTAGTGCAATTCTAGAGCTCTTTGCTCAACACTAATGCTAGGATGTACTTGTACGATACACCTAGAGATACAATGGCCAATGATATGATGCTCTAGAGCTTATGCTCTACATCAACATGGAAGGATCCAAGGCTTATGCCCAACACAGATCATCAATCAATCATGTGCTCCAGAGCTACTCACTCAACACAAAACATCTCATCAATCATGTGCTTCAGGGTCCACGCCCAACACAAACAAGCATATATATATATATCATCAATAATTGGCTTACACCTAATATATAAAACAATTCATAATATTCATATGCAGTGGGGTATTTGACCCAATATATCAAAATAAAACATCAAGATAACATCATAATCAATAGGCTCATGCCTATAAGTGCTAGGTCCAAAATTTGGGATATTACAGTTTCCTGAAGAAATGATACTGAGGACAAGAAAGCTTATTCAATACCAAACTAATCCTGTTGGGGAAGGCTTTAAATACCTAGGTTTTACTTTAAAACCTAACTATTACTCTTTTCAGGATTGGGTGTGGCTCTAAAAAGATATTGAAAGAAGGATAAACATTTGCGCAAACCGGTCACTATCTAGAGGGGGAAGATTAGTGTTACTAAAAGTAGTGCTTCAGAGAATCCCAGTTTATTGGGCCTCAATATCTTACATTCCTAAAGGAATTTTAACAAAAATAAGAAAGTTGTTCTCCTCTTTCTTATGGATAACCAACAAGCAATCATAAGGTATGACATTGGCAAAATGGAAGACTTTAGCAAGGAAAAAGGAACTAAGTGGATGGGGCATAAAAAATTTAGAATTGCCCAGCAAATCTTTAGCTGCAAAAACTATGTGGAGATTCATACCAAACCCTAGAACACTATGGGGCAAGGTCATTTTTGCCAAATACTGTTCAGAAAATGGCCTCACATATTGGCTAAGAAACCCAGACAAAACATATAAGAATGGCTCCATAGGGTGGAAGGAAATGGTGCTCGCTTACTCCTTGGTCGATCATTGGATAGAGTGGAAGATAGGAGATGGAAGGTAGGTTAGAGTAGGAGAAGACCCTTAGACTAGTGCAGGGTAAAATTTCAAGTTCTATCACCACGTCTAACTTAACATCTAAGGTCTTTACGAATTTTCACTCTGGTCGATGCCTGTAGAGATTCGACTTCTAGAGGCTGGAGTCAGTGGAAAAATTCCTAGGATGTGGGACTAGTAGGAGATCACGCACACGAATGGAACATATTTATAAAACTATTAGTCATAATTCATATTGATTTGGGGACCAATCCGGATAAGCTGGTATGGACAAAAAATCCTATATCAGGGAAATACATAGTAAAGTTAGGCTATCAAGATACTGTCAAAGAGAAGGTAGGTGGAGAGAAACTATGGCGATGGAAAAATATTTGGAAAATATAGAGCCCTTTAAAAACTATAATCACAATGTGGTTAGCTCTCTCCAATAAATTATTGACATGGGAAATGTTACTGAAACAAGGCTTTTGGAAGGACCAGGATTATGTTTCTTATGCAGAACAAGTGATGAAACAATCTCACATTTGTTTTCCTCCCATCCTTATGCAGGAAACGTATGGAATTGTGTGGTAGGAAAGCTAGAAGCAGACAAAGCACATAAAGCAATCATTTCCACAGAAGAAAGATCCAAAGCATGGTGGACTGATGAAAGGGTAGGTGTTTTTGAAGCCTTTCCGATTCTATTTGTTTACAGTATTTGGGAAGCAAGGAACGAAGACATTTTCAACAACTCATGGATCCCTCCTAACGTTACCATATCACTGTCAATGAATAAGATCCAGGAACACAAGCACGACAATGTCATCTCCAGAACATGAATTATTAAAGCTCTAGTAATAAACAATGAAATGCTATGGGCATATTTCGAGGGAGATAGTCCTGGAGAGACTCCATTAGGAAGAGTTGGTGCAATTGTATATTTTACAACAAAGAGGAAGATGATGATAAAATATGCCATGGGGAAAGCTACTAATAACAAGGATGAACTATCAGCTTTATGGGCAGCATTAAAAGTGGCCAGAAGTTCCTAGATACAGGACATTCAAATTTTTGGCAACTCTAAAGTAGTGGTGGATTGGGAAAATGGGAAGAACACCATACGATCTCCACACTTACAACACCTTCTTGTTGAAATACAGACTTTGAAATCCATGTTTAGAAGGATTTCTTTTGCTCGTATTTATCTACAATTGAATATGGAAGTCGATTCACTCTCAAAGCAGGCAATAGCATATCATCTAGGTTTAATGGAGACAGAAGAAGTGGTAGAAGGCATATCAACCCTTCATTATGAAACAATATAAAATATACAAAAGTATTTTTTGCAATGTATGTGGGACTATATTTTTTGTGAAAAGACTATAGATATGTTTTGTAACTACGATTTCAAAAGGATAACCCTTATGATAAAACGACTGAATTTTTGTATTGTCATAAGAACCCAAGGATGGTTCTTTATGGTGTAAGCTCGACAGAGCATTTCATGTTTTATTCTATAAATAAAATGGTTTTCTCTTTGGAATATATATATATATATATATAATTGATGTGTTTTTCATTATCAACTATATGATTATGTTTGATCCTTGAATAGTTTATTTGATTCTATTTCTCTTTGTGGTATGTTAGACCTTTGAAGGTGGGCCATGTATGGCCATGAAGCTTACTATCGCTTAGGATAACATATATTTACATGTAGGATACGAGACTTTTTCCCATGTATGATACTGCATTGAGATGCCTGCTACCTCATTTATTTGTGTGTTGAGATTTTTGGGGCTGAGGCTTGGAACCCACTTAGATTGTGTAAGAGCTAATTCAATGGGTTTGGAAAAACTCTTCTACTTATGAACTATTAATATATAGTCCATTGTGACCAACATCAACAATTTGAGATCTCTTGTTTGTAGGACTTATCTTATACTGAGAGGGGGGTCAATGAATGAGTATAAAGTGCAAATATCAAATTATTTGACAATTAAACAATTTTCACCATTTAAAACTTTTCAGCTAAAGAAAAAAAAATGTGCACAAACACTGGAGTATAATTTTATGTACATGTTTTAGATAAAATGAATTATTACAATAGCGGGCGAGTTCAATCTCCAAACATGAGCGTCAACTCATTTTAGGAATCAACATGATCCATAAGTTACAATATATTGGTTACATACACCAACCTACAATGACCTCAATCATCACAAGAACCAACTCGCAAACTTTAGGAACCAACCAATATATATATATATATATGCCTAACTGCGCAAGCTCTGACTCATAGAAATCAAGCACCAACTTGTGGAGGACTGCATTCTCTAGATGTTTCTTTAACTACCACTCAGGGCTGATTTTAAGGAACCATACTTATTTAAAAGTGTATAAACGTTGGCAAATATTACTAATTCTTAAAATGCCAACTATAAAATGATTGGCGATATTTTTCAAAAAAAATAAAAATTCCAAGGGAGTTTATATCATTTATATAATAATTTGTATTTTTAGAGTGAAAAATTTTTACCCCATCAAAATTGGGTGAAATAGGGCTTTAGAAAATGCAAACTGGCGAATCTCTTTTGGGGGAAAACCATGGAAAAATAGCCCATTGGGCTAAAATTCACCCCTAAAATTATCCCTGCTAAAACTAAAAGGATGCACCCACTCCCAAATTATATTTACGAGATCCAACTAGAAGGAGGATCCAACCCCCTAAGAGTTTTAACAACTACCATTGGAAGGAAGCACCTATTCCTTGAGTTCTATCAACTACAACTAGAAAGAAGTTACAACTCCCTCATCCCTGCCACTTTCTTCCTCCCTCAAAATACATATGTATGTATATCAAATATGTAAATCAACTTCTCTTCTCATGAAACTACAACTATTGTATGTCTTCTTATGTGGATCTTTCCTTTCATTATCTGCGATAAAACAATAAGTTTATTTAATATGTGATGTGTGACTATATCTGTGACTTTTCTGCACTCCCGTATCACTCAAACACTTTTGTAATTTAGAGGTATGTGTCATCTACTGAGTAGCACCTTCGCACATCCCAAATATGGTTATCCTTTTGCTATTTCTCTCCATCATGTTCATCGTTTGTTGATCTACGTTATTTAGCTATGCTACATAAATATTTTTTTTGCAATCAACAATCCATTGATACCCCATGAAAACAGAGCTTACCCATGTTAGATTTACAACATTGGGAGTCATCCTCCATGAGACTTGTTGTGTCAAGTATGGAACTTATGTTGTATTAAGTTGAAATCCACTCCATGAGACTTGTTGTGTCAAGTCCGAAACTTAGGTTGCATTAAGTTCATTGATTTATTGTGTTAAGTTAAAGAGCTTTTGTTGTATCAAGCTAGGACCTTGATCAAGTCTTATTTGGGAGAGATGTTTGTACTAGGATATTATGGTTAAGGTAAGGACCTTATGTTAAGGAGTCTCAAACTTGTGTTGTATCAAGTCCAGAATTTATGTTGTATTAAGTCTCAAAGATATGCTATATGATGGATGGCTCATCAAAATCATACTAGATGAAAATTTATCTAAAATAAATATTATCTAATTAACATAAACCACAATTTATTATAATATTATAATGAATTCTATGGCCATATTGTAACCTAAATGATACCAACCAAGTTCATAGTTTACACTTTCATTATCTTTTTGTACCACACCAAATATTGTTCACATCCTATGTGTTCATTACTAGAATACATATTTTTTTATCGTTGAAGTTCTAAATATATGTGTAGATAACTTTAATACTTTTATTTGAATACCTAAATTGATATTGAATGATGATAAATTATATTCAGATGATAATCTTGTTTGATATTTAATGATTAATGACATGATAATCCTTGTCATAATATAGGAAGTGTAACCTTTTACTCCTAGCTGGCGTGCCATATGTATATATATAATCTACATGTGATACCTTATTCACTTTATGGTTATGTTGAATCTTTTGATATATTATTTAAATTTAAATGTTCCTTTGTGGTTGCTAGACCTTGTATGGGTATGATCTTAGTAGCCCGCACGCTAACATGTCTTCTCAATGGGGTGGCTTAACATGCAATTCTGAGGGTTGTGCCTTAGTGAAATGACTCAAAAGTCCCATTGTAAACATTTAAAATGAGATTCTTCACCATTTGAACTAAAACATAAATTGAAAGGAATTAGTGGTGCATTAAGTTTGGAGAGATTTTAGGCACTAGGGTAGTTGGACTTGCATGCTAGTATGCTTACACTAAGACTCATCACTGTCAACACCATTAACCAGCTTAGATCCAAATCTTAGGCTCTATCAAGCGCCAAGAGGGATCAAATCTCTCGAGTTGCAAACCTCCTTGAGTGGAATACCTAAGAAGAGGTTTGCACCTAGGGAAATTTGATCTCTCTGGGCGCTTGATAGAGCCTAGGATTTGGATCTACACTAGTGAACAAGTTTATAGTGAGTAAGATTTTTATTGTTAAATATGATTAAATATATAATAAAAAAATACACCTTAAGAAATTGTATCCTTTAAAAATATTAAATCTTTTTAAATAATTAATCAGATTTAAAATGAATCTATACTAGTTAAAACAATAATTTCAGTGAGCTAAACTATCATCAATTCATATATTCACTCTGCTATGACTTCTATCCGATTTTGTATCTGATTTTGTAACAGGTACGTAGGTGCAAATGACTTCAAGATCGATTGCAATTGGATATTCATCCTATAGTGAATGTCTTCCAAGTTATAGCAATTGCATATTCATCCTATCAGTAAATGTCTCCCATGTTAAGCTATACCATCCTTCCAAGCTGGACAATAACATTCTCATCTCACATCCAGCAGACACCATTCTAATTTTTTTAAATGATACTTTGCTTCCAGCAAAATATATTAAAAGAGGACTCCAAAACAATACAAAGCTAAGAAAAACAACTTTATTAATGCCCATTTGGCAAAATAATGAGAGAATCTTGTACTACTACAATCTCATGTCATGAGTTTATCTCTTTTGGCAAGGTGCAGACAACATATTTATATTCATCCAGCGTTTCAGATCTACATATGCTCCACTAGCCTCCCTTTACCTTTAAAGACACACAGAACTAAACGAAATCAGTACTTTACCACATGGTCTTTGATTAATTTTCAGTATATTGCAAATCAATATAGACACCAGTGCATGACCGTTTGGAAAGCATATCTTATCAAAGCTGATACAGACAACGCTGCACAGGGATTATGTAGCTTTGTTGTTATCTTCCTCATTCTAACTTAAATTATTTGGATTACTAATATTACAGTAATTTTGCTAGGTTTCAATGGTAGAATGGACAAAGTCTTGTCAAACTTATCTTGGTTCAAGGAGTACACCAAGCTGGAAGGATTTCCAGAATGGTGGAGATCGAACACTGTTAGCACCTCTCCAGAGTTGTGGTGGCTTGCGGAGTGCATTTTTGCATGGTTCTCATGGAACCAATGTAGCTTTGTCCCTAGGCCATTCACCTTTGTTTATTCCAGCGCCAACAAAAAAAGGTTTTACTAGTTTTATGATGGATTTTCTTGTGGGAGGGGTTTCTACTGCAGTATTAAAAACTGCAGATGCCCCTCTTGAGCGTATCAAACTATTGATACAAATCCATGATGAAATGTCAAAATATGGACGTCTTTCTGAGACATACCAAGGAATTACTGATTGTTTTGGTAGGATAATCAAGCAAGAAGGTGTGATTTCTTTGTGGAGAGGAAACACTGCAAATATAATCCGTTGTTTCCATACTCAGGTAAATACAATTTTTCATATATGCTTTTCTGCTTGCTTTACAAGGCGATGCATACTGATATAAGTTTTTGTTTTTTTGTTCATTTGAGCCAAGATGTGAACTTTAGTTTGTAACTAGCTCTATGGTTTGATCACAGGCATTGAACTTTTCCTTTATGGATTATTTTAGGAGCCTCTTTGATTTTGTCATGTCCCTCCCTTGAAGGGACATTGAAAGTGTTGACCTTGTCAAGTGTCCAATGGTTAAACATTTGATTAGTTAATGATCCCTAGGAATTTTTATTATTTAAAACTATGGAGGCATGTAATTTCTAAATTCATGTTATTTGTAATTAGTTAATTATTATAAAAAATAATTAATGGTGGAAATGAGTTGTCAAGGAAGGAGGGTGCATTAGGAAACTTGCCTTGGATGGAAAAATGGAAACAATGCAAAAGAAGGAAAAAGAAACATGTCATAGAAAAGATAGAAACTATCCAAATTAGTTTCTAATTTGGTGCAAGGATGAAAAGCAAGGAAAGATTACCTTATGCACAAACTTCCTAATTACTCAAGGAAGGAGCAGTTTTTGTTTTGGACTGAAGGATACAAACATGGAAACATTTACTAAGCTTCATACTTGCTATTTTTCTCAAGAAGGTCTAATTTCCACTTTGGGTTAAGTTATACAAAGAAGAAAACATCATTTGCAAATCAAAATTGTTAATCCCATCAAGGAGGCCCACTCATGGCTTAGGAACAAGATTGGCAAGTGGGATACTTGTTCAATGGGTGAAGGACTTGCTCAACAAGTCACCCAAGGTATACTTAAGGGAAATTCCAACTGCATTATTTAGTTTCATTAATGTATTTTTGTAATTGATTGAAGCTTAAGCTTCATTTTTGAGTGGTGGTCCTCAGTCTCTTGGGCGATGTGCCCCAAGTCCCCTGTTCTCCTTCTCCCCTCTTCTTCCCTTCTCATTGTAGGTTATATTGGAGATATGGATCAACTCTCATCCATTAATGGAGTTATATTGCAGGTTCTAAAGCCATTTCCATTTTAGTGCAACACATTAGAGTGATTGGGACACTCCATTCGAATATCAAAGTTATCTTCCAGATTTCCTCCTTTTATGAGAGATTGATGATATGAAGTGATGAAAAGAGATATATGGATCTATGCCATTAATTGAGGTTATTATCACTCCCTAATATTAGTTTCCTAACAGTTCCAATTTTTTTGTAATGTTCTAATAGTTTTCCATTACAATGTCTACCTCCAATTCTAGTTTTCTATCCTTGTAATGAAGACTAAATTAATGAGTAAAGATATGAAACTCTCATGAGATTAAATTCAGTCATTAATTCTCTAAAATAATGTATTATTACCTTTTTGCAAGTATTACAGAGTTTTGAATATATCTAATTTACTCTGGAGAATCATTTCCACACCCTAGTTAGAAATGCATTGAAAAATGACTAGTTTTAGATTTCGAGTGAGTTGAAGTACTTAAAACTTTATTATTTTATTTCTTTTAATTTTTAGAATTCATTAACTTCACATTGAACACTTTCCATGTCTGAATATGAGTTTTATTAACCTTCTCCATATGTTTGGAAGACTCGGAACCTGAGCCTAAAGTGCAGTCCAAGGGACTAGTTTCCTAAAGTTCCCAAATATCTTATTTACCTGCATAAACCCTTCTATACTGTAATATAAATTTATATCAGATCCATAATCAATTTACCCAAACCCCTAGTTGAAAAAGGCTGAACTACTCTTCCTAGTTTCACGGTTTGGCTGCCCAGAAGCGTGAAAGTAGGTTTCCGCATAGCGGATTATGAAGCCTAAATGGCACCATATATAAATGTGTTATGGAAGAGAAAATTCTATGTCTTAAATATATTTGGTTGCTTCTTGTTTCTCACTCCTCTTGCCTACAAAATTTCCTAGAAAAAAACCCCTGATTTTCCTTGTCCGAAGAGGCTTTGAGTGGTTTGATTCAAAGTTCAGAAATTGTAATTTAAATTATAGAATTAGATAGTTTTCAGTTGTTCATACCAGAATTGGGAAATCAAATGGTATCAAATATCTTTCCTTGGATCATCTTGTGGAAATAAATCTCGCACTGAATAAATTTGCAGGCATGTCATACTATGAGGATGACTATATGAGCAGTATGAAGAATACTATTGAAGATATGAAGAAGAAGAAATCCTTTATGTTGATGGAGGCATACTAAAAAATGACTATGATGAATACTATTGGACATCAAATGGGGAAGAGATCAGGTCTAATTCTCAAATGGTTAAGAAAAACTTGGCAGAGATCATTGAAGCATGTGAGAACATGCCTCACTACTACAAGGACTATCTAGCTTTGGATAGGAATATTTGTGCAAACCTTTTTTTTGGAGATTATATTTATTTCAAGTATGGATTTTGGCCCAAGAATTATTATGAGCATTCTTTCAAGATCAGCAATCCATCCAGAGAGGAACCGAGTTGTTCCACCTCTCTAAAAAAAGATGAAGAAGAAGGAACCAAAGGTGAAGATTCATCAAAGCCATCTGCATATTCAAGATTTAAGAGTTTGTTTGGTTTTTATTCAAACAAAGATTCTGAATATTGTTACATGAGTACCACTAAATATGAAAAATTCTCAAGTTTCTTGGAGGAGAATAGAAATGAGGAAGAGGAAGATATCCATGAAGTGAAGTGCAAATCACCACAATGTGGTCGCATAAGAGAGGAAGTTGAAGAGGAATGCACTTCAAGTTTTTTGGTGGGTGATCTCCGAATCACTGCTCAAGGTTTTGGATCATGTATGGGTGATGAGACATATTTTGGATCAGATCCAAAATAGGTACACAAATCAGATTTACAGTCACCTTTTGAGCCACATAATGAAGATGAAAACAAGGCCACATCGCTTGGGTGTGCAGAAATTTTGGTGGAAGAGCTGGCCACCATAGTATCCATACATGAAGATGGTAATGTTAAGAACATGTATAATAAAAGTTATGATTTTTGCAGCAGCCATTTACACCTGCAACCATATTATCCATGTAAATATAAAAATTCTTCACTTGCATCTGAGGAATGCAAAAGAAAGGCCACTCACTTATGAGGGAGATAAATTCACTCCCAGTTTCCCTATTGGTGATCACACCATCAATGAAAAGAAGGGTGATATTTTCAATGGTGATAATATGGTGAAGGAATATTTTGTATCAGATCCAAAAAAACAATAAATATCATATCTTAATTCATCATTTGAATTGCCTAATGAAGTGGAAGGAAAGCCCCCACCAGCTGGATGAGAACTAGGAAATTTGAAGGAGAAAAATCTGATGCAAAGGGAGGGACATAGTTTAGAATGTTGGACTCTCTTGCAGCATGACGAAGCTGAAATTCCAAGGCATGAGATGCTTTCTAATTTTTATATAGATCACATGTCATTCCAGCATTCAGAGATACCCTCCACTTCACATCGTGGAAGTGAGTGTGCAGAAAATTCAAAGGCTGGGCTGTATGTTGAGGATGAGTTTTATGTGGTGGATTCATGCCACAAGAAAAATGGGCATATATGTCATCTATTAGGAGAAGAAACATTGATGGAAGATATTCTTGGTGAGCCACATCATTTGAGTGGATCACTAAAGGAGGGCAGAAAGAATGTTAGGGAAGCCATGAAAAACTTTGTTGACATCAATGGCTTGGTGGAAAGATGTTGTTGGCAAGATTCTGGTGGAGATATGGAAGGAGAAGCCTTTCTGGAGGAGTGCATAGCACTGAAAGAAGGAATTTCAAATATGAAGGAGAGATATATGAACTTAATACCTGATAGAGAATATTTCCGCATGGTGGCTGAAATGTACCATAGTGCACTCAATAAGGTAGAAGAAAAATCAGAAAATATCACTAATAAGTTGGAGGTCACCAATAAATTATTGAAGAGCACACAAAGATCCCTTCAAGATTCAAAGTTACAGATATTTCAACTTCAGAAGGAGTTTAAGGTGTCACACCATTCATGCTATATGGAAGGAAATGTTTTGGGTATAATGGAGGAACCTCATGTGGAGGATAGCCATGAGGGAGGAGCAGATTTGTAGGTGCTTGTGAAAATCTACGAGGAAGAAAATATGGGCCAAGCACTCATTGAGATTGAGAGGAAGGATGAAGTGTTCTTATCCTTCAGCAGTATGGCTGATCACATTCAATATGGATTGGCAAAGAAAATTCCTTGTTCATCCATTGATTGGATAGATTTAGGCACCTTGGGAATGAAGACCTTGGGAGGTAAAGAATTTTATTTCTGCAATCAATTTTTTGTTGTGATTGAAATTGTATTGACATGTGAATAGAAACAAAGACTTATTTTTCAGCTATTAGACACCTCCCATACACATGCACATGAGGTGCATTCTGATTTGCATGTTCTTGAGGAGTTTGAGGTCAAGCAATATGAAGACCAAGCACTTCCATGGTTCCTAAGAGATTATAAGTTTCCTCTAGGAAAATGTTGTACAATTTTGGAGGAGGGACATGATCACACTGTCACTGAGAAAAATAATGGAGGAAGTTGTGGATCCATTATCTTGATGGATGAGCATTGTAGGGATTTGGCTCACAATTCTTCACCTCACATTTCTATTTCAGCCACATCATGTGGGGATGAAAATTGGGTGAAAGGATTTTTTCTGTTGATGCCACAAGAGGAGAATGATACTTCCACTCTTCCAGTTGAGGGATTGATGGTCAAGCCATGTGGTTTGACAAGTGCACTAGTAGTGGTTGAATTATTCCCACCTGAATCATTTAGCATGAGCGTTTGGTAGTCCATTGATTGGGTGGCTAGACACATGATTGAGATGTGTGCACTAGAGGGAAAACATCTTGCTTGCATCAATGGAGAGACATTGGACACATTGGAAACATTGTATGAGTAGTGGAATGAGCATGTATGGATTCTATATGATGCTTTCAGTATACATGGAGGGCCATGGGATAACCTGCTGTGTATTTATAAAAACAGTAACGTGAGTTTCAGTACTAGCTTGCACATGGATTTTCATACTTTAGAGAGGCTAAATATGATTTGGTCCCACATTAAGAAGTTCCATGCTTGGTGGGAGAGTCTCAAAGATATCCAGTTTGGAATGGGAAGTGATCAATTATCAGTGTGGTGGTATGATTTTCACATCCTCATTTTCATCTTCTACAATGATAGAATTTTTTTGTTGTTATTGATGTTTGGAAGGGAGAAAATAATACTATGGGACCCTGAAATTATTTGGAATGAAATATTTCCAAAAGGGGTAGAAAAATTTGGATCCTTACAGAGCAAGAAACGGGATCCAGGCATTCTACTTAGTTACCTTAATTGGTTTCACAATTTTATTGAAACAAGTGGTCATTGCAGAAATAACTATAATTAGAGTGGTGGAACATAAGCATTGAGGACAAATTTTGCAGCACTTTGGAGTGCTTCTACTTGAGGAAAAGCAGACTTGGGAGGGGAAGACTGTCATGTCCCTCCCTTGAAGGGACATTGAAAGTGTTAACTATGTCAAGTGTCTAAGGGTTAAACATTTAATTAGTTAATGATCCCCAGGAATTTTTATTATTTAAAACTATGGAGGCATGTAATTTCTAAATTCATGTTATTTGTAATTAGTTAAGTATTCTGAAAAATAATTAATGGTGGAAATGAGTTGTCAAGGAAGGAGGGTGCATTAGGAAACTTGCTTTGGATGGAAAAATGGAAACAATGCAAAAGAAGGAAAAAGAAACATGTCATAGAAAAGATAGAAACTATCCAAATTAGTTTCTAATTTGGTGCAAGGATGAAAAGCAAGGAAATATTACCTTATGCACAAACTTCCTAATTACTCAAGGAAGGAGCAGTTTCTATTTTGGATTGAAGGATACAAACATGGAAACATTTACTAAGCTTCATAATTGCTATTTTTCTCAAGAAGTCCGAATTTCCACTTTGGGTTAAGTTATACAAAGAAGAAAACATCATTTGCAAACCAAAATTGTTAATCCCATCAAGGAGGCCCACTCATGGCTTAGGAACAAGATTGGCAAGTGGGTTACTTGTTCAACAAGTGAAGGACTTGCTCAACAAGTCACCCAAGGTCTATTTAAGGGAATTCGCAACTCCATTATTCAGTTTGGTTAATGTATCTTTGTAATTGATTGAAGCTTAAGTTTCACTTCTGAGTGGTGATCCTTAGTCTCTTGGGTGATGTGCCCCAAGTCCCCTGTTCTCCTTCTCCCCTCTTCTTCCCTTCTCATTGCAGGTTGTATTGGGGATATGGATCAACTCTCATCCATTAATGGAGTGATATTGCAGGTTTTAAAGCCATTTCCATTTTAGTGCAGTGTTACAATAATCAACCCATAGTTAGCTACCTTAGACATTCATTAATTCATTTTTTTCTTATTTTCCTAGTTTCCATATTCCACCTTATGCAAGTTGTCATATACACATCCATAGTGGTCAAACTTGGTGATTTTTAGTCATGGAGTGGTTGGGAAACCTCCTGGAATCAAATCTGCTTTATTCCTGGCCTCCCTAGTGCATGTCTGCTTTTTCTGCTTTATTGCCTGCTTTTTCAGTGCTTTAAGGCAATTGGAAAAGTTTGAATAGGTGAAGTTAACTTGATTTTGTCATCCACATCCTCCACTCTTTTCTCCTATGAAAAGCATGTATGACTTGTCCTTCCATCCACTATTACCTTGCCTAATTGATTTTTCCAATTCGTGAGATCCTAGATAGTTTTGGAAACTACTTTATGCACCTATGGGGGATTTGCTTAGATTTAGTAAACCTTCTTTTGAATAGATTCGAATGGAATATTCATGCATTAGAATCCCTCATGTAATTATATATTGTGTCAGCCTATGACTTCAAAGGGTTGGCTATTGTACACTTATTCAATACAGATTAGTGTTCAGCTCCATATTCAGTCTCTTTTGTGAGTAATTTTGCATGTGCAATTGGTAATTGATGTGAGTGTAATTTTTATAAAACTGGCTTCAATTTTCACATGGTATCAGATCCTTTGTAGATGAATTTATCTCCTTCCAATTTGTTTTGCAGGTTCGACTTCATTGATTGGGAGCCTTCTACTGACTGCCGGGACAATGTCTGAGCTATGGATCAATCTCAGAAGATCATCTTGACTCCATTTAACTTATTTGAATGGAAAGTAGAGATGGAGATACTGTTCAGAGAGAAACACCTCTACAGAGTGACTATGGAAACAGAATAAGAGCCCAATGCAGCTGCAGAGAAGATAAAATGGCACAACATGAGGGATGAGGCCTATGGTCTCTTGTGTTTGAGTATATCCATAGACCTCCTTTTCCATCTTGATGGATTGAAATCACCAAATGAAGTATGGGATAATCTTGTTGATCTTTTTGGAACGACAGATGAGATGAGGGGACATCAATTGATCTCCCTGAGTCCCAATAGCTTTGAATCCTTGCAACTCTACTTTTCCAAGTTCAAAGCACTTGTTTTGCAGCTAAAACAATGTGGGATCGAAAATAAAGATGATCAGCTAGTCTTGGCCATACTCTCAAAGCTTGGACCTGACTATTCAATGTTTGTTTCGACTTTCTATGCCACAAAGTTGACAGCTCGAGCCTGAAAAGATGCCTATCCTTGCAGATTTCATGGAATCTCTCACACGAGAACAAGATAAATTGGTGATGATGGGCACCATCAAACCATCCAAATACCAAGCTCTGGTTGCTGGAGATTCAAGGGTAGATTCAAAAAGAAAAAAGAAAGCTAAAAATCCACCTGAGCAAAAGAGAGACAAGAACAAGTCTCTGGAGGAGCCTCAAGGTTCCAAGAAGAACTACCAGAAGAAGAAGAACAAAGGAGAAATGCGCAAGTGCACATACTGCAGTAAGGGCAATCATTCTAAGAGCTCCTGCATGAAGAATCAAATAGACATGCTGACCCAAATCCTGGAGAAGAATGGCATCTCCCTTCCAGATAGCTCAAAGAAGAGGGAAGGAGGATCAAGTTTAGAAGAGAGAGAGAGAGTTCATGCATTGGTTGCTGGCACATCAAGTTCACCTAGTTTCATTATTGATTCTAGAGCTTCAAGACATATGGTTTTGACCAAGGAGGCATTCACCTCACTTGACATGTCGAAAGTTCCACCAATAGTACTGGGAGATGACTCTCTCACTGAAATTTTGGGCAAAGGGAGGATTGATATTGATCATGGTAAGTTCAGCAATGTGTTGTATGTTCTAGGTATTGCCTCTAACCTCTTATCAGTGTATCAGATGACCCACATAGGGTCTCCAAAGAAGGTCATATTCTCCCTTGATGAATTTGAGATCACAGAGATCTCAAGTGGTAAATTCATTGCAAAAGGAGTTGCAAATCATACTTCGAAGGTATACATGTTCTCACACTTTCTACCCTACTCAAACTCCTCTGCTCTTCTGATTCATGCTAATGAGGCAAGCAAGCTTTGGCATGAAAGATTTGGCCACCTAAATTACAAGTATGTTTTTGATCTTAGTGAAAAAGAAATGGTCATAGGGTTACCCAAGATAAAATTTTCCAAAGGAGTCTGCCAAGGTTGCATCCTAGGAAAACACTGAGAGCATAAATTTGAGAGAGCTAGTCATGAGAGAACCTTTGCACCTCTTGAGTTGATCCACAGTGATGTTGCTATCCCATTCCCTCATATTTCAATGAGTCAGGCCAAATATGCATTGACTTTCATAGATGACTTTTCCGGGTATTGCTGGGTTTACTTCCTGAAACACAAGTCTGAAGTTTTTGGCCTCTTCAAGGTCTTTAAGGCTTTGGTTGAAAACCAGTCTAGGAGGAAACTCAAGGTCCTAAAATATGACAATGGTGGTGAGTGTGTCAAGTCTGAGTTTATTCAATATTGTACAGATGCAGGTATTCAGATGTAGCATTCTATCCGTTACACACCACAGCAGAATGGTGTTGCAGAGAGGAAGAACAGATCACTGAAAGAGATGGCAACCTGCATGATGGAGGCTAAGACTTTGCCACCAAAGTACTGGGACAAATCTATAAACTGTCCAGCCTATATCCAAAATAGGGTTCCTCATAAACATCTTGATGGTATGAATCCTTTCGAAGCATGGAGTGGGAACAAGCCAGATGTGACCCATTTCAGGATTTTTGGCTCAAGGGCTTGGGCTAGAATTCCAACAGAAAAGAGGAAGGCTTTGCAGCCCCAAAGCTAAGAGTGTCTATTTGTTGAGTACTCTAAATATTCAAAATGGTACAAGCTGATAAATTTGAGCACAAACAAATCCTTCATTGAAAGGTGTGTTCAGTTTCAAGAAGAACCCCTAGCAGCAGTGGAAGTTGGAGAAGCCTCTTCACCACTAGAACCTCTAAATGTAAGTGAAGAGATAGTTGAACATGCTGATTCTGATATGTATGATAGTGATGATTTTATTGCAGATCATACTATCCCTACAAGGCCAAAATGGGTAGCCAATACCATTCATGTAGCTAGAGAGCTAGCTGGAAATCCTAATGACCCTAGGAGGACTAGATCTCAATTTGAGAGTGCTCTATGCATGAAAGATCCTATGTTTGCTGAGAAATGCTATCTGATGGTGGAATCAGATCCTCAAACATATGAAGATGTAGTAGGAGATCCAAGATGGAAAGCAGCCATGAAGGAAGAGTGAGTTCAGCTCACTCTAGAAGAGCAACACTTGGGAGTTGGTTGATCTCCCCCCAAGGAGGAAGCTAGTTCAGTGTAAGTGGGTGTACAAGACCAAATTTGCTGCTGATGGTTCACCTCTAAAGTACAAGGCCAGATTGGTAGCCAAGGGCTACTCACAGATTCATGGCATAGACTACAATGAGACCTTTGCACCAGTGGCAAAGATGGACTCCATAAGGCTAGCCTTATCCATTGCAGCTTCAAAGCAATGGGAAGTACATCATATGGATGTGAAGTGTTCTTTCCTGAATGGAGATCTCACTAAAGAGATATACATGTAGCAGCCTCAAGGATTTTCTACTAACCCATTTCTTGTGTGCAGGCTAAAGAAGTCATTGTATGGGCTTAAGCAAGCCCCCAAGGCTTGGTATGCCAAGATTGATAGGTTTCTGCTATCACTGAATTTTGTTCGATGCAAATTAGATCCAAATTTCTATTTGAAGTTGATTAATGGTTGATTAATGATCATTGTGTTATATTTTGATGACCTTCTCATTACAGGAAGCTCAAAGGATGAAATTGCTTCCTTGAAGGGTGCAATGAACCAAGCCTTCTCCATGACATATTTGGGGCTATTGAGCCAATTCTTGGGGCTTGAAATAGCTCAAACGAAAGCTAGAATCAAGGTGCACCAGTCCAAGTATGCCTTGGATTTGCTGAACAAATTCAGAATGAAGGATTGCAAGCCAAGCAAGACTCCTTTCCTTTCAAGAGTGAAGCTTGAAGAAGTTGATTCTTCACCTATGGTAAACAATACACTGTATAGGCAATTGATTGGATGTTTGTTGTATCTTACACATAATAGACCTGATCTTTCTTATGCAATAAGTGTGGCTTCTAGATACATGGATTAGGCTCATGAGATCCATTGGAAATCATCCAAAAGGATCCTTAACTTTGTTCAGGGAACAAGGACACATGGGATCTTCTATAAAGCTAAATCTGATCTTGATTTGATTGGGTTTACTGACAATGATTGGGTAGGTGATAGCATAGACATAAAGTCAACATCAGGATATGTGTTCATGCTTGCAGAAGGGCCAATCAGCTGGTCAAGCAAGAAACAGAGTGCCATTGCACTCTCGTCTACAAAAGCATAGTACATAGGAGTTGTAAATACAACAACTCAATGTTTATGGTTGTAGGGGTTACTTGGAGAATGTGGCTTTGAATCAGAATACTCAACTACTATCTACTGTGATAATTAGAGTACCATTCGAATCTGCAATGATCTAGTTTAGAAGCAGAGAACCAAACACATTGAGATCCATATGCACTACATCAGACAGCTTGTGCATGATAGCACCATTCACCTACTCCTATGTTCATCTTCAGAACAAGTAGCTGATATCTTCACCAAATATTTTTGTGAGAAGACATTCAGCAATATCAAATCACTGTTGGGGATTACTGATCATGCTGTGAAGCATGAGTGATGACAAGATTTCCAAATTTTGTTTTACAGTCCATGTTTAAGGGAGGATTTTCCCACTGGGTTTTTGCCTCTTTCCTTGGCTATATGGACATGCAGTATGTAAAGGGTAACTAAGCCTTGTTGCTAGGCCCTATAAATTTCTGATATATTACTCATAAGTCAGGCTTAAGGGGGGGTGTCAGAATAATCAACCCATAGTTAGCTACCTTAGACATTAATTAATCCATTTTTGTATTATTTGCCTAGTTTCCATATTCCACCTTATGAAAGTTGTCATCTGCACATCCATAGTGGTCAAACTTGCTAATTTTGAGTCATGGAGTGCTTGGGAAACCTCCTGGAATCAAATCTGCTTTATTCCTGGCTTCCCTAGTGCATGTCTGCTTTTTCTGCTTTATTGCCTGCTTTTTCAGTGCTTTAAGGCAATTGGGAAAGTTTGACTAGGTGAAGTTAACTTGTTTTTTGTCTTCCACATCCTCCACTCTTTTCTCCTATGAAAAGCATGTATGAGTTGTCCTTCCATCCACTATTAGCTATCCTAATTGATTTTGCCAATTTGTGAGCTCCTTGACAGTTTTGGAAACTGCTTTATGCACCTATGGGGGATTTCCTTAGATTTAGTAAGCATGATTTTGACTAGATTCGAATGGCATATTCATGCATTCGAATCCCTCATGTAATTATATATTGTGTCAGCCTATGACTTCAAAGGTTTGGCTATTGTACACTTATTCAATACAAATTAGTGTTCAGCTCCATATTCAGTCTCTTTTGTGAGTAATTTTGTATGTGCAATTGGCAATTGATGTGAGTCTAATTGTTCTAACATTGGGTTCAATTTCCACATGTAGGACATTAGAGTGATTGGGATACTCCATTCGAATATCAGAGCTATCTTCCATATTTCCTTCTTTTATGAGAGATTGATGATACGAAGTGATGAAGAGAGATAGATGGATCTCTGCCATTAATTGAGGTTATTATCAATCCCTAATATTTTTCTCCTAATAGTTCCAAAGTTTCTGTAATGTTCTAATAGTTTTCCATTACAATGTCTACCTCAAATTCTAGTTTTCTATCCTTGTAATGAAGACTAAATTAATGAGTAAAGATATGAAACTCCCGTGAGATTGAATTTAGTCTTTAATTATCTGAAATAATGTATTCTTACCTTTCTGCAAGTATTACAGAGTTTTGAATATATCTGATTTACTCTGGAGAAGCATTTCCACACCCTAGCTAGAAATGCATTGAAAAATGACTAGTTTTAGATTTCGAATGAGTTGAAGGACTTAAAACTTTCTTATTTTATTTATTTTACTTCTGAGCATTCATTAACTTCACATTGAACACCTTCCATGTCTGAATATGAGTTTTATTAACCTTCTCCATATGTTTGGAAGACCCGGAACCCGAGCCTAGAGTGCAGTCCAAGGGACTAGTTTCCTAAAATTCCCAAATCTGTTATTTACCTGCATAAATATTTCTATACTGTAATATAAATTTATATCAAATCCATTATCAAATTACCCAAGCCCCTAGTTGGAAAAGGCTGAACTACTCTTCCTAGTTTCACGGTTTGGCTGCCGAGAAGCGTGGAAGTAGGTTTCCGCATAGCGGATTCTGAAACCTAAATGGAACTAGATCTAAATGTGTTAGGGAAGAGAAAATTATATGTCTGAAATATATTTGGTTGCTTCTCGTTGCTCACTCCTCTTGCCTACAAAATTTCCTAGAAAAAACCCCTAACTTTCCCTGTCCGAAGAGGCTCTGAGTGGTTTGATTCAAAGTTCAGAAATTGTAATTTAAATTACAGAATTAGATAGTGTTCAATTCTGCACAACAAACTTGGGACATCATAGATTTCAACAAAGAGAGGGATGGTTACTGGAAATAGTTTGCTGGAAATATGGCCTCTGGTGGTGCAGCTGGTGTGTCTTCTCTCAGAGGGATGGTTACCAGAAATAGTTTGTTGGAAATTTGGCCTTTGGTGGTGCGGCTAGTGCGTCTTCTCTCCTTTTTGTTTATTCTATGGACTATGCTCAAAATCGGCTGGCTAATGATGCCAGGTATACAAAGAAAGGAGAAGAGAGGCAATTTAATGGGCTTCTTGATGTTGACAAGAAAACATGGAAATTTGATGGTCTTGCTGGTCTCTGTCGCGGGTTTAACATTGCCTACGTGGGAATTGTAGTCTATCATGGCTTGTACTTTGGGTTGTATGATTCTCTCAAGCTTTTTCTTTTTCTTGGAGACCTTCAAGTATGATATTGCATTCCTTGTATTAATGGAACCCCCATAATGGGCTGTAGAGCACCTCTCGGTGCAATAACGTTACAACATCTCCTACATAATTGGAAATCATAAGTAAATAGAAGTAAATATTTATAGCTGACATTTACATTAGGAAAGTTACATAACATTACAACATCTCCCTCATAATCGGAAATCATAAGTAAATAGATGTAAATATTTATAGCCGACATTGCAATGAGGAATGTTACATAACATTACAACATCTCCCTCGTAATCGGAAATAATATTTATAGATGACATTTACATGAGGAACGTTACATAAAGTTACAACATCTCCCTCATAATATTTATAGCCGACATTTACATGAGGAACGTTACGGAATGTTACATTACAAGATCTCCCCATACTAGGTTGTAGAGAGCCTCTCGACGCAATGACGAGTACAATCCTTATTTCCAAGTAACATAGTGCATGGAGGTTATTTCTGGCTCATTCTTAATTAAGAGTTTTTAAGAAAGATGAGGCTTGGCCTTCTCCCAACTAAAAGTAGATTTTATAGATTTTAGTTAGATGGACTTTTATATTACTCTTGTGTTCATGATATGTTGAGTCATAGTCCACTGTGCCCAAATTCCATGACCACAATTATGGTGAAGAGTTAAGTATTCTCTGAACACCATTTGAAAATACAAAAGCTAGAGAGTTAACGTTTGAGTTTTTTAATTTTTTTGTACACAAGTTTGCACAAGGTATAATTTTTTTTTACAAATTGTTTATACACTGTTTTGTTCTTACACATTGTTTTTTAATTTGTCAAGGTTATGTGCAAGGAATCTTGTCTTGCTCTCTTAATGGAAAATGGGGTACGGGAAGTGATATCGAAAGTACTGAGTGATTTACTTTTACTACATTCGAATGTTTATTATCAGATCTTAGCTATGAACTAGCTCATCCATGTTTGGCAATTGTTTAACATTTGACTATTTGAAATTTTCAAGATTTAAATTTTGTTTTAAACACTTGTGAATGTTCTAGAGTGATATACATTTGTGTAGATGAGTGTGTGTTTCTATCAACTATATATAGAGAGATTATGTAACTTAATTTCTTTTATATATATATATATACATATATCTATATATATGTATATATGTATATATATGTATATATAGAGGTTATATAACTTAATTTCTTGGATGCTTGGTCATTATTTTGGTCGCGGTTCTTATGAACAGTAGACCATGGAAAAATTATTTTGATAAAATATATTTTATAATAATGAAAGGATTGGTAGGTCGTCTGACTCCTTCTATCAAAGCTTTTATGATTTCTAAAGAATATGCATAGGATGCCTAGCATGCTATATAGGAATTTCCTTATGTATAATTGTATTTTTATGTATGCTGATTATATTCTTTTACAACTTGATTTCTGATTTTGCATAGTTATCTTAAGCAGACATGTTTATTGTTGGACGTAGCCTCGAAGTTAGGCCCTTTCATTACACATTAATTAAGTGTTGATTGAGATATTCACGAGTGCATGGATCAACTATCTTGTTGCTATGTATGTAATACGCGAAAATCCAGTGGTCTGTAAGACCGATTCAAATCTTGTGGAAGAAATTTCAGAATCAGAAATTTCTATTTACAAAGTGCTTATCTTAATGTTTGAAGGGAATGATAATTCAACAACTGAGTAGAATTTAGATTAGAAATTTGTGATATAGCTCAAGTCAAGTACTATGGATTATTGTTTAAATCTTAAATTTAAATACATAGTGTTTTCTTCCTTTATAGTAAGTAGATAATTTCACGAAAGTATTCCACCAGCACTAGCATTAGCTTTCATTCCATTTTGTTTCAATGGTTAGAAAGTAATCATGGAGATGAAAACTGGAGATGAAAACTTGTTTCTTCTAGTGAATGTCAGATATTTGAAAACAAATTTATTTGTGAAATTTGAACGATATAACAATTTTAATAAGTTTTAATCATTTGAAAATTTGAAAAAACATTATATTTGTAGAATGTGATGGTATTACAATTTAGGTTGAGCATTTTATAATAGTGTTTGATATTTAATGATTAATGCCATGATAATCCTTGTAATAACATAGGACAAAAACTGTAACCTTTGACTCCTAGCTAGGATCAGTCTTTTTTTTTTTTTTTTGTTACGAATTCATATTGTATGTGCGTGCCATATGTATATATAATATACATGTGCTACCTTATTCACTTTATGATTATGTTGAATCTTTTGATATATTAGTTAAATTTCAATGCTCCTTTGTGTTTCCGTAGACCTTTGAAGGTAGGTCATGTATGGCTATGATCTCACTAGCCCACATGCTAACATGTCTTCTCCATGGGGTTGCTTAACACGCAATCCTGGGGTTGTGTCCTAGTGAAATAACTTAAAAGTCGCATGGTAAACAATTAAAAGGAGATTCTTCATAACTTGAACTAAAATATAAATTGAAAGAATTAACGGTGCATTAAGTTGGAGAGATTTTAGCGAGTAGGGTAGTTGGACTTGCATTCTACTAAGCTTACACTAAGACTCAGAACTCACTAAGACTTAGTTGAACTATCAACACCATTAATAACCAATGCAATCCCTCATTCAACGTAACATAGTGCATGGAGGCTATTTCTGGTTCATTCATAGTTAAGGTCAAGCTTGGCCTTCTCCCAACGAAGAATAGATTTTATTTAGAGGGATTTTTATATTAGCTTAACGAGATGTGTTTATTGTTGTGCGTAGCTTCGGAGTTAGGTCCTTTCATTACACATTAATTAAGTGTTAATTGAGATATTCACCAGTGCATGGATAAACTATGTGGTTGCTATGTAATGTAATATGTGAAAATCTTATGGTATGCAATTCCCATTCAAATCTTATTGAAGAAATTTTAGAATCAAATTTTTATTTAGAAAGTTTGAAGGAAGTGATAATTCGGCCATGGATTAGAATTTAGGTTGGAAATTTTTTATATAGCTTAAGTACTATGGATTATTGTTGTAATGTCCTAAAAAATCCAATATATATAAAAAAATATTATAGCATATATCAAGGCATCCTTTCAAATTTGAGAGTTTATAGCATAGCTTGGTCATTTTAAATTGATCATCAAAATCTTAGAAACAAAGTCTTAAATTTAGTTTTTCACTATTAAACCACAAATTACTAAGTTATTGTTCTTCAACAATGACCATTCCACAATATATATATATATATATAATTCATCTGTTTTTCATTATCAACTATGTGATTATGTTCAATGCTTTAATAGTTTGTTTGATTGTATTTCTCTTTGTGGTCTGTTAGACATTTGTATGTGGGCCATGTATGGTTGTGAAACTTACTATGCCTTAGGCTAACATGTCTTTCCATGTAGGGTGGATTAAGATGCATTCTCAGGGATGGGGCCTTGTGATACAACTTGAAAATATCATGGTGAACACTTTGTGACTTGAACCAAGGTATAATTTGAAAGGTTCATGGAGAATTAAGTTGGATAGTTGTTAGTCGGAAGATTAGCTAGACTTTACGTGCTACTTCTCATCCACGTGGACTATGGACTGTCATTGCCATTAATACATAAGTACAATCCTTTTTCCCATGTATGATACTGCATTGAGATGCTTCCTACCTCATTTATTTGTGTGTTGAGAGTTTTTGGGGTGAGGCTTGGCCTCCACTTAGATTGTCTAAGATCTTATTCTAAAGGTTTTGCAAAGCTCTTCTATTTATGAATTATTAATATATAGTCCACTATGCTTAGTGTCCATATCTTGAGATACCATGTTTGTTGGATTTATCTTATACTTAGAGGGTGGTGAATCATTAAAAAGTGCAGATATCAAATTATTTCACAATTAAACAATTTTCACTATTTAAAAAATTTCAATTGAAACAAACAAAAATGTGCACAAAGATTGGTGTATAATTTATGTCCATGTTTAGATAAAATGAATTATTACATAAGTGGGAGAGTTCAATCTCCAAACATGAGCATCAACTCATTTCAAGAATCAACATGATCCATAAGTAAGAATCTATTGGTTACATACACCAACCTACAATGACCTTAATTTCCACAAGAACCAACTCGCGAAATTCAGAAACCAACCAATATATATATATATATATATATATATATATATATATATATATATATATATATATGTCTTGCTACAAAAACTGTGACTGATATCAATCAAGCACCAAATTGTGGAGGATTGCATTCTCTATGTTTCTTCAACTACAACTAAAAGGAAGCACCCACTGCCAAATTATATGCAATGTCCCCAAAAATTGAAAATATTTTTTTTATATAGGCTAGTAAAAACTACCTAGACGGAACATTATTCACTTGCGGAACTATATCGTACACTTCAAGTACCATTGTTTACTTGTAATTTGTTCTTACTTATGTTATTTACCTTTAGTCATTATTATTCATGTATTTTACTTATGATGTCATATTGTTGTTTACTGCTTGGTCTTATGTTTATACATCTGTCGCGTATGTGTCATTACTGGATTTTAAATGTTTCATCTTGTCTGCATCGTTGTACTATTATTTATAAAGTCCTAACTTAACTATATTTGTAGAAACAAAGTGGGCGGAGTGGCAGGACTCGTTCTCCCATGACGGTTTGAGAGGTAAAGGTGTTTACTTGTTCGTAGGCTTACTTAGTTTTTTGAACTAAGGCACCTATTTTATTTCATATGTAGTTCATAATTTGCGATGGGGTCTTGTTTAAAGAGTATTGGAAGTCTTGATTCTAAATAATCATACTGCTGGGTGACTTTGGTTCGTTGCCGACTCAGACTTATAACTAGGTATAATACTATTTTTGCCAATTTAGCTATCACTGTTAATTTCATGTACACTGCTTATGCTTCATTACGGTTTTGTATCTTGTCATTTATATCTTAGTATATTTTATGTTCTACGTTTATTTTATTAAAAACTATTAACATCTCCTATATTTTTTATTTGTAGGTTATTGTCTTGGCTTAAAGACATACCTTTGATTTTTATGAGAGTTAAATGTTTAACATGGCGTATTCCATATGCCATGTTCGCTAAGAATTAAGCTTACGACAACCTTATTATTTTTAAGGATTTAAGCCTGTGGTTTACATGTTATGTTTAATATATACCTTGTGGCTTGACTTATGGCTAGTGAAGACCAAGCCTAGACTATACACTAAACCTTAACATTACAATGTATTAGACCTTGTAATATTACCTTGTGATAAGATTTGGGGTGACGACATATATTATAAGGTTGAAACATATGGTAAAGGGGTTTAACCCTTTCATGGAAATGGAGACCAATACTAATTCAACGTTACCAAACTATGGCATAGTGGTTTTTGCTTTGGTGGTGGAAACCAGTTGGTGCCATTAATGCACCTTGGTCTTCGTGGCAGCCCTCCCTCAGGGTTGGCTCGCGATGGTTTGGTCATTTCGTTTGTCATTTGGGGTTTTTCTTGGCTTTACGCAGAGAATAATGGAGGTGACCTCCAAAATGGGAAGGTAAGCTTCGCTTGGGGTTTTATTTCCTGCTATTTCATTTTGTTTGAAACTTCTATCGTGGCCATGCTTTTGAATCATGGTTTCGTTCTTTGGTTGTAGGTGTCTAGAGCATATTGATTCCATCTCCATCATGGTTTTGACTGTGAATGAAATGCAAGTTAATCCTTTCCAACAAGCTTACTCTTGTTGTCTCTCACCATGTCTGTGTTGTGTTTCGTCGTTTGATGTTGGGGTTCTCTATGAGGTTTGAAATTCACCTTCGGGATATGTAAAGAACAAAATTGGGTTTGTAAATTAATGGTGTGGTGGTTTTGTTCATGGAGCAAACTCATGTTTCTCATAGGCTCTATGTATTTAATTTTTTGGTTTTGTAAATTATCAAAGGACTTTATCTTTTGAGCCATGGGTTGCACCATTGCTTGCAATGGTGCCATAGCCCATTGGAACGCCTATGTGGAAAGTTACTACAATGATGGAAATACTGTGCAATGTGAATAATATGCGTTTTAAGAAGTGTTCATGGTTATTTTCCTTACTATGTGTGTGGAATTTATACTGTGTTAATGGTTTATAAATGGTTTATAAATGGCATATGCCTTCGTTATGGTCTGTGTCTTGAGAATTTATAATTTGCAGTAATGTTGACAGCGTAGGGAAAAGGCCCTGCCATAAGTGGCTTGGGCCTTCCCTTAGTGGCTACGATACCTCCAATGTAGCATTATTATTTATATTTCATTGATTAGCTTGTGGGGTGAATTGTTAACAGAGTTAGTATTTTGATTTTTCCATACTGTGTATTTTTAATTTGCATGTCATGGGTTGGGAGAATGTTGTACATAGATTCAAATGGTTGTTTTACTATTTTAAGAATTCGTGGATTTAGTTTATAATGTGGATTACTAATATGCTAGGGATGAAAACCCACAGTGGCATTCGTCACTATGATTATACTTTTAAATGGGACTCTGTGTATTTTAGATGATTAAGGTCGAGGCTGTGCTTATAGAGCAAGGGAAGAAGCATAGCTTCATGACTTGATGTAGCAAAGCTTTGGTTATTATTTTAATAGTGTTGATTATATGAATTCAGCCCACATAATTTGTTGTGTAGAGTCACCTTAATACCCACAGGGTTAATACCCTGTTCGTGGTTTGATGTAATGAGTTGTATTTTAATTTATAGAAGAGGGTTGGGCTTGTGTGCCCACAGGATTCGATTCTTGTTCCCATTGTAATACTTGGTTTTGTAATATGATTTCGATAATGGTTAATGTTTATGCATAGATGATATGGTTAATTGATTTTAGGCCTTTGACTTGGTTTGTGAACCCACAAGGGTCGAAGTCATGACCTATATTTATAATTATTGTTTATGAGTTTGATGAGATGGGACCTTGGAATTATTTGTACATGTATTTACAATTTTATTTACGATGAAGTATTTTTAAATGAAAT
>LPNX010191996.1:22657-159936 GCA_001517045.1 Pseudotsuga menziesii | reverse complement strand
GAGGATTTCGTATCATAGGAATCCATGGGAGGGCGGTTTGACTTGCAGAGTATTTTTCCCCTCACAGCTGTTGCTATACCACCCTACGCATAGAGAGTGAGGGGGTTTGGCGCAGACGACCGTTACGCTGTCTACGCCAAACCGCCCTGCGTAATGATGGGGGGTAGGAGATAGGTTTGCAATGGCCTTCCTGGGGGGTTTTGGGACTGATTATACTGGTTGTGTTACCCGTGTTCTTTCACCCCAGTCGTGTTCGCCTATACGATTCTGCGCGACCTTCATTCAAGCTCAGTATCGAACCCCTAGCCTACTGAAAGGGATATGCCATTACTCTTAGTGTGTGAGTGGTGCCGTTGAAAAAAAACCGCGTAGTTGCTACTGTCTTTCCCGCGTGGCGAAACGATCATGGCGTGCACAGAGAGCCGAGATTTGTTGCATATTAATGTAGATTTATTACCGTCTTGAATGTGATTGATAGAATTGTTTGATATCCTACCGCAGTGGTAGATTGCACATTTTAATGTATATAACTATGTTTCATCACGCTAGACATAAACCAAGTCATTGAACATGGTACATTGGGTTGTAATAATTCTGTTGGTTAGGCCATTTCAGGCTATACATGCATACCTTTGCTTCATTAACTGATTGCTATCATGTTAAACATAGGAGAAATGGCACATTGCATATTGATGTATACAAGTTTGCCACTCCGCCAAAGTGGCTTAATGTTACAATTTTATGGCAGGAAGAGCTCACCATGTCAAAGAGACAAAAGAAGAAGGCCCCTGTGGTTGAGGAAGAGCCAGAAGTAGAAGTTGTAACTAAGACATAATACATATACGAGGACTCGAAGTGCATTTCTGGCGTTGAACCTGAATACCAGTGGGGGGAGATCTATAGACTGATCACCCGAAGAGAGGTTCCCGACATGGGCTTAGAAGAAGAGTCCATATATGCTAACATAGAAAGATCTTCACTGATGAAGATCGCCACCAGACCATAGTTATTCCCGTGTGCTGAAGTAATCGGTTGGATTCTGCCCCGGGCGGATGTCACAACAATGATCATGGAGGATGTTAACAAACAGGGCTATGCTGCATACAGCCTCGGATATGTTTCCCTGGACTATCACTTGCCAGAATCCCAAGTGTTTTTGTCTAATGATTGGCTGAACAATATTAGAATGGACCTGGTGGAGACCATGAAAAGAATGCTGTTGACAGGAAAGCATTTCAGAACCAGAGTAACAGGAGAATATGATACAACAAGTTTAAGGAATCCATACAGATTCATAGCCTTAATGCTTAATAGAATCTTTGGAAGAGCTCATGGAAGGTTTTTCAAGCTGGAATGGATACCCATCATTTTTTATGTTGCAATCGAGGGGACAATTTTCAACTGGGCCAACCTTGTCTTAAATAGTCTTTCTGCTTGCTTGGCCTCACCCTTGGGAGGAGAGTCTCAGAAAAGGTCTGAATTCTATATGGGTTCAATACTTATAGACTATATATTGTGCAATCAGCCTTTCCCCAGCCTCAAGTGCATCTGGGATAGGGAAAGAATGCCTATTTATTCTGCCTATAAACCACTATGGGCACACAAATATCACAGTCATTATCAGGAAATATGTGAGCACTTCGTCATGCCCTTATACACACTCATTTTCCTGAAGGAGTGTGATTGCATGTCAGAAGGGGCGATGCAAGTGATTGAGGATTATGCTGATTACTATTTGACTGAAAATGGCCTGTACTTCAGGATGTTTGGAGGTTCGAGAGCACCTTCCCTGCTGCCCAAATACGCAACTAATTACATTATCCACAAGGAGGCAGTAAGACAAGTGTTCCTGGATGGAATAGGCAGCTTCTTGTTCAAACATAAGAAGACCGCTTATCCTCCCTTGCCCTTCAAACTAGGAAGTTACAGGTTCACTAGGGTGAAACAAGCTGATGAATTTGTACAAGAGCTGAAGAGGTTCCACTTTGGCGAGATGCCTTACCACAGAAATGACTCCCAAGGTAAAGTTGCGGAACACTGTAAAGAAAACAAGGTGCATTTTGAGTATACACACCATTTTGATAGGGAAGAATCTGTCTTCCAAAATGCCCCGAACATGACATCACTGAAGAGAAGATTCAAAAAGAAGATCACCACCAAAGGTGGGAAGGGGGATGAACAAGCTAAGGCTGAGGAAGAAGCCAAAAGGAGAAATGAAGAAGCCCAGAGGTTGGCAAAAGAAGCTGCAGAATGGCTGCATACAGAAGAAGAAGAGAAAAGAAGAGCTGCTCAAGAAGCAGCTGAGAAAGCACCAGAAGCAGCCAAAGAAGCAAAGGAAGGAGCTAGAAAAGAAGCAGAAGAAGCGAAGAGAAATTTCGATGAGGAGCTACAAAAGCAGGAAGTAGAAACGCTGAAACTGACACAAACAGAGACAGAACAGTCAACCGCTGGTACATCTCGAGGGCAGACTCAGGATAAGGAAAACCCAGAGGTCCAGGACCCACAAGTGCCTACTGCCAGCACACCTATGGTCCCCACACTCAAGCTAGTTCCTTTTGTTCAGAAAAGGGGAGAAGAAATTCCAGATTTCAACACTGTTTTCTATGACAGAGCAACAAAGAGGATAGTAAAGAGAACATAAAAGAGGGTTGAAACAGGAAGTCTGCCAGGAAAAATGATAACGGATACGGCTGTTATGTTAGGAACAGACCAAGACCCAAGATTCACCCTAAGAGCCGGGGCTGCACTAATCAACGCCTCAGAAGATAACATGGGTAATGTAATGACGGACTTGGAGCAGTCCAAGAAGTCCTCGGCTCAATTGAAGGATACCTTGAGGAAGGAGAGGGAGGAAGGCAATAGGCTGAAGCGAAAATATGAGGACATGCAGAAAGAGATAAAGGCTTCTAAGGCTGAATTGCAGGCCCTCCACGAAGAGAGACAGGCTAGGGAGACTACCCAAGAATGCCTGGAGAAAGTACAGAACGAATATCAAGAGCTAAAGGCAGAGAAATATCAGCTGCTGGGGAAGGTAGAAGAGCTAGAAGAGCAGTAAAAGATCATCTTGCAAGCCAGTGAAATGCACACCTAAGAGCTGAACAAGAAGCATCAAGAGTAGATCGCCTCTCTAACAGCTACTCTGGAGGAAGCAAGGGAACAGTAGGTCAACCTCCAGCCATTCAAAGAACATGTCTTGGCCCAAAAAGCCAAGATGCTGCAGCGACAGATTGCTGTTGAAGAGGAGAGATGTAGAGTGCTGCAGATCGATGGCCTATTGGAAGAGATCTTGGAAACTGCATCTTACTTTGTGGACAGATCTCAAGACGTCATCGAGGTCCTTACTGCAAGAATGGCGAGGCTGGAAAGAAATGAAGAAACTCCAGCAGAGCTACCATCAAAAGATAAACAAGCCCTCAAGCGGGATTACGACTTAATAGAATTTGCTATTAACATCGCAAAAGATTTCAAGAAAGCAGTCAAGAAGACAAAGGGAGCCTGCATGGAATTTTTCAGGAGAGTGCTCATTACATACAACCAGTGCCAGGTAGAGGCCAAGCAGAGGCTGGATGATTTCCCAGACCACAATTCATTTGTGGAGATGTTGCAGAAAATACATCAGGATGAAGAAGCAAGAATGCAACACATTAAGACCATTGATGACCAGATTCTGAGAAACAAAGTAGGCCATTCAACCCTTAATGTACAGCTTTTGGAAGACCAGCTTCGGTTGAGCGCAGCCAGAGTCGAGGCTATAAAGAACCAGGTTGAAAATTTTGAAATCAACATTCAATTTTTGGAACCCTGCGCATTTGAGGGCATTGCTGCTGAAGCTTCGGCATGGAAGAAGTTTCTAGATGCCCATGCAGGACCCTCCTTGTGAAGGAGTGGTCATTTTTTGTATTTTGTAACAATTTTGTAAAACACTTGAGAAAGTAAAACGTTGGGAAACGAGGGGTTGGGAAGCCCAAAGGTTACTTTGGGCAGCCCAACCGTCTCACCCTTTTGTATAAAGGTAGAAGACTTAGAAGAAAAAAGGGGCTTTTTCCCAGTTAGACATAGAAACGATATTGTAAGAAGAACTATTTCTCTTTGCAATAAAGAAGTATTGTTTGCCTGTTGGAAAAAGATTGGTGGCAATTTCAAATGTTATGCTGTGGAGGATGGAAAGATGAACTATTTTGTTTTTCCAGCTCTTTGTCCATTAACCATGAGATCGTTCTAACTCTTTGAACCTATGTTCTTGTTAAATGATTTCTGGTTTATTTTTGTGGAATGACCACCATGAGTAATGTATGCTTTTTCTTAAAACAATTGGCTATCTGGTTGTTGAAATATCTTTTATCATTCATGCATTATAGAAATAAATATCAGCTAACTGTATTTTCTCTTTATATTGCATGCACAATACACATTACTCATAAATAATTTACAATCTGGCTCCTCGGGATAGATAGATAGATAGATAGATAGATTAATAGTTAGTTCATTTCACTGCTGCATATGTGATGTAGATGCTTGTGAGCTTAAGACGAGAGGTAAGAACCTGCGCATCACATTGTGAACGCTCCTTGTGTCTTTATCACCCTGCATGGTTAATTAGGCATTTGCATGTCATACTTAAATAAAAAAATACAAAAACTCGGTGGACCGGGCCGTAACCGGTAAAGCCTTTGTTTTGTTACTTGACCTACGGTAGCCGGACCGCAAACTAGATGGATTCCCTATACCAAACAGTCAACGAGCTAGTTGGGAACATTGACTGAGGAGAATCCCTTTCTGTTGTTGCCTGCGAATTTCCAGGCCTCAACAGTTCTGGCGCTAGAAGGAGGGCCACCAGTGAATGGCTGGCCGTGGAAACTTATTTTTTTCCCAAGATTACCCCGCCAGCAGATGTTTTGAAGTTTGTAACCTGACCCAAGTATTTACAGGTTTCGGTTATACCTTTGAAGTGAGAAAGCCTGTTCTCACCCTACGTTGTTCTTTGCTCAAACTCTTGTTCTTATACCTGTGCCCATGGCTGGTGTGATTGTGAATCAACCCAACCCATTGCCTGCTTGGAGAGCTAGATCCCCTTTGAACCTCACACCTCCATTGCATAACCTACTCCAAGCCTTTGACAAGCTGTTGCCTAAGTTTGACCCCGAAGAAAGGATTGCTGTGGATGACCACCTGCAAAGCTTTTATCTAGCATTAGAAGGGCTAAGGGCTGAGGAGTATGAAGATGTGGTCTGTAGACTGTTCCCGCACACCCTGAAAGAAGCAACAGCATCCTGGTATTTCGGTTTTCCTATAAACTCCATTCCTAATTGGGACAGCTTCGAAAGGGTCTTCCGAAGTAAATACATAGCCCAAAAGACACATGCCTCATTGATGAAAGGTCTTGGTTTGTTAAGAAAAGAAAAGAATGAGAAGGTACATAAGTTCACTCAAAGATTCTCAATATACCTAAAGAAATTTTCTGAAGCTGACAGACCCTCAGACAAGGTCTTAATTGAATATTATACCTCAGCCCTAGGGCCTGAGCTGGCCATGTTTGCCAAGATGAAAGCTAAACATACATTGGTAGAGACTTATGAAGAGGCCGAAAGAGTAGAGGCTGAGAGGGAAAGTGTAGAAGATTATCCTGATTTACTTGGAGAGAAAACTACAGATAAAAGAGCTTTACTAATGTCTAAACCTAAAGAGGATCAATCACATGATTATCAGGGAATGCTAAAAATGATGCAGAAGCTGTCCAACCGAATAATAGATCTGGAAAAAGAAAGGGACATTCGGAAAACTTATAAGCCTCACTATATGAAAAGAGAGGATAATAACCAAGGGCAGGTCCCTCCACCAAATTTAGCATCAATAAACATAACAGAAATAGGGGGGGATAATTTCTGTGCTTTTCACCAGCAACCTCACTCTGAAAAGAAGTGCCCTCAATGGTTGAATTCAATGTCATTGGTGATGAATAAGTTGTTGGACCCTCAATTGACTAAGGGCAGTGGTAAGGAGAAAAAAGAAAACCAGATCATAGAGAAACAAGATATTGATAACATGTTTTCATGGAATGGTGTCTCACTGTTTGATACTGAAGAGAGTACTCCTAAATCTGAATGCACATCTGCAACAACGAAGGACATGGGTTTAACATTTGAAGACAATGCAATAATTTCGAAGATTACAAATCTGCAGGAGAATGTCAAGAGACAGGTAGAAGTGAATGTTGAAGACAAAAGACCTGAAGTCAATATTGTCAACCTGGAAACCAAGCCAATTAGTGAGTCTGTCACACCTGTAGAAGAACAGGTAGGTATTAATGGGGGAAACACTAATGAAATTGGAGAGCTTGAAGAGGATATACCTACCCAAAACCAACCAGGAGAAGAAGACATAGAACCAGGTTGAGAAGAGAAAGCTGATACCCCACCTTTTCTTTTGACCCTAGAAATGCTGAATCATAATGTGCATAATTGCTTAGTAGATTCTGGATCAGCGGTGAATGTTATGGTACTGGAGATTTGCAAAAGGATTAATGGACAGCCAGAGTCCACATTTTGTGAAGTAATGCAATTAGACAGCACATGTGTCAAAGTAGTGGGAGAAATGAAAAATGTTCTCATTCGCTTGTTTGCAAACAACAAGATTTGTCAATTTATTGACATTACTGTGGCTGACATACCTAGTGGATATGGGATTATTCTCAACAGTGATTGGTCTGCCAGGTTAAAAGGCTATTTTGCTTCGGATTGGTCTCATCTATTATTGCCTCTCAAGGGTACCCCAAATAAGATTAAGATTTCGAGAGAGCCTTATATGAAGTATACTGTCACTAAGCTAGGGGAAGGAAGTGAATCTGCCGATTCTGTCCTAGGAAACTATCTGATTGAGCTTAAACTAAGACACCATACCTCCAGAAAGGCCAGTTCTATGACTGACTCTCAGCCTGAGCTCCTTCAATCGCCTCAGGCTAAAAGGGATGACTATAGGAAAGTAGACATGCTTTCAATTTCAAAAATGGCACACCTAGACCATGGTTAGATATCTCATGTCTATGATCCAGCCCACCCCTTAGCTCCCTAAATTTAAAGATTTTCAGGGGTGGGAAATTTTTTTTCTTTTCTTATTGTTTTGTACATAAATAAATTGATTTGTTTTTGGATTATTTTCTTTCTTTAACGCTTTGATGTTGTTTTCTGTTGATTATTTGATTTGATGCTATTTCTTTTATTGCTTTGTTAGCAGTTCTTTTGGTTTTGAATAAAAGAGGAAAACTTTGGTTGCATTGGAAACATCAGGGTTCTTTATTAACTAAAGTCTTCAGCAAAAGACTGCGCTTTAGAATATAGAATGTCTTCTAGTCGCAGTGTCCCTAACTGGCCATGCATTCATTGAAGTCTTGCTTAACCCCTGTATATAACTCAGAAGTGAAGTAGGTCTGAAATACTATTTCGAGGCTCCATCCACCTCACATCTTAAAAGTCCAAGGGGGTGACAACAAAAGACCCACGGAAAGGAAGCAGGGTAAACAGTGCATCATATATAAATAATCCCATGCCATAATTTTAGAAAAGCTAAAAGCTATCAAGAGTCAAAACTCCTGAAAGAAAACAAGACACATCAAAGCAAAGTATCAAAAGCATGAATTTCAAATTGCCAAAAGCTCCTCTCCGTCTGTGAGATGAAGAGCTAATTATTCTCTCACACAAAAGGGCACTATGGGATAGAGGAGGTTGAATAAAATTCAGAAAGAAAGGCAAATGGAGGACTCACAAGAACTGAAGTTCAAATGACACAAAAGTGCAAATTGGTATGGGAATGAGGAACAAAAGGATAATGCTGTTTACTATCTGTTACAATCCTGTGGTGTCAAAGCTGGAAACTACCTAAGGATAGATAAAATAAACCTCACTTATCAGGCCTCAAAAGAGTTATTCAGACTTGCAATATTTCTGATGTTACCATTTCCCAAAGAATGGACTACTTCTCAATGTTTTAAATGCATAGGGTGGCCAGCCTAGGGATACAAAAATCTAGAAGATGTCAGCCTTTATTCAGACGGTCTTGCACTAGGAAGGAGTTAATTCAGAAATCTGGGGTTCACCAGGTAGTCGCCAATTGTTGCAGCTGCAACAATTTCCCAAAATTATAAAAATTTTAGGACCCTCCTTTGCTTATATTAGTTGTTTTTTCTTCTTTGATTTGGTCTAAGAACTTTTCAGAAGAACTTTTCTAATGCTTGGGTTGATCTGCTGCTCATTTTGGTTCTTTTTCTAATACTTGAAGCAATCTAATGTTTGATCAGACTTTATCGCTGCCTTTGGATGCATTTTTAGCTTGTTTGAATCAAGAACTTGTTTGGTTAAAGCTTTCGCCGTTGCGGCAGAATAGCGAGTCTTGACTTCAGATTTTCTCCCGATACGTTGGTTGAATTGGCTGGTTTTTGGTTTGAATTGGAAGGACTTGTCATTTCTTTCCCCGCCGTTGCGGATAAACATTCGGTTTTGACTTCGAATTTTCTCCTGTTTCAATTGATTTAATCGGCTGCTTTTTGGTTTTGTATCAGAAATGTTATGACTTTTCTTCCGCCGTTGCGGCTGTGGGAAGCTTTCCCTTTCTGATTGTCTTATCGTTTAAAGCGCCGTCGTTGCGGCTGCGAAAGGCATAACCCTTCCGATCTTTAGTCGACCATGTTTTCGATCCGAGAGTTTTGGCGGGGCGTAATATCCTTTTGGTTTCCGCCATTGCGGCTACGGTTCGGCTTTCGTTTCGATGTCCTTTAGCTCCAACGTGCGTTATTGTGTGTCTCCCAGTTATCCCCGCCGTTGCGGATGGATTTATGGTTTGGTGTTCCGCCGTTGCGGAAAGGAACACACTTTCAGCCTCCGATTCAAAGTGTCTTCGATGTCCGTTTTTTACTTTTTCCCGCCATATCTCCATGGATGGCTTAGCGCTTTGGCCATCCGCCATTGCGGAAGGAAGCTTGCTTTCGGCTTCTGACCCAAAAGTGGTCCGCCATCCGAATTGTTATCCGCCGCGAGAGTTGACCATATATATATGGGGTCGGGGGGGCACGTTATTATTCAATTGTTATTTTGCAACTGCCGTGCTCTGTTGCTATCGTGCTGTCAAGTGCTCGAGCTTGTTTGGACCCTATTGCTGGTACTCGTGTCCAGGTGGCAGCTATGGAAGCCTAACCATCTTCGTCTCGCCATACACGCCGGTTACACATCAGTGCCAGGTAGGCTTCGTTTTCCTTTCCCTTTCCGTTAAGCGTTTGATGGTTATGCTGCTACGTTGGTTTGTTTTCCCGTCCGTTTACCCAACCTCGTAACTGCATATATAGTTTGAGGATTTTGTATCATAGGAAGCCGTGGGAGGGCGATTTGACTTGTGGAGTATTTTTCCCCTCATTGTCGTTGCTATACCACACTATGCATAGAGAGTCAGGGGGTTTGGCGCAGACGGCCGTTACGCTGTCTGCACCAAACCGCCCTGCGTAATGATGGTGGGTAGGAGATAGGTTTTCCATGGCCTTCCTGGGGGGTTTTGGGACTGATTATACCGGTTGTGTTACCCGCGTTCTTTCACCCCAGTTGTGTTCGCCTATACGATTCCGTGCGACCTTCATTCGAGCTCAGTATCGAACCCCTAGCCTACTGAAAGGGATATGCCATTACTCTTAGTGTGTGAGTGGTGCTGTTGAAAAAAAACCACGTAGCTGCTACTGTCTTTCTCGCGCGGTGAAACGATCATGGCGTGTGCAGAGAGCCGAGATTTGTTGCATATTAATGTAGATTTATTACCGTCTTGAATGTGATTGATAGAATTGTTTGATATCCTACCGCAGTGGTAGATTGCACATTTTAATGTATATAACTATGTTTCATCATGCTAGACATAAACCAAGTCATTGAACATGGTACATTGGGTTGTAATAATTCTGTTGGTTAGGCCATTTCAGGCTATACATGCATACATTTGCTTCATTAACTGATTGCTATCATGTTAAACATAGGAGAAATGGCACATTGCATATTGATGTATACAAGTTTGCCACTCCGCCAAAGGGGATTAATGTTACAATTTTATGGCAGGAAGAGCTCACCATGTCAAAGAGACAAAAGAAGAAGGCCCCTGTGGTTGAGGAAGAGCCAGAAGTAGAAGTTGTAACTAAGACATAATACATATATGAGGACACGAAGTGCATTTCTGGCGTTGAACCTGAATACCAGTGGGGGGAGATCTATAAACTGATCACCCAAAGAGAGGTTCCCAACATGGGCTTAGAAGAAGAGTCCATATATGCTAACATAGAAAGATCTTCACTGATGAAGATTGCCACTAGACTAGAGTTATTCCCGTGTGCTGAAGTAATCGGTTGGATTCTGCCCCAGGCGGATGTCACAACAATGATCCAGGAGGATGTTAACAAACAGGGCTATGCTGCATACAGCCCCGGATATGTTGCCCTGGCCTATAACTTGCCAGAAGCCCAAGTGTTTTTGTCTGATGATTGGCTGAACAATATTAGAATGGACCTGGTGGAGACCATGAAAAGAATGCTGTTGACAGGAAAGCATTTCAGATCTAGAGTAACAGGAGAATATGATACAGCAAGTTTAAGGGCTCCATACAGACTCATAGCCTTAATGCTTAATAGAATCATTGGAAGAGCTCATGGCAGGTTTTTCAAGCTGGAATGGATACCCATCATTTTTTATGTTGCAACCTAGGGGACAATTTTCAACTGGGCCAACCTTGTCTCAAATAGTCTTTCTGCTTGCTTGGCCTCAGCCTTGGGAGGAGAGTCCCAGAAAAGGTCTGAATTCTATATGGGTTCAATACTTATAGACTGTATATTGTGCAATCAGCCTTTCCCCGGCCTCAGGTGCATCTGGGACAGGGAAAGAATGCCTATTTATTCTGCCTATAAACCACTATGGGCACACAAATATCACAGCCATTATCGGGAAATCTATGAGCACTTCGTCATGCCCTTATACACACTCATTTTCCTTAAGGAGTGTGATTGCATGTCAGAAGGGGCGATGCAAGTGATTGAGGATTATGCTGATTACTATTTGACTGAAAATGGCCTATACTTCAGGATGTTTGGAGGTTCGAGAGCACCTTCCCTGCTGCCCAAATACGCAACTGATTACATTATCCACAAGGAGGCAGTAAGACAAGTGTTCCTGGATGGAATAGGCAGCTTCCTGTTTGAACATAAGAAGACCGCTTATCCTCCCTTGCCCTTCAAACTAGGAAGTTACAGGTTCACTAGGGTGAAACAAGCTGATGAATTCGTAGAAGAGCTGAAGAGGTTCCACTTTGGCGAGATGCCCTACCACAGAAATGACTCCCAAGGTAAAGTTGCGGAACACTGTAAAGAAAACAAGGTGCATTTTGAGTATACACACCATTTTGATAGGGAAGAATCTGTCTTTCGAAATGCCCCGAACATGACAGCGCTGAAGAGAATATTCAAAAAGAAGATCACCACCAAAGGTGGGAAGGGGGATGAACAGGCTAAGGCTGAGGAAGAAGCCAAAAGGAGAAATGAAGAAGCCCAGAGGTTGGAAAAAGAAGCTACAGAATGGCTGCATACAGAAGAATAAGAGAAAAGAAGAGCTGCTCAAGAAGCAGCTAAGAAAGCACCAGAAGCAGCCAAAGAAGCAGAGGAAGCAGCTAGAAAAGAAGCAGAAGAAGCGAAGAGAAAGCTCGATGAGGAGCTACAAAAGCAGGAAGCAGAAAGACTGAAACTGACACAAACAGAGACAGAACAGTCAGCCGCTGGTACAGCTGGAGGGCAGAATCAGGATAAGGAAAACCCAGAGGTCCAGGACCCACAAGTGCCTGCTGCCAGCACACCCGTGGTCCCCACACTCAAGCTAGTTCCTTTTGTTCAGAAAAAGGGAGAATAAATTCCAGATTTCAACACTGTTTTCTATGACAGAGCAACAAAGAGGATAGTAAAGAGAACAGAAAAGAGGGTTGAAACAGGAAGTCTGCTAGGAAAAATGATAACGAATACGGCTGTTATGTTAGGAACAGACCGAGACCCAAGATTCACCCTGAGAGTCGGGGCTACACTAATCAACGCCTCAGAAGATAACATGGGTAAGGTAATGACGGACTTGGAGCAGTCCAGGAAGTCCTCAGCTCAATTGAAGGATACCTTGAGGAAGGATAGGGAGGAAGGCAATAGGCTGAAGTGGAAATATGAGGACATGCAGAAAGAGATAAAGGATTCTAATGCTGAATTGCAGGCCCTCCACGAAGAGAGACAGGCTAGGGAGACTACCCAAGAATGCCTGGAGAAAGTACAGAACGAATATCAAGAGCTAAAGGCATAGAAAGATCAGCTGCTGGGGAAGGTAGAAGAGATAGAAGAGCAGCAAAAGATCATCTTGTAAGCCAGTGAAATGCACACCCAAGAGCTGAACAAGAAGCATCAAGAGCAGATCGCCTCTCTAACAGCTACTCTGGAGGAAGCAAGGGAACAGCAGGTCAACCTCCAGCCATTCAAAGAGCATGTCTTGGCCCCAAAAGCCAAGATGCTGCATCTACAGACTGCTGTTGAAGAGGAGAGATGTAGAGTGCTGCAGATCGATGGCCGATTGGAAGAGATCTTGGAAACTGCATCTTACTTTGTGGACAGATCTCAGGACGTCCTCGAGGTCCTTACTGCAAGAATGGCGAGGCTGAAAAGCAATGAAGAAACTCCAGCAGAGCTACCATCAAAATATAAACAAGCCCTCAAGCGGGATTACGACTTAATAGAATTTGCTATTAACACCGCAGAAGATTTCAAGAAAGCAGTCAAGAAGACAAAGGGAGCCTGCACGGAATTTTTCAGGAGAGTCCTCATTACATACAACTGGTGCCAGGTAGAGGTCGAGCAGAGGCTGGATGATTTCCCAGACCACAATTCATTTGTGGAGATGTTGCAGAAAAGACATCAGGATGAAGAAGCAAGAATGCAACACATTAAGACCATTGATGACCAGATTCTGAGAAACGAAGTAGGCCATTCAGCCATTAGTGTACAGCTTTTGGAAGACCAGCTTTAGTTGAGCGCAGCTAGAGTCGAGGCTATAAAGAACCAAGCTGAAAAATTTGAAATCAACATTCAGTTTTTGGAACCCTGCGGATTTGAGGGCATTGCTGCTAAAGCTTCGGCATGGAAGAAGTTTCTAAATGCCCAAGCAGGACCCTCCTCATGAAGGAGTGGTCATTTTTTGTATTTTGTAACAATTTTTTAAAACACTTGAGAAAGTAAAACACTGGGAAACGAGGGGTTGGGAAGCCCAAAGGTTACTTTGGGCAGCCCAACCGTCTCACCCTTTTGTATAAAGGTAGAAGACTTAGAAGAAAAAAGGGGCTTTTCCCCAGTTAGACATATAAAGGATATTGTAAGAAGAACTATTTCTCTTTGCAATAAAGAAGTATTGTTTGCCTATTGGAAAAAGAATGGTGGCAATTTCAAATGTTATGCTGTGGATGATGGAAAGATGAACTATTTTGTTTTTCCAGCTCTTTGTCCATTAACCGTGAGATCGTTCTAACTCTTTGAACCTATGTTCTTGTTAAATGATTTCTGGTTTATTTTTGTGGAATGACCACCATGAGTAATGTATGCTTTTTCATAAAAAAATTGGCTATCTTGTTGTTGAAATATCTTTTATCATTCATGCATTATAGAAAGAAATATCAGCTAACTGTATTTTCTCTTTATATTGCATGCACAATACACATTACTCATAAATAATTTACAATCTGGCTCCCCGAGGATAGATAGATAGATAGATAGATAGATTAATAGTTAGTTCATTTCACTGCTGCATATGTGATGTAGATGCTTGTGAGCTTAAGACGAGAGGTAAGAACCTGCGCATCACATTGTGAACGCTCCTTGTGTCTTTATCACCCTGCATGGTTAATTAGGCATTTGCATGTCATACTTAAATAAAAAAATACAAAAACTTAGTGGACTGGGCCATAACCGGTAAAGCCTTTGTTTTGTTACTTGACCTACGGTAGCCGAACCGTAAACCGGACGGATTCCCTATACCAAATAGTCAACGGGCTAGTTGGGAACGTTGAATGGGGAGAATCCCTTTCTGTTGTTGCCTGCGAATTTCCAGGCCTCAACAACACCATAGTCAAACAATAATGCTATGATAAGGCTGAGTTCCCCTCCCCATCATTATAATACCCCTCTACCTTTCTCGTCTTCAAACTCACCCTTCGCTCTTACTCCTTGCTTCCAACATCTCTAGCATTTGCTTGTTTCCTTTTGACTTCTCCCGTCTTCTAGCTCACCCTTCGCTTTTACTCCTTGCTTCCAACATCTCTAGCATTTGCTTGTCTCCTTTTGACTTCTCCCAGCTTTATAACATATAAAACATATAAAATGGGGAAGTAACAACAAATGGATTTTCCATCAATGGAAACATACATTCGTATAGTGATGTATATGTTAACAGGAATGAAACTTCTAACGCTCATGTAGTTCATCATGTTAATGGGAATGACAACAGGTTTACCACAATGACTGTTTCCAATGGAGTGTCGGAGATTCGAAGCCGCGCTTTCGGAGACAAACGACATCGTTGCTTTTGGTATGAAGAAGAAATTGAAGACAATCTTAGCTGGTGTTTCGTGCTAAATAGGTAAATTTTGTAAACCTGCGGAGCTAAATTGTAATAACTAATAGTTGATTTTAGCACCGTAGATATTTATGAGTTTGAATGTGGATATATATAAAGAAGTGTTTTTTTCACTAAATAAGGAATATTATCTTCACAACATTCTTCATACTGGAGTGAGCAATTACCAGGATATAGCGCTGGTCGATACAAAACCATTCAAAAAGGTAAATATATGCACAAAATCATTCGGCAAGGTAAATATACTTAGTACACTATCTATAATTATATAAAATAAATATTGTGAATTACCTTTTCTCTGAACATCAATATTCCTTGCTTGCACTTGAGGACGGGAGCTTGTTATAGATGGAAAGTTGTAAAGCGCAGAAATGGACGAGTTTATCTATCACAAATTACTAGTGCATCTGGGGCTCCTCTGCTACCTGAAGTAAGTAATTTGCATCTGGTAATATCCCTTGCTTACTCTTGCAGACATGCGCTTGTTATAGACGAAAAGTTGCAAAGCGCAGAAGTGGGTGTGTTTATCTATCGCGAATGACTAGTGCATCCAGGGATCCTTTGCCACCCAAAGTTAGTAATTTGAATCTAGTAATATCCCTCAGTTGTATCCCTTTAAATGTCGGGAAATACTTGGTTCTCATGATTCTAATTTGTTGTCATGATGTGTGATTTCAACCTCAAAAGCGTTTTCATCATGGGAGGCAGCGAAGGATCCACAGCTTGGGAGGTATTAAGGTACATGAAGAACGTCAAGAAAGCGGTGATGCGTGACATCGATAAGTTCTAACCATGCGTCTCCATTAGTTTATGGTTTTATTGCTTTTATTTTGATTTTTTCTGGGTCTAAATAAAACATTGCTTCCAGTATGTTGTTGATTTTTGCGGAAAATACCTTATCGTGAACCGAGAAGCGTTCTGTAGTTCTTGAGCTCATTATCAATGATGCTAGGTATCTAATTTTTAATGCTTTATTTTCTCAAATTATACTTTATACTTCTTAGGTTCCTACTAAAGTTTAAAGCTTTAATCGGAATTCGTAGGGCAGAGCTCAGATGAACAATTCAACGTCATAATAGGAGACCCGGCAGATCATATGGAAGGAGGTTATTGTTATTAATTGTAAACAAAATATTTATATGAGCTTGTTCTAAATCCAAAGATGAGCCACAGAGGAGTGTTTGTTAGTCAGGTATAACATCACAACAAATAACTCAAACTATTATAGAAACTATTTCTTGACAGTAATCTTTTGATGCGTCATGTCGTAGATCAATTAACAAGATAAATAATAAGTTGATAATAATAATACATGCTTCTAACAGTACTGTATTTCAAGGAGTCTCACTGATATTTGCAGTCGACTTCGGTTTGAGACTTGAGTTTCATAGACAGTTCTATTCATTTAGTTTAAAGTTCTTAAAAATATCAAGTTAGAGGAGCGATTGATCTCCTCACTAAGTGAAGTTTCTGAAATCAGCCTGGCCCGACCAATAGTGTCATAGAGGGAAAATTCTGTTAGAATTCAACATAGCTACTGCTGAGAAGCTTCTTGATTTCGACAATTTTTCCTTTGAATTTAAAATCAAAAGCGCGGAATTTCCTTCAACTTTCGTGAAAAGAAATTCAATATAAATATCTAGAATCTTAGGGAGAATGTTTGCATGAAACAGATTCCATCCAAATTTAGCAAGAATTATTTTCTATGCTTTGCTTAATCTTCCAACATCGACCATGCCTGTTAATTCTTAATTCAACTACTGATATCCCTCTGGATGGATTGTGACAGGATGACCTACGGGCGTCTTAACGAAAACAGAGGTATTTCCATCCATATTCAACACATTAAGAGAGGTTTCAAGTGTAAGCTAACAGACGTGTGATTGAACAGATGTGATTCCCTAGACTGCTCACATTTCGTCCTTCGTCGACAATTGGGGATGCATTATGGTACTGACAGCTTCTTAATTCTAATTTTTCTTCCCGTTTTAACTGAAAATTCGCGGTGACTAAGAGCTTTAAAATTATATAACGAAAAATGTGCAGGGATCGTCCGCTTACAATTGACACTGAAGAGATTGACGATAGAATAAAGCAAATAATCAAAGGGGACTTGCGATTTTTTGACGGAGAAACTTTCATGGAGGGGTCCACATTGAATAAGAGTGTCTATACTTCGTAAGTAAATGTCATAAAATATTTAGACAAATTCATTCATAAATTCCAGTATTTTTGACAAGCCTGTCAATGATGATTTTCAGGTTGTTAAAGGAAACTCATGTATGTACAAAAGAGACAACATGATTGATATATGGCCATGGAAAGGCTTGTTATAAATCAAACCCTTCTCTTCCAAAGAAATAAAACAGTTACTGTACACATACTTCTCTTTATTTTAATTCGACAAAGGGATTTTTTTATATTTAAAGGTTGGCAAAGTGCTCTTGGCATAAATCCAAGTGAATGGGAATCACTATGTTTCCAGACAATCAAGGCCTTATTTTTAAAGGCTACCCACATCAAAATTGGCCTTTAGCTTCACAGACATAAAACTTCCACAAATCCTTTCGCATTGGTTATCCCTTCTCACTCATTTGAACCCTCCCATCCATCCATTGATAGAACCATTGAAGGAATGGGTAGTTTTCCATGAAATAAATGTATAATGTTGAGCACCTAGTTCTTGTGCACCTTACAAAGGAGATTTAAAAAATCACAGTAAAATCACTATAATTGATTTAGAATTTGCAGGGAAAGTAAAAATATAGGCGCGACCAACGTTTAAGGATAGGAATGATGTTGACCCTTAATTGAACTCTGAATCCTAACTATGAGGGCTTTCTTTAATGCTTACGTGCTTCTCTCTAGCACTAATGATTCAGAATAATGGTGCTTCATAAGCGACGTCAACCTACCGCTCTACTAAGTAAAGTGTAAGTATAATAGAAGTTAGTATAAGATATTCTTCTCCAAAAAATCATTACATAGAGGCACACATAACTTATAACCAACATAATATGGATCTTATAACTAGAAATATATATGTGCGTTATTATATAACCAGCCTAGATCCAAATCTTAGGCTTTATCAAGCGCCAATATTTGATCCCTTTCGGCGCTTGATAGAGCCTAGGATTTGGATCTAGGCTGGTTCCAGTCATGGGAGGTGACACAAAACTGGAGTTTGATCAACATTGAATAGATATGTTTTCAGTTACAAATAAGAATAGATATGTATTTTGGCATATGAAAGGTCATAGGTAGCATCCCCTTTGGTATAAAATATTTATATGTTTTAAATAAATAATCAATATGGGAGGTATTCATGTCGATTTGAACTTGGTTGTGCCTATTCTTATCTTCTCACTTTTGATATGTTAGCCCTACATTCTTCCAAGATGGACATGATGTGTATCATTATCGACCTCGAAAAAAAGACAAAGGTTAAACTTGAGAGACTGGTAAAACACCCAAATCTTGTCACTTTATTGTTGCACAATGTAATACTGGACTAAATGAAGTTACATTCAACACTTCAGGGCACTCGCACGATGTTGAGGGACCTTTTAGATGCAATTGTAGTTTTTTAAAACCCACATTTGATTTGATAAAACAAAACATGTTCACATTCCTTAGCACTAGGTTTGGAAGGTCTTGAGCCCCATGGTTCAATTAACATGCGCACGTGATTTGTAATTACAAAACACGTGCACAATTTATAGTTATAAAACCAAGGAGCGTTTTGTAGTTACAAAACACATGCACGATCTCTAATTACAAATAGTGCACAATATTTGTAGAATATGTTATAAACAACAAAAATGAGACCTTCCTCCCTCCTTGTCTCTTTCTCTCTCCTCCTTCTTCTATATCCCTCCCTCCCTCCTCGCATTTCCACCACTCTCTTTGTCTCCCTTAGTCTTTTGCTCCCTCTCTCTCTCTCTCTCTTCAGATCATTACATCCATGTCGCATTTAAATGACCTAAAAAACCCAATAGAAGCCAAAACCAGACCTCTCTTTTCTCAAATAGGTCCCTCAACATCGTGCGAGTGCCTTGAAGTGTTGAATGTAACTTCATTTAGTCCAGTATTACATTGTGCAACAATAAAATGACAAGATTCGTGTGCTTTACCAGTCTCTCAAGTTTAACCTTTGTATTTTTTCGAGGTCGACAATGATACCCATCATGTCCATCTTGGAAGAATGTAGGGTTGACATATCAAAAAGTGAGAAGTTAAGAATGGGCATGACCAAGTTCAAATAGGCATGAATACCTCCCACATCGATTATTTATTAAAAACATATAAATATTTTATACCAAAGGGGATGCTACCTATGAACTTTCATATGCTAAAATACATATCTATTCTTATTTGTAACTGAAAACATATTTACAAAAAACTTAACCCAACGAATTATATTTTCAACAAAAATATAACGAACAAAAACTCATTACACATTTATTTATTTCTAATATAGTTTTTGCATCTCTGCATTTAACGCATTTTATTAATGATGCACAATAACGACACTTTTATACATTATGTAAATTTACATTTATCATATTTTGCCTAATGAAATAGTTAAATGACTACAAGTACACATTTGCTTCTTTACGATAAACTCTTTATATAACTTGACATTTACCATATTTGATCAATATAATAGTTATAATAAATTGCATACTTTTTCTTTTGTGATTTTTTTTTACACTTTTAATGAAACTTGATGTTTACCATATTTGGCCAATGAAATAGATAAATATGGAAACATCGCAACACAATAGTTGAACTAAATTATTGTGATCAGACCCTAGATTTGCTTTCTGGTGCTAGCTAAAGAAGTGAAAATTATATAGCCTGTCTGAACAGTAGCATTGTAGACTATTGGATCTCAAACAGGATGAGATTTAATGGTCCATAATGTATGTTATTGTTATTTAATGCTAGACAATATTGTGGGAAATTGGATTTCAAACAAGTTGAGATTCAATAGCCCATAGTGCTGCTACTGCCAGTTTGTTGTATAAATCCAAGAGCACCATATACGAGTCCTGCATCAGTCCATTGCTAAGAATCTGTGATTAGATCCTCTATTTTTCGATATTCTTTTTGTCGATCTGCGTTTTGTTTTCTTCGCTCTTCTCATTCTTTTGCTGTCATTTCGTCCAACTTTCTTTTTCGATATTCTTTTTGTTTTTCTGCTTTTCGTTTCAAGTCTTATTCTCGTTCTTTTGCTGTCATTTCGTTATATTTTCTTCCTTGATATGCTTTCTCACGTTCGATGTTCTGTATTTTTTGTTCTTCTCATGTTTGTCTCGTAGCATCTTCTGCATGCACATTTTCTATTTCTAGTTTAGACTCTATATCAAAAATGTCAAGCATTAACATATACACTAAAATTTATGCGTCTATGAAATCCACACTGAAATTTATGCATCTAAGAAATTCACACTAAAATTTATGCATCGATGAAATCTACACTGAAATCAATGCGTCCAAGGAATAACAACTACACTGAAAGTTATGCAATGATGAAACACCATATATTGAAATCGATGCAAGTCTAAAACACCATACATTGAAATCTATGCAAGTATAAAATTCAATATATTTTCAAAATTCAATAAATTTTTTAAAAAATTAGGTGATCTAAGAGGATCAAACCTTGGACCTCACACCCATGATTCCAACACCCTTACCACTATACCACAAGTAGTTATTGTTATACATTGTAAACAACTTATATATAAACTCGAATAACATGTTTACTTATATAAATATAAAATTTAAATTATATTTTATTTTAAATATAAAATTTAAATTATATTTAAATTTAAATTTAATTTTAAAATTTAATATGTTAAAATGAAAAAATGAAAAAAATTAAATATAGTTTAAAATTAAAATTATATTTTCATAGTCCCTTAACTTAAAAACCCTTTATTTAAAACGTTGCAATACTATCCTAAATGCAAACATTAAATTGTTTCAAACCTTGAGATTACATACAATTTAATACTATCCTAAATATAACTTCAAGTGAGGATCTAGGATAATGTTAATATGATTCTCAAGTATTGCATAAATTAAAGTATATTAGTATTCAAAACATCTCCCCCATACATGGTTTTAAAACCATGTGCAAGGCATGCTAAACAACCCATGGTTTTATTGTACATGGTTTAGGAGGGCCTTGCAAATGGTTTTAAAACCATGTGCAAGGAGTCCTAAATAATCTATCATTTTATTGTACATGGTTTAGGAGGGCCTTGAAAATGGTTTTAAAACCATGTGCAGGGCCTCCTAAATAACCCATGGTTTTATTGTATATGGTTTAAGAGGCCTTACACATGGTTTCAAAACCATGGCTTGTTTAGGAGGCCTTGCACATGGTTTTAAAGCCATGTACAAGGCCTCCTAAACAACCCATGGATTTATTGTATATGGTTTAGGAGGCCTTGCACATGGTTTACCATGTGCAATGCCAACATTGTTTTGCGGATAATTAAATTTTTTATTTATTATTATTTTGCTAGGTAGGAACATTACAACATATCCCCCATATTGGGTTGTTTTTCGGGCCGACATTGTTTTTGGCAACATCTCCCCCATAATAGGTTTTTTTTTTGCCGACATTTATTTTGGCGGATAATTAAAATTTTTATTTTTTATTATTTTGTTAGTAACAAATGTTACAAGATCTCCCTCATATTAGGTTGTTTTTTTGGCCGACGTTTATTTGGGCAGATAATTAAAATTTTTATTTTTTATTATTTTGTTAGTAACAAACGTTACAAGATCTCCTTCATATTAGGTTTTTTTTTTCGGCCGACACTTATTTTGGCGAATAGTTAATTTTTTATTTTTTATTATTTTGTTAGTAACAAACATTACTTGACAAACGTTACAAGATCTCCCTCATATTATGTTTGTTTTTTTGGTCGACATTTATTTTGGCAGATAATTAAAATTTTTATTTTTTATTATTTTGTTAGTAACCAACATAGATCCAAATCCTAGGCTCTATCAAGCGTTGAGAGGGATCAAATCTCTTGAGGTGCAAACCTCTTCTTAAGTATTGCACTCAAGGCGATATCAGCTTTGGTGTGTCCTATATATAACCATTGATTTGATTCAAACCAAAAGACACATTTTATTATTATTTAAGGTCGACATATAATATTTTTGTTATTAATATTTAATATTATTTATGGCCGACATATAATATGTTTTATTATTTTTTATTTTGTTAGGAACGAACATTACAACATCTCCCCATACATGGTTTTAAAAGCATGTGCAAGGCCATCCTAAAACCATGGGTTGTTTAGGAGGCCTTGCACATGGTCTTAAAAACATTTGCAAGGCCCTCATAAACCGTGTACAATAAAACCATGGGTTGTTTAGGAGGCCTTGCACACGGTTTTAAAACTATTTACAGTTTTTTATTTTTTATTATTTTGTTAGTTAGGAACATTTCAACATCTCTGCCATATTTTGTTGTTTTTTTGACCGACTTTTTTTGTGTCGATAATTAATTTTTTAATTTTTTATTGTTTTATTAGGTAGGAACATTACAACATCTACCCCATATTAGGTTGTTTTTGTGGCCGACATTTATTTTGACGGATAATTAATTTTTTTTGTTTTTATTATTTTGTTAGTAACAAACATAATATCGACAAACATTACAAGATAAGATTACAAGATCTCCCTCATATTAGGTTGGTTTTTTGGCCGACATTTATTTTGGTAGATAATTAAAATTTTTATTTTTTATTATTTTGTTAGTAACAAATGTTACTCAACAAACGTTACAAGATATCCCTCATACATTATTCAACAAACGTTACAAGATCTCCCTCATACGGGGATGTAGAGTGCCTCTTGGCACAATGAACATATAAAATAAATCGTCCCAAGGAAACTTGTCGTGTCGTGGATCTATGTGGGTAGGCTCTTTTAATTAAAAAAGGTCCCAAGGCAAGGTGTCGTGGATCTATGTAGGTAGGCTCTTTTAATTAAAAAAAATGCTATGGTGGGGTCTAAGTTTAATCTATATGCATCTTGTCCTATATGCCCATGTTAGGGATAGAGGAATCCATTCATTAATGAAATATTAAATGTCATGAATCTACATAGGTAGGCTCTTTTAATAAAGAATGCTACCTTGAATCTTAAGTTTAATCCATGTTTGTTTCGTCCTTTGTATAAGAAAGATGGGTTGATTCATAAGTTTAGTATATGTGAGTCTAGTTCTTTATAAAATCCATTGATTAATCAAACATTAAATGTCATGGATCTAGATTAATCAAACTTTAAATGTTATGGATCTATTTCAATAGGGATGGGAAATTTTAATAATTAAGAATGATAAGTTTGATTCTAAGTTTAATTTGTGTATGTCTTCTTTTAAAAGCAAAGGAATCTATTAATATATAGAATATTAAATGTTGTTAAGAACATGATGATCATCATAATGACATTTGACAACTGATTAATGAATTGTTTGGATTTAAAAAAATATTTATGTGTTTGAAAAGTTTTAGGAAAATCATTTATATATCATTATTATTATAATGATTTAAAAAGTTAGGAAGATTACTATAATAGTAAATATTTTGAAACTATGTTTCACTACACTATGAAGTTCATGAGAGTTTGTTTTAATTTAGCAATGTTGATTTTCTTTTTTATGCTAAATTATGTTTATTCATGCTAAGAAGCACGGAGAAAGGAGAATGAAAAATTGGAGCTTATTATAAAAATGAATGTTAATCAATAAAATAATTCGAAATGAATATTGATTATTAAAATAATTTATTTGATCAAGCATAACATAAATAAATAAATGTTGGCTCATCAAATACATGTCAGTGAAGTGATTGGTTGAAAATCTTTACTACTACAAAATTGCTTAGTTTAATGTAATTAATTTGCAAGAGCATGAAGCAATGTCGCGAACATTGCTACGTGATGCTCTGATTTAATATCATACACGTGATTTCATCATTAAAATAAAAACACAAATAAATTTTGATAAAAATATTGTTAAACAACATTAAAAATGCATCCATAAATAAAAATGCAACTACATTATATAGTTAGATAGTAATCTAAGGAATCATTATACATAAATGAAATTAAAAAAACATTAACAATACCGTGTGTATATATATAATAAAAATGCAACTACATTATATAATTAGATAGCAATTTAAAGGACTCATTATGAAATTAAAAAATATTAACAATTATATATATATATTTGTGGGGAAGGTCATAATACAAAAAATAACATAATTTTCAATTTGTAGGTTTGCTTTCTACGTTGCATTTTAATTTGTTTTCCCATTGAAAATACAAGCTCTTGAAAAGATTTTACCCTTGGGCTTGTTTTAAATTTTCAATCATTTGGTCTCTCTTTGTCATGGTTCTTGTAACAGTAATAATGTAGTACTTAACGATGACTCGGAAATGATTTAGAGCATTTCCGTTAATCATGTATGGTAAGTGTTTTACATCTCGTAGTACAGTATGGTATAGTGTTATTATCATATAAACTTGGATGATATCATTGCGTATTTATGTTATATATATATATATTTTGTGATGTGAAGTGTATTTATGTTATATATATATATATATTTTGTGATGTGGAGTGTTCATTGCTGGTGGTTTTATGTCAAGGTAGAGTATGTATTTTTTTAATATTTTTGGTTTTATCGATTTATGGAGATTTAGCAATTAGTTACGTATTGGTTTATTTTAATTTTAGATAAACATTGAGGACCTTTCACTTTCCAAATCATTGGAAATGTGTTTATCAAGTTTTTGGATTGGCTTTTTATGAGGTAATTTTGGTATTTTATTTTTATTAAATGAGTAAGTTAAAAATGGATAAACTTACTCATTTTGTAATTGAATTTTTTCTCGAAATTTGGTAGGAACTATGTTGGAATTTGTAGTTCTATCAAATTGCTAGGAACGTTGACCATATAACTTTATCTTTCGGTGTTTTAGTCTATTTTAAGAAGATCCAAATTGACACGATTTCAAAAAAATATGCGGATCAATGCATTCCTTTGACTCAGTAGAAAATCACTTAAAAGGTTGATTGTATCAACATTTTAACTCATTCATTCATTTATCAAATTGTTGCTTTTGATTACAATTTTTTTAAAAGACCATGCCATTCAAGAATATATATCTTGGAAAAGTTGCCTCCATTTTGTAAAAGGAAGTGTTGTTAGGATATTGTTTTCCACAGTTGAATTTCAATATGCTTGGATATTTGTTTGTGTTGGAGTCCTTTGCTTTTTGTCTTAAAAAAGACAACAAAATATTATTTAGTGATTAAAAAAGTCTTCACGAGCTTTCTTGTGGTATTGCAATGTACAAATTTGTACAAACATGTCATTGTAAAACATTATCGCATGTTCGCAAGGTTAGATAAGATGGAGATGGCTTACTTACAACTTATTTGAATGGAGTCCCTTATGGAAAAAGGTATTATTGTATCAAATGGACCCTCTTTTCGACGATAAATTGGTACGAATCCTACAAAAATTTCAAGTAGGAGCAAAGTTCTACCATGATTCAAGTTCATGCATGGTGAAACAATGTCCTTATGGGCTTTCCTCAATTATAAATCAACTTGGATTATTAAAAAAACAATCAAAGTTCTAGATTGATAAGAACTTAACTTTTTTGTATCGCTAGACTTTGACAACTAGAGGGAAGTTTGCTACAAGATTAAATAGTTATATCTCTCACAACATCAATAAGAAGTCAATTAGTTCTTCCCATCACTAGTCAATGCACTCTCACTATAATGATCATAGGAAAAACTGACAAGTTTTTGAGAGATAGTAACACAAGAACAATTAGCTTATCAAGTCTTCCTTCGATACATAATGACACGTTTTTTACTCATATACTAGCCAATTTCAAAACCTCAAATACCCGAACCAACGAAAAAAATAATGGATAGAACCATTTATCATTAACAACGATCCTCTAAATAAATTCATCTACAAATTATCATAATAAACTATGATTTTACTCTTAATATCTAATATGTATACTCAATTTCATTACTCATAATACATATAATTTATATTCATTAAATTTATATATAATTATACCTACTCGAATAATTTTGAACCCAAACCTTGTTGTATAAAATACAAGTTCGTTATGAAATAAACCGTTGATACCTGTTTAAATGTTTAATTATCACGTTATAGAACCAATACAAAGTAGCCTAGTTTCCCGACCTTTCCTTTATGAAACATTTATAATACTTATGCACATGGCATTAGAATTTAACTCCAAGGTGTTTGTACTAACTACCACTTCAGTGGTTGACTATTGTTTTTATATGTTTAGGTTATTAGTCCATGTCGAAGGCCATGGATTATTGGTTTCGATATGCTTTGAATTTGTATTAATCATTGTTTGACTTTACATATGTTTCCATATATTCCAAATATTTTTGTTCAAGCTCTTATTTTAGCTATTTATTATTGCAATTTATATTATTTTTCTTTAATGCTACTGGACTATACTTTTAGGCATTATTGTCGGGCTAGCAATGTAGTTCTTGGAATTCAGATTGCTTAATTAAGGCAAATTTTAATGCAAGGTGTTACTGTTGGGCTAGTGACATAGTTTTTGGATATTTGGAGTGCTTAGTCAAGGGATGTTTTAATGCAGCTGGTTATCTGTAAGTTTTAGGATTCACGTCAGCTTGCACCACCCAATTTTGTTCACCGTTTACTATTCATCTTCACCATTTACTAGTCATCTTCATTTCATTCTTAAGAGGTTATCAACCTTTTGTTCTTTCCTTGAGTTTTTGTTACAATGTTGTTATTGTTGGTGTGTGCATTGGAGTTATTTGCTTTTGCAGTTTAAGGTATGTTGTCAAAATCTATTTACTTTGAATTTGTGCTTGATTAAAATCCAATATAATTTGGATATATGATATTGTGGAAACAATAAACAAAGTGACTATGCTTCATTATCCATGTTAAAAGGTTGTTTGTTGTTTGCAATTTGCATAATCTCTTTGTTTTTTCCATCAATATTTGTACAAAGTAATATCCAGATCTTACATATGTTCTTATACATCGTTTATTGTGCTATGGATTACATATACATAAATTACCTTGTACGAATCTCAAGCTCAAAGGTGGTGTTCTTTTTCATCGTTGACATCCTGCATCTTCTTTCATTTACTGAACTATCAAACTCTTGTTGCAATCGTATGCCAGTGCAAGAGGAGACATGTGCAATCAATAGGTAGGTGATCTCCTTAGCGCGTCCACATCATTCCCAATACCTACCTCTGTTTATTTGAATGTGTGGAACAAAGTTGCTACTACCGAACTATGGCACTCTTGCCAACCTAGGGATTATGCTTGGTCTATTTCTATTTCTTTCTTTATATACATCGTGTTTTGAACCCTACTCTGCTTCAAGTATGTTTGAATAGTACCTTAGTCTCTGCCAATAGTAGGGATATTATGTCCTTCTATGTTAATATGCTTCTCTGCGTAGTATATTCTGGATATCCAAGCTTAATATACTACACACCATTAACATATATATAGTTCCCTATCTGTTGGAGGCCATCTACAGGTAAACAAATTCATTCTTGTTGAATTGAGAGTGAACTCTTGCAACTATATGATTTACATTAAGTAAAAACACTCATAAAGAAAACAAAACTCTGTCATTTATTATCATTAGAGTGTTGTTGTATTTACCTCTTCATACTTAAAATTACTGGGTTGATCCCCTAAAATATCTACCGCCTAGAACATGAAAACAAAAATACATGAGAACAATACCAACAGTACATTTACATTTATCAAGAAAAAATCCATGAATTAGTGAACATATTAACAATACATTTACATTTATAAAGAAAAATTCCATGAACTACATGCAAACAATACATTTATTAGGAAAATTCCAACACAGAAGGCAACATGTTGTTTAAATCATTTATTTTATTTTCTGAAGCCCTGCAATAACATCAATATCATATTTCCCAAATAACTAAATAAATAAATATATAACTAATCTTTACCTTTAAATTCATAGAACTGGACTTGGTCTGCTGCATGAAAATTCTGATTTTAGTATTTGGTTTTTGGATTAAGTTTTCGTTCATTGCTCCAAAATTTTGGTTGATGACTTTGCTACAATTCATGTAAGTGTCATTTTTGGGCAGGGTTTGTGTTGATATAATTGTAACTTCAGAATGTATTCACTTGTATTTCTTATGTATTGTAACCCGATGTTTATTCCAGGAAGTATCTGTAATGTACTTGAGTCATGTCATGCCCCGAGGTTCCTATCAGGAGTTTCTATAATGTAAACAAGTCATGTCAAGTCAAGGTGGGTAACCCTTCTATTGTCTAAGGGTTAAAGTCGCCACAATTCCGGGGCACTAGGGTTATTAGACTCACTTAGTGAAGTCGGCCCTAGTTGGGTTTAGTCAAGTTGGGAATTAGTATAAATAGAGAGCTAGGCTCTCTATTTATCACACACTCACTCACACTCAGTTGTAGTGCATAGATGAGGAAGACAAAGACACTGGGGCAAGGAAGAAAGAGGTTGCTGCTGTCGAGAGATCATCTTACTATTTTGGGTTTCACTTTTGGTGCTGATTCTATCTCTGAGGAACTTGCGGGGTTTTCTCCATTTATGGTTTCCCCGAGGAAAAACATTGTGTTCATTGTTTCTTGTGTTTGATTGTTGTGATTCATTAGAGGAAATTGGGGTCTAAAATGGGCCTTATAAGAAAACGCGCCAACAATAAATTTTGTGAGTTGGAATTCAGGAACCAATAGAATTTCAATAAAATGAGTCAACCATAATGGTTGAATTGACATATTTGTCATAAAAGAAAACTATTTTTTTGTTCATATTTTCGACATATCTCCCTGTGTTTTTACTCAAATTCTGAGCGGGACAGCTCGTTGGATGTGGAATTCAATTCTGCATCTAACAAGTACCCACATGACATACTTTTGACGGACCCCACCACCCCAAAAATAAGAAATATCTGAAAAATGTGATGATGATGTCATCATCACGTGTTTTCAGGTATTTCTTATTTTTGCGGTAGTGGGGTCTGTCAAAAGTATGTAGTGTGGGTACTCGTTGGATGCAGAATTGAATTCTGCATCCAATGAGCTCTCCCGCTCAGAATTTGAGTAAAACCACAGGGAGATATGTCAAAAATACGAACAAAAAAAGTTGTTTTTTTCATTCTTCCTCCAAATTAATAAGTATTATTTTATTATTTTTCTTAGGAGGCCCATTTTAGACCTCAAATTTCCTCTAATGGTTGTTCTCTCAGTTAAAGATCCTAATGATATGCTAGCTTAATGTTAAAAATCTAACATGGTATTAGAGCTAACTTGAGAAGAAGACACTGTGCAGCTGCGGGAACTAGGGCTTCCTATTTTATGGATCTCTCTCCACAGAGTTTTAGCAAAAGTAGGGTGGAATAAATCTCCTCCCTAGGGTACATCTTTCTGTCGAAACATAATCCAATTCTGAGGTTTTTAGTTTTGGACCTGACACTACTGCCAGAAATTAGGGCTTTTCACAGAAGTGGAATTTTTCAGTGAGCCCAGGCTTGGATTGATCTCCTCCCAAAAATCGAAGTTAGGGATCAAATTCAAAGCATTTGGTTGGACAGAACTATAGAAAAGCAAAACCCTAATCTGCTCCTGAACCAACACTGCAGGATTTCAGCTCCAAATCTAGATCCAACATCTCGACCTGGTAAGATCTAAATCTTTTGTATTTCCATTTAAGGTTCTCAGTTAAGATGTCTCATCATACCAAGCTTGATGAAAAGCTTGAGGGAGCTGATAACTTTCGAGCCTGGAAGTATAGGATCTCCCTCGTCCTGGAAGAAAATGAGTTGGACTCCTATATCAGTGAGGAGGTTCCAGTTCCATAGGGAGATGAGGCCAAGGTCTTACATAAGAAGAAGTTGGTTATGGCAAAGAGGATCATTGCTGATTATATCAAGGATCACCTCATACCATAGGTGTCCTCCCTCAAGACACCTAAAGCTATGTTTGATGCCCTAACCAAACTATTTGAAGGGAAGAACATTAATTGGAAGATGACTCTAAGGAACCAGTTGAAGAATGTAAAGATCCAGAATGAGGAGACCATCTAGTCATACTTCACAAGGGTCTCCCAGATCAAAGAACAACTGGAAGCAGTAGATGAAGAAGTGGAAAATGCAGAAATTGTGATGACAACTTTGAATGGCCTCCCTAGGTCATGGGATTCTTTCATCCAAGGAATCTGTGCTAGGAAGAAGTTAGTCAAGTTCAGTAGACTGTGGGAAGAATGTTCACAAGAAGAAGCTCTAATAGTAACTTGAGAAGAAAAGATGGGAAGTGAAGATCAAGCTCTCATAGTACACTCCAAGAAAGGAAGAAGGGAAAAGCATCATCACCAAGGTAAGCATTCTCATCAGAAATGTTCATCTAAACTCAGATGTTATGCATGCGATGAAATAGGACACTATGCTAGAAACTGTCCCATGAATAAGAATGGATCCAAGAAGAAGAGGAACTCCAAAAGAAGACATCATGCTCACACTGCTGAGGATGATGATCCTCCCAGAAAGAAAGTAAAACAAGAAAGTGAAGACTCTTCAAGTGAAGATGAATATGTTCTGATCTCCGCTCTCACGGGAACTGTTACTCATGGAAGCAAAGATTGGCTTATTGACAGTGGGGCTTCCAAACACATGATAGGTTTCAAGGAATCCTTTGAGAAACTATCCAAACATAATTCACCCTATAAGGTGAAACTTGGGGATGACTACCAATATCCCATAAAAGGTAGTGGTGAATCCTCCTACAAGTGAGACTCTGGAAAGTCTATGAAAATGAAGGATGTCTTGTTTGTACTAGGACTAAAGAAGAATCTTCTCTCCATATCGACATTGGATGCAAAAGGCATGAGGGTTGCATTTGTAGATAGCCAAGTCCTCATGTGGCCAAGAGGAAAGACTATTGATGATGCAATAGTAATTGGAGAACAAGAAGGAGGATTATACAAATTGAAGGGCCATCCAGAACAAGCTTTGGTCCATGACACAGTAGAGCCAAATGAACTTTGGCATAGAAGGCTTGCACATGTGCATTACAGAGAACTACCACTTGCAAGCAAAGCTGTTGAAGGTCTTTTGGAAATTCAAGCAAAACATGAAGGGGTCTGCAAAGGATGTGCGAAAGGAAAGAATACAAAGAAGAAATTTCCAAGTAGCGAAAGCAAGGCAAAAGGAATCTTGGAAATCATCCACTCTGATGTATGCAGACCAATGTCATCAAGTTCACTAAGTGGGTATGTATACTATGTTTCTTTTATTGATGACTTTTCTAGGAAGACATGCATTTACTTCATGAAAAACAAAGATGAAGTTTTTAGCAAGTTCAAGGAATTCAAAGCCTTGATCGAGAATCACATAGAAAAGAAGATCAAGACCTTTCGATCAGATAATGGCAGAGAATTCACATCAAATGAATTCAAAGAATTATGCAAAGAATCAAGGATTAAGAGGGAGTTTTCCACTCCTTATAATCCACAACAAAATGGGGTTGCAGAAAGGAAGAATAAAACTATCATGGAAGTTGCAAGAGCAATGCATCATGATCAGGATCTTCCCATGCATCTATGGGCAGAAGCTGCCAGAACAGTGGTGTATGTACAGAACCGTACTCCATACAGAGTACTCAAGAACAAGACTCTTAAAGAAGTCTTCTCCGGCAAGAAACCAGAAGCAAGCCATCTCAGAATATTCGGCTGTCTAGTGTACATACACATTCCAAAAGAGAAGAGAACGAAACTAGATCCTTCAGGAAAGAAGGGTATATTTGTGGGATACTCTGAAAGCTCGAAGGCTTACATAATATACTTCCCAAGATTAAAGAAGATCGAGATTGGCAGGGATGTAACATTTGATGAAGACATAGCTTACAACAAATCCAGAAGGAGACCTGCTGAAGAACCTGACGAAGCAGAAGCACCCAGAATTCATGATACAACCATGAACGAAGAAATTCAAGAAGAAGATCGAGAATTTGAAGAACCACAAAGGCCTGTAGATCCACCTCAGGAGAAGAATCCTCACAAGAGGAAACCTGCTTAGGTACAAGAAATTATCCAAGGTGTAGAAAGATATAGGGCTCTAGAAGAGAATCACAGAGAAAGAAAGAGAACCAGATCCTGCTCCAGATACGTAGCCTTACTATGTGATGTTATCAATAAAGAACCTTCCAACTATGAAGAAGCGATAGAATGGAAAGAATGGAAGGATGTTATGATCGAAGAATATCAATCTATCATGAAGAATGATGTTTGGGATGTTTTCCCAAGACTAGAAGGGAAGTCGGTTGTAACTTCCAAATGGATCTACAAGATCAAGCATGCTGCAGATGGTAGCATAGAGAAATATAAGGCAAGATTTGTGGCTCGTGGCTTCTCATAGAAGGAAGGAATAGATTATGAAGAAACCTTTGCACTTGTAGCTAGATACACTTCCATCAGATCGGTACTTGCTTTGGCTGCAGTAATGAAATGGAAGATACACCAAATGGATGTCAAGACTACTTTCTTGAATGGTGTAGTGGAAGAGGAAGTGTATATAGAACAGCCACTCGGTTTTGAGACACATGACAAGGAGTCTCATGTGTGCAGATTGAAGAAAGCCATGTATGGTTTGAAACAGGAACCCAGGACATGGTACAGCATAATTGAAAACTTTCTATCCAGTTTGGGCTTTACCCAGAGGAAAGCAGATTCCAACCTTTACTACAAGGTTGAAGATGGCAACCCAGTGATGCTCCTATTGTATGTAGATGATCTGTTTGTAATAGGTATGGATGGTTTGATTGTTGATACAAAGAGAAAGCTTGCTGCCGAGTTCGAAATGAAGGACTTGGGTATGATGCATTATTTTCTAGGCATGGAGGTGTGGCAGAATGCGGATGGAATCTCCCTCGGACAAGGGAAGTATGCAGTAGAGATCCTGAAGAGGTTTGGGATGATGGACTGTAAGGCCATGACCACACCTATGGCATCGAACCAGAAGATATTGGGTGATGCTTAATCAGAAACAGTTGATGCTATGATGCATCGTCAGATGATTGGGTCCTTGATGTACCTGACGAACACGAGACCAGATATTTTTTTTGCTGTGAACACCTTGAGCCAGTTCCCGACAGATCCGAGACATGTTCACTTGATTGCTGCAAAGCATATTTTGAGGTACCTGAGGGGTACAATTGATTATGGGCTCAAGTATGAGGCGAATCAGAAGATTAACCTGGAGGGTTATGTTGATTCAGATTGGGCAGGCAATACCATCGATAGGAAGAGCACTTCAGGGTGTTGCTTCAGTATGGGATCAGGTGTGATCTCTTGGTTTAGCAGGAAGCAATCCTGTGTGGCGCTGAGTACAGCTGAAGCAAAGTATGTTGCAGCTTGTTCAGCTAGTTGTGAGGCAGTATGGCTTATAAGGAAGCTACTGTCTGATTTGTTTGATCTTCAGATGGATGCTACTTGTATACATTATGACAACCAGAGTTGAGTGAAGTTGTCAGAGAATCCAGTGTTCCATAACAAGTCGTAGCATATCGAGATCAAGTATCACTATATCAGGGATATGGTGCAGAGGGGAGCAGTGAAGCTCCAGTATGTTGCAACGGAGGAACAAATAGATGATGTGTTGATGAAGTCGTTGGCTAGGGTGAAGTTCGAGTACTTCAGGGAGAAGCTTGGTGTTCTCCAGATCGAGGTTTCCTCCAAAGGGAAATGATGAGACCCAAAGCCATTTTGACATGAGAGGATTGGTTCCTTCCATGGTCAGATGTAATGGCTGAGCCATTCTGTCATGGTGAGAGGATTGGTTCCTTCCATGTCAGATATGAGTGCTGAGCCATTCCGATGTGACTGTAGGACTGGTTCCTACATGATCAGAAGTAAGAGCTGAATTCCATTCTTGGAATGGAGGCACCTGGTCAGTTACCAGGTAGCTCAGTCTGGGACTAGGGGCCATTCTGATACGATTGTAGGATTGGTTCCTACTTGATCAGATGTGAGTGCAAGCCCTTTCGAACATGCATGTTGGATTGGTTCCTCCCATGTGTCGAATGTAAGTGCAGAGCCCTTTCGAACATGCATGTTGGATTGGTTCCTCACATGTGTCGGATGTAAGTGCAGAGCCCTTTCAAACATGCATGTTGGATTGGTTCCTCGCATGTGTCGGATGTAAGTGCAGAGCCCTTTCAAACATGTATGTTGGATTGGTTCCTCGCATGTGTCAAATATAAGTGCTGAGCCTTTTTGAACATGTATGTTGGAGTGGTTCCTCACATGTGTCAAATGTGAGTGTTGGGCCTTTCTGACAGGGTTGTGTGATTGGTTCCCACATGGTCAGATGTGAGTGCTGGGCATGCCTTTCTGATATGATTATAGGATTGGTTCCTACATGATCAGATATAAGTGTTGGGTGGGCCATTCTAACTTAGGGTCAGATATAAGCGCTGAAGAAGACCTACATGGAGGCTAGGCCTACAACCAACATGAAAAAGGTTTGGCTCTGTAGAACTTCCTATGACGAGAAGAATCACGAGATAACACCCGTGATGATCCAGTGATGATGATCCAGCAGAGATGATCCAGATTGAGGGATGATCCAGATCCAGAGATAATGCTCCAGAGATGATCTAGATCGAGGGATGATCAAAATCCAGTGACGATGATCTAGATCGAGTGATGATCCAGATCCAGGTGAAGATGACTTGAAGATGAAGGTGACTTGAAGATAGAGATGACTTGAAGGTGAATATGATGAAGACTCAATGATGATCTAGATGATACAGAGAAGAAGACTTGTGCTGCTAAATTGTGTCGAGAGAATACCTTCCTAGTTAAGAGGGAGTGTTGATGTAATTGTAACTTCAGAATGTATTCACTTGTATTTCTTATGTATTGTAACCTGATGTTTGTTACGGGATGTATTTGTAATGTGCTTGAGTCATGTCATGCCCCAAGGTTCCTATCGGGAGTTTCTATAATGTAAACAAGTCATGTCAAGTCAAGGTGGGTAACCCTCCTCTTATCTAAGGGTTAAAGTCCCCACAGTTTCGGGGCACTAAGGTTATTAGACTCACCTAGTGAAGTCGGCCCTAGTTGGGTTTAGTCAAGTCAAGAATTAGTATAAATAGAGAGCTAGCCTCTCTATTTACCACACGCTCACTCACACTCAGTTGTAGTGCATAGACGAGGAAGAGAAAGACATTGGGGCAAGGAAGAAAGAGGTTACTGCTATCGGGAGATCATCTTACTGTTTTGGGTTTCACTTTTGGTGCTGATTCTATCTCTGAGGAAGTTGCAGGGTTTTCTCCATTTATGGTTTCCCCGAGGAAAAAAAATGTGTTCATTGTCTCTTGTGTTTGATTGCTGTGCTTGTTGTTCTCTCAGTTAAAGATCCTAATGATATGCTAGCTTAATGTTAAAAATCTAACAATTTGCATGTTGTTGCAATTCGTGTAAGTTTCAGTATTGGGAAGGGTTTACATGTTGCTTTGGATTTTGGAAATGTTAGTTGCAACGCGATAGACTCACATTACGGTGTGTAAGTTTTAATTATATTTTATTTAATTCAAGGTCGATAACACGATAAACCTTTAAAAAAAAGCACATACATAGGTGTTCATCGGATACCACTCTTTCTCGATTCAAGAACAAATAGTGACACGTATCAATTGCTTGAGTTGTGGCATGCATGTATACAACATTGTAGAAGCATTTAAAATCCCAAAACACAGTGCATGTATGCAACATGGTGTCCATACAATTGCATGTGTGTTTTGTGCAAGACATCAACTAATTGTTACAAGGTGTTATTGTTTCTTATAGAGCTTATAGGTAGTATGTTTACCATATTGGATGAGAACATCTCTACCACATTTCCATCTTACAATTTGGGTGAGGGCCAGAGTTCAACCATCATATGGTGAGGTAAGTATTGGTATTATGCTCTACAAGGGATGTATTTGTCCATTTTTTTCCCAATGAGAAGACTAGCATGGTAATGAGATTGCAATGTTGCTAGCAATTTACACTATGACTGCTTAGGAACTAGTCAAGTAGCCTTGATTGTAAATTTCCAACCTTAGAGCAAGGCGATTACCGTTTGCAAGTACCATAGAAATATAAACATGGCAACTGCTCCATTGTGTTGTTGTTGAAGTGGTTCTAAGAAACGTAGGATATTTTGCACATGACATTGACTCGAAGTCTTGTGAGTGTTATACTTCTTATGCCATCGTGATGCCTTTCCAATATATTTTTACAATTAACATCTTCATTGTTCTCTTTTTTGTTTCTGAAGTGCTTCAAAAAAACATATGCCCAGAAATGTTACACGACTGATTCAAGTCGTTCCCATGAATATTGAACATAACATGCATTTTATTGTTCACGTTATAAATATTCAATGCTCATTCTTTTCTTCCATCCATTCAAATATATTGAGTGCACTTATGAAGTATAGATGGACAATCACGTGTAGTTTGCAATATGGCTATATATCTCTTATGAAAATAACTTTATTAATTCTAAATACCAGAAGGTCGTCATCTCTTAACTCTACCTAGAATTCTTTTTATTATCTGTTTCCTTATAACACTATTGGTTTTCCTTGCTTAACTTTTACAGGTTTTAAATTGTTGTTGTACTCAATGCACGTTAGGCTATCTAGTGCATTGTCCCTCGTTTATGCTTTCATTTATATTTTATGTAGTTCTTTAGATATATGTTATCAAATTTTCTTTTTATATGTATTTTATCCAAACATATATGGATATGCAATATTTGTCATTATTGTATTCTTATTATACACAGATAGAAGAGTAACATAATGCTTTAAAAGATATACAGAGGAGATTGCTACCATCCAGAGCAATTCCAACTTATTATCTACAACTAGTTATGAACTTACTTTCTAAACTAAAATCATTTATTGACAAACCGATCCATTTCCATAAGAGAGACAGTATGAGGTTGATCATACATGTATGGCTTGTTTGGAATGACTACATCCTTCCAAATTTGTATGTCAAGTGGTGTTGTCAATGTCATGCATCACTTACATATAAAATTCCAATTTTGTATGTTCAATGATTTTGTCGATGTTATATATGAGAAGCATATATATATACATATACATATGCATATCCATATACATATTTTGGTTTAAATTTCAAACAAGATGAAAATCATACAATGTGCGTATGCTTTTCATAACTGTACAGAGAAACAACAACGAAAAAGGTAATTTAGTTCACACTATGCTACAACACAATGCCTATCGTGTCCTGACTTCATATCAAATAATTCTATATAGGTACAAAGTATCAACCCTCAACATCATATCGATTGAAGACCTAAACAGTCGTAGAAATGGACAAGTATTCGTCAACGACATCATGGTCACATACAATACACTCTAAGATAAAAACAATAGATCATGACCAATTATGTGAGGTGAAATGACTGATGAAAAACACATCATGACAGTCATAGTAACTGTGCCCACACAACTTATCAAATGTTACAAACAAAAATTTGTAGGTGGCAATAACATCCACATAACAAACTTCAAAATCTTTCCGAAAACAATTTACGATCATGGTGATTGTGATCGTACCATAACTTTGAATGAAACAAGTTCCATAGAAACAATTCCACTGGTGTGCAATGAATATACTTTCATACCAAATACAATGAATATGCTTTCATACCAAATACAACTATTAAACAACTGTCAGAAAACACAGATCGCTATCCAATGGGAACAATTGGTGTACTTGTAAAAACTGCCAGAAAGATCGAGACACAACACAATCTACATATAAAGGATGACAACTCAAATGATGACAAATCCATGGTAATACTCTATTCTACAATATGGTGCTTATTTAGTTATTACGTTTTCAAATCCCATCCTTATATCAACTGAAAACCACAACTTCAAATTTGTTTTCCATAATAGCTACAATTGTACGGAACATATGAACAGTTCTTCACGCCAATAGAGAGCCAATTGCAAAATGGAGAGTTTCCTATGATTCTATGAAAAAACATCACAAAGGTAATGATATATGCTACATGATTTTCAAGTACACGACTACTTTACACACAATCAAGACATTGTACTCTTATACATTGCAGAAGAAGAAGGAAACATAACATCTCAATAAATTTTGCATGTCTCTAAGAACAATTTACATCAATAATACTAATAGGTTCTCTATTTTGCAAGTGCTCTATTCTGCATATGAAATAACCAATGCATATCATCTATACATATATCACAATATGTACATAGACTAGCAGCTTTGACAATATGTTGATATACTAGAAGTTTCGTACATTTATTAGCAACTTTATACATATACTAGAAGTTTTGTAATTTGTTTTAACTTTCAACAATATGTACAAGTAGCATCATAGTTTTGTATTTTGAATACTTATAATATGTACTTAGCATCACAAACCTAATGATAGGGACTTCGCCACCCTCTGGCACTTGTTTGAGATGTTTTTTTCACATTTGCAAAGTAATGTGCATATATTTCCTGATATGATTGGTTCTATCCTCCTCCTCAATACATGCAATTAAAAATGAATTACAATCTTCTTTTACATTTGAGATATCAATATTTTAATTTTTAAAAATAGAAGCAGATATACTTACTATCCACCCAACAAACTCAAAATATATATGAGTTTGTATGTGATATTTGTTGATGTATTTGTAAATTCGAAAGATGTTCTGATGTGTATTATCACTATATGTTGTTGTACCCCCATCGGAGATGTGTTTTCCTCCTTTCGGTATGTCATTATTGTGTATGGACCTTTAGATAGAACATTTGTTATAAGTCCGGGCAATACTCCCCAGTATAACATCATGTAATGTATTTTTGGAGTATATCTAGGAGAAGTTGGTCGCGTTAGGGTAAGAGGTCGGCCCAAGTAATGTATTATGTCAGTCACGTGAAGAGTATAAATAGGGAGGCGCCCTCCCTCATTTATACACACACACACACTCAAGTTCGCATGAGGAGAGAGAGAGAGATAAGGGGGAGAGATAGATAGCTGCAGAAGAATTCTTCTTATTGGGTTTGTTCATCTTGTGATACAGTCTTTGTGACATACCTATTATGAGGAAGTTTGCGAGGTTTTCTCCTTTATGGTTTCCCTGATTTTAATCTTTGTGTCTTGTGTATATGCTATATCTTGTGTACCTTGTTGTACTTGTTATTATTTTAGATAAATATCCTAATCGAGCTAATTAGATTAGAAAAACTAACATGGTATTAGAGCCTCTTTGAAAGAAGGAATTGTGTAGTAGTGGAAACTAGGGCTTCCTAGTTCAAGATCTTCTCTCCACATATCATCAAGAAAAGAGGGTTAGGATAACTCACCCTAGAGGAGCGTATCTTTCTGGTGGATCCAAAATCAGATTTGAAGAAGTTCTATTTTTTACCCTAGCACTAGCGCCAGGAGAAACTAGGGCATCAAGTTTTAGAGGATTTCCACCTCAGTCTTTAGAAAAGGACCTTGTTGAGAAACTTTGCTTAAGGAGGCACATCTTTATGTCCAAATGGAATTCCCAAACTCCAAGCTTGGAAAATTAGGGTTTCTCTAACAAACCCTATAGGTCATCCAGCTCCAGAACCAGGTCGGACACCTCAAATCGGTAAGATATGAATCTTTTCTATTTCCATTTGAGGTTCTCATTTGAAGATGACTCACCATACTCATCTTGAGGACAAGTTTGGAGGAGCTAATAACATATGAGCATGGAAGTACAAAATCTCCCTGATCCTTGAAGATAATGATTTGGATCAGTACATCCATGGAGAAGTTCCAGAGCCATAGGGAGATGAGGCTGAGGATACTCATATGAAGAAATTGGTTAAGGCCAAGAGAATCATTACAGATTCTATTAAGGATCAACTCGTCCCCCATCTATCATTCTTCAAGACATCGAAGGAAGTATTGTATGATTTGACAAAGATGCTCAAAGGAAAGAACATCAATCAAAAGATGACATTGAGGAACCAACTGAAGAATGTGAAGATACAAAACTTAGAGACTATATAGTCCTACTTCACAAGGGTTTCTCAAATCAAGGAACAAATTGAAGTAGTTTAGGAGAATGTAGAAGAAGTAGAGATTGTGATGACTACCTTGAATGGCCTCCTGAGATCATGGGATTCATTCATTCAAGGGATATGTGTAAGAATGAAGCTGATCTCTTTCATCCGACTATGAGAACAATGTACACAAGAAGAAGCTCGACTCATAACAAGAGAAGAGAATATGGGAACAACTCAAGATCAAGCTCTCACAACCCACACCAAAATGAACTACTAGAAGAAGGAGAACCACCATCACAACAAGAAGAAGGAAAAGAAACAAAAGAAGTTCATAAAATATCCTTCCAACATTCGATGCTACACTTGTGATGAAAATGGACACTTTGCAAGAGACTATCCCAAAAAAAAGAAGAGACGTCATTCTCACACCGTCAAAGACGATGAACCAACAAACAAAAGATTTAGAAGAGAGAAGGATGATTCGGATAAAGAGTATGTTCTAATCTCAGCACTCATGGGAACTATCTCACATGGAAGCAATGGTTGGGTTATGGATAGTGGGGCATATAAACACATGACATGATACAAAGAATGATTTGTAAATATGTCTGAGCATGAGTCACCTCACAAGGTGAAACTTGGGGATGATTATCAATACCCCATAAAAGGAAGTGGATAAGATTCATACAATCTAGACTCTGAAAAATATTTAAAGATGAAGGATTTGCTATATGTTCCAGAATTGAAGAAGAATATTCTCTCCATCTTTGCACTAGATGCAAAGGGAATGAGAGTTGTATTTATTGATGGCCAAGTTCTAATGTGTCCTAAAGGAAATACAATAGATGATGCAATAGTGGTTGGAGAACAAGACAGAGGATTAAACAAAGTATAGGGACTTCTTGAGCAAGCATTGTTCATGAGTCAATATAACCAAGTGAACTATGACACCGAAGTCTTGCACATGTGCATTGTAGATCACTACCGATTGCAACCAAAGCAGTCTCAGGACTTCCAAAAACCGAGGAAAGGCATGAAGGCCTTTCCAAAGGATGTGCACAAGGAAAGAACACAATGAAGATATTTCCCAGCAGTCAAAGTAAATCTAATGGAATACTAAAGATAATACACTCAGATTTATGTGGGCCCATGTCTTCCAACTCATTAAGTGGGTATGTGTACTATGTTTTCTTTATAGACGATTTCTCTCGTAAGAGTTGAATATATTTCTTGAAAGAGAAAAATGAATTATTCAGTAAGTTCAAGGAATTCAAAGCCTTGGTCGAGAACCACCCTGAAAGGAAGATCAAGACTATGCGGTTAGATAAGGAGGAGAATTCACCTCAGAAGAATTCAAGGAAATCTACAGATATCTTGGAATTAAGAGGGAGTTGAGTACTCCATACAATCCTCAACAGAATGGTGTCGCAGAATGAAAGAACCAAACCATAATGGAAGCAACAAAATAAATGCTACATGACCAGGATCTTAGAATGTACATTTGGGAAGAAGCAACAAAGACAACTGTATATGTACAGAACTATACTCATCGAGTACTTGACAACAAGACTCTTGAAGAGGATTTCTCAAGAGAGAAACCAGAATTCAGTCATCTTAGAATGTTTGGATTCCCAGTGTACATACATATCCCAAAGGAAAAGAGGACCAAGTTCGATCCTCCTAGGAGGAAAGGAATATTCGTAGGATACAGTGATACATCAAAGTACTACCGAATATACTTCCCAGGATTCAAGAAGATTAAATATCAGTAGAGATGTAACCTTTAATAAGGACTTGGCATACTCCAGATCTAGGGGGCTAGCTATTGAACAAGTCAAGGAACCTAAAGGAATGAGAGTTTGAGGTATGTAAATTGTAGAATAAATTCCAGAAGACCATGAAGATCATGATATGGAATAACAACAAGAGCCTGTAGAGACACTTCACACGAAGGATTCCAACAAGAGGAAACCGACATGGGAACGAGAGGTCATACAAGATGCAGAAAGGGATGGCGCTCCAGAAGGGATGCATAGAGAAAGGAAAATACCAAAACCTTACAACAACTATGTGGTCCTATTGTGTGACATCATTGGAAACAAACCTTCCACTTATGAAGAGTCTGCAGAAAAGAAATAATGGAAGGAGACCATGATCAAGGAATATTATTCAATTATGAAGAATGATGTCTAGGATATAGTTCTGAGACAAAAAGGAAGTCTATCGTGACTTCAAAGTGGATCTACAAGATCAAGCATGTTGGAGATGGTAGCATCCAGAAACACAAGGAAAGATTTGTGGCACAAGGCTTCTCACAAAAAGAAGGCATAGTCACGAGGATACATTTTCACCCATAGAAAGGTACACTTCCATTAGATCTATACTTGCATTGGTTGTAGTTATTAGATGGAAGATACACTAGATGGACACCAAGACAACATTCTTGAATGGTGTAGTCGAGGAGGAAGTGTACGTATAACAACCACTGAGATTCAAGACACATGACAAGCAGACTCATGTGTGCAAATTGAAGAAGGCATTGTATAGATTGAAATAGGAACCCAAGACATGGTATGATAGGATGGATAGCTTCCTGATGAGATTAGGATTTACTAGTAGTAAAGCGGATTCCAACCTCTATTTCAAGGTTGAAGGTGAAATACCAACGATGTTCCTGCTATATGTCAATGACTTTTTCTTGGAAAGGAGGTTGAACCCATTGAAGATGCAAAGAGTATACTTGCTACTGAGTTCAAGATGAAATACCTAGGGATGATGCACTACTTCTTAGGCATTGAGGTGTGGCAGAGTGCATATGGGATTTTCCTTAGTCAAGGAAAGTATGCACTGGATATTTTGAAGAGATTAAGAATGTTGTACTGCAATGCGATAGCCACACCTGTGGCATCGAACTTGAAGCTTCATCAGATTCGGTTGATTCCATGATGTATCGTTAGATGATTGGTTCATTGACATACTTGACGAATACGAGACTAGACATATGGTTTGCTATGAACACCCTGAGCCAGTTCTTGACAGATTCGAGACATGTTCACCTAGTTGCTGCAAAGCATGTATTGAGGTACCTAAAGGGTACAATGGATTATGGGCTCAAGTATGATGCGAATCAGAATATTAACCTCCACGGTTATGTTTATTCGGATTGGGAAGGTAGCACCACTCATAGGAAGAGCACTTTAGGTTGCTGCTTCAGTTTGGTATCTGGCATGATATCCTGGTCTAGTAGGAAGCAGTCATGCATGGCACTAAGTATAGATGAGGCAGAGTGTGCTACCTATTGCTCGAATAGTTGTGAGCCAATATGGATGCAGAAGCTACTGTCTTATTTGTTTAATCAACAGTTAGAAGTGACTTGTATCTTCTGCTACAATTAGAGTTACGTGAAGCTATCGGAGAACCCAGTGTTCCATGAAAAGTTGAAGCACATAGAGATCAAGTTCCCCTATATTAGGGATATGGTGTAGTGAGGAGCAGTAAATCTCTAGTACGTGGCAACGAACGAGTAGATAACCGATGTATTGAACAAGCCTTTAGACATAGTGAAGTTTGAGTACTTCAGAGAAAGACTTGGTGTGATCCAGAACAAGACCCCTCAAAAGAGGGAGTGATGCGTTCTATCATAGTCGGAGATACATGTTGTCTTGGTGACGTAATGAATCATGTAGATTGCCCTCGGATGTAATTAGTCCTGGAAAATATTGCAGGTTATCCTTGGACGTAATCAATTCTGATGTGGTCCTATTCTAGAGAACACAAGAGACCAAAAGACATAAATGCATGAGATCTCACATGGGAAATGAGATAGGTTTCCCGAGCGAAACATATCCTGGCGTAGTATGCAGGTTGCTCGGATGTAATCAATCCTGTAGGTTGTCCTCAGATGTAATCAGTCCTGGCGAAGCTCGTAGGTTATCCTTGGACGTAATTAGTCCTAGTACAGGTTATCCGAAGTGTAAAAGATCTTGGCATGGTATGCATGTAGTTCGGATGTAATAAGTCCCGTAGGTTGTCCATAATGTAAAACGGGTCATGGCGTGGTATGTAGGTTGCTTGGACGTAACAAGTCCTAGAATATTGTCGAAACAGAAAAGATACTGGACGCAGGTTGTTCTGATGTAATAAGTCCTTGAGGTTGACCTGAACGTAAAAGTCCTTGTGTGGTACGTAGGTTTCTTAGTTGTAATCAGTCCTTGTATGTGTGTGTTTCCATGTTGGATATGATGAGGTCACAAGGCACTTGGTGTGCACCTCGGTAGTTCTCCTATGTTGGTAGAAAGCAGGTTGACCGTAGAGAGACGTAATTCACTTGGTGTGCCCCTAGGAAATTCTTGCATAGTGGAAGTTGCAGGTTGTCTTGATGACATGAAAGATCTTGGCATACTCCTATGTTGGTAGAACGTAGATGGTCTGCATCTGGGATATGCTTTGTGTGCTCTATGTGTTTTGTTTTGTTTTATGCAGGACAAAGAGATGATTTGGAATACGACAAGATGATGGTAGGAGATGCAGGTTGTTGCAGTGGCAATGTAAAGAATGGTCATGGGTTGTGCCTTTACGATGGTTTGCTCGTGGATATGATGAAGACTAGGCCTACACCCAGCATGAAAAAGGGTTGGCTCTGTAGAAAATTCCGATGACATATAGTAATGTTCAATGATAAACAAGATGATGACTATGGTAACATCTAATATCATGACTCTGTGATGATGATTGGACTAGATTTGTTGATGATTATGTAGAGAGAGAATACTTTCCTAGTTAAGAGGGAGTGTTGATGTATTTTTAACTTCACAATATATTATGATGTAGATTATCACTATATGTTGTTGTACCCCATCAAAGATGTGTTTTCCTCCTTTCGGGATGTCAATGACATATAGTAATGTTCAATGATAAACAAGATGATGACTATGGTAGCATCTAATATCAAGACTCTATGATGATGATTGGACTAGATTTGTTGATGACTATGTAGAGAGAGAATACTTTCCTAGTTAAGAGGGAGTGTTAATGTATTTTTAACTTCACAAGATATTATGATGTAGATTATCACTATATGTTGTTGTATCCCCATCAAAGATGTGTTTTCCTCCTTTTGGGGTGTCATTATTGTGTATGCACCTTGAGGTACAACCTATGGTGTAAGTCGGAGAAATGGTTCCGAGTATAACATCATGTAATGTATTTTTGGAGTCTCTCTATGAGAAGTTGACCCTGTTAGGGTAAGAGGTCGGCCCCAGTCATGTATTAGGCCAGTCACTTGAAGAGTATAAATGGGGAGGCGCCCTCCCTCATTTATACACACATACACTCACTTAAGTTCGCACGGAGAGAGAGAGAGAGAGAGAGAGAGAGAGAGAGAGAGAGATAGAGAGATAGTTGTAGAAGACTTATTTTTATTGGGTTTGTTCATCCTATGATACAGTCTTTGTGATGGAACTATTCTAAGGAAGTTTACGGGGCTTTCTCCTTTATGGTTTCCTCGATGAAAATCTTTGTATCTTGTGTATCTGCTCTATCTTGTGTATCTTGTTGTACTTGCTATTCTTTCAGAGAAATATCCTAATCAAGCTAATTAGATTAGAAAAACGAATGAGATTGATAAATAAAATACCTCCCCTAAAAGCATGTTCACTAAGAAAACACCCTCTTACAAGAATAAAGCATATTTAGGTAAGTTGTATTTAGTTCAGGAGGTTTAATTTCACCTTGTATTTTTAAGTAATTTTTTAAAAATAAAATCTTTTATGTGATGTAAAATTAAGAAAATAAATTTTTTTATTATAGTTTTTTTTAATTAATTAATTAATTTATAGTGGTTGAATTTTGTTAGTACACTAGTTTTGATTGGTTTTGTTTTACATGATGACTTAAGTTGAAATCCTATAGGGTATTCAAGAGGAGACACTTAAAATCCAACCACGTTAACGTTTGGTGTGGCCTAGTCCAGGTGTTATCCCCAGGTGATTTTGACTACTGAGATGCTGCTAGGGGTCACAGTTTCTTAGACCACAAGATAGTCATGCAAGTCAGAAACAAAATAACAAAGAAAAAAACAATATTTTATAGTATATTTTTATATGTTTAAAAAAATGTTTATGGAGTTGAATATGTTTAAAATTTGTATGTTTTGGAATTCTTTTAATGACATAAATGACATAAAAAATTAACCATATGTTAATTAAGAGATGTGGCTCACAATAACATAAACTATAATATATAGTGATCCTTATGTGCATGGAGGCAACCACAAGTAAGAAATTTTTTAGGGATGATGATTAGTCCATGGAGTAACGTTTGAGGTTTTTTTCCAAAAAAAGATTCCTAAATATTAATAAGATTCACCGAGATTTATAGATCCTTAAAATTTTCCTTAACTACAAAAGAGTGGTTTCTTGCACTAACATAAAGGTTTGGTTGTGATGTAGATCTGTTTGTTACTAGTCTTCCCCCTCTTTTTTTATAGAAAAATTAAAAAAAATATCACTCATAGTACTACTATCCCTTTTACATCTCTTCCTAAAAATTCTCATTGCTAAATTAGATACAACTAAAATATGTATGTACATCTTGGATTTATTTATAGTTCATAAATACTTTTATATACAAAAATTATAACCCTTAAGAGATGCGGCCCACAACAAACATACACAATATAATTATACATCTTATAAAAAATATTAAATAATTGCAATATAAAATATAAATATATTTGTTATTTTTTTTAAAATTTTTATTTATATTTATTACAAACATACACAAAATAATTATACATCTTATAAAAAAAATTAAATAATTGCAATATAAAATATAAATATATTTGTTATTTATCTGTTTTTTTAAATTTTATTTATATTTAAAATATAAATAGTAACTAATAATTTTTCAATTACAATTTATTTATATGATTTTATAAAATAAAATAAAATAATATTAATAGTGTTCAATTTTCATGTTATTATATGTTTTTTTATTATATAAAATGAAATATAATAGTGAAATGTTTTTATGTGATATATTTTTTATAATTATAGATGAACTAGTATAGGTTTATGTTAAACTTAGATTTATTAGGCACTGAGAGGGATCCAATATTTGGAAGGGTAATTTTTTTTTGATGTGTAAAAAACTTACACATTAAGAAATTGGATCATGTTGATGCTTAATAGATCCGCGTTTAAAATGGATCTATGCTAAATTTTTTCTTTTTAAATAGTGGACATGAATTTTTTAAATCACTTTTGAATTTTTGGAAAGTTAGTTTAAGTAATATAACCTACACCATCTACACCATATTGGGTTGTATAAACACTTCTCTCAATGCAAATATAATAAGATTGATATTTATATTTTTATGTCGTAGGCGTTTTCACAATGGAGATACAGTCTCAAAAGATTCCTTGTCTCCCTGGCCATTAACATTTCGACAAGTGTCGCCTAGTAATTGGCGAGTTTAGGTACAACACACCATGGTTAAAATTTCTGGTTATTATATCTAGTGATCTGGCAGGGACCGAAGAAGGCGGCATGGAGTTGATCGGTTAAATACACGTTTTGAAAACGCTCAAGCTTTATTCTATCAGGCTTTATTCGGTCTGTTCGTATTCTTTCTATGTAATTTCTTCCTCCGCAAAGTCCATCCTTATTTTAAACCTGCTCTGATTATTTTTGATCGGTCTGCCTTTAAATTTGGCAGTTTCCGGTTATTATATCCTGTGATCCGACAAGACCGAAGAAGTGGCATAGAGTTGATCGATTAAATACATGTTCTGAAAATGCTAAGGATTTATTCTGTCTGTTCGTACTCTTTCCGCGTAACTTCTTCCTCTGCAGTCCATCCTTATTTTGAACTCCCTCTGCGTTATTTCTGATCGGTTTGCCTCTAAATTTGGCGGAGATTGTGGCTTCTAAATTGGTATGATTTGTAGGAAGAAGAAAAATACATTATCACTCAAATCAACCGTATTTGATAGCAAGACATTGTCACTCAAATTGTACCAAAGTGTGGCTTGCTTCACAAGTTAGGTTTTCAATGCACCGCCCCGCTGGAAAATCCCTATCCTTCAGTTCTTGAGGATGCAAACACTTCTTCTGGCATGCTCTTTTGATGGCTCCGATTATTTAGGTATGTGGTCATGGAGGAGAAGCTACTGAGGTTGTGGGCGTTGATATTGGGTAGTATGGAAGCATTCACATGGATGTAGATGGGTCTGATAGTAGGGCTGTTGAGGGCTTTAATATAATAGAGAAATTCAAAGGAACCTCTAAGATTGCCAGTGGTTAGTATGCTGCCATCTTTGTTACTCAAGTGGTGCAGGTTGAGTAACAGAGATGGGGTCGGTGAAAACTTTGCAGGTATGGGAGTCCATTATTGAAACCCACTCGCTTACAAATTATTTTCTCTAAATCTTGGAACGATCTAGAATTATATGCCATGCCCATTGATGTGGGGAACTCCGGGCTTTCAGTATGGTGATGACTTTGCTAGATGAAACAATCCAAGGTCATGCTTCGGAATTTATAGCAGATGATTTTCAGTTCTTTTGTCTTCTAAAACATATAATGTAAGTGTTTTTCATAAGAATATGAAAGATAAAGAAACTTTTTTGTATGAGTTTTTATTTAATAAAGGGAAAGAAATTGAGTATGACTGTCGTATTCATTTCTATTAAAAAATGGATTAAGCATAAAATGTATGTGATGGTTGTAATTTTTGTAATTTTTTCAGTTTCGATCTTTCTCACTGTGTTTTTTGTTTTATGATCATATTTCTATCGGTTTTTCTTTTTCAAATGAAAAAGTACCATGTTTCACACATCCCTAAGGGACTGTCCCGCACTTCCAAACTTAGAATTGTGGATTTTCTTATGTTATTTTAGTTTAATATTTTAATGTTTAGTTTAATATTTTAATGGTCGGATTAGGGTACCTTCTGGTTCAATGATGTTGTTATTAGCTTTATAACTTTTAGATCGTCGTTCTTTAGTTCTTTTGTCTTTTGAAAAATATAAAATGTAAGTTTTTTTCATAATAATATGAAAGATAAAGAAACTTTTTTGTATGAGCTTTTATTTACTATTTATTACCTTAAGAAACAACTTATCAGTGATTTCTCTGCCAGTTCGTAGTTATTTCATTGAATTGGGTTTCTATAATGTTGGCTTGTCCCTTTGGTTGGTTTTTATTTCTAAATTAAAAAATGGAAATTAAGTGTAAAAATGTATGTGATGGTTGTAATTTTTATTATTATTTATCAATAAAATAAATTAAGAAAAAATGAAGGAAATTTGATAAGAAAGAAATTAAGAAAAAAAATATGAAATTTGATATTCTTTCCGAAAAGGTGGAATGGACCAGCTACAAAAGAAATGTAATGGCTGATATTTCCAATAGCATACATGTTGTCTCAACATATAAAAAAAATAGAAATCAAGTATAAAATGTATGTGATGGTTGTAATTTTTATTATTATTTATTAAAAAAAATAAATTAAAAAAAAATAAGAAAAATTGATATAAAGGAAATTAAGAAAAAATGAAGAAAAATTGATATAAAGAAAATTAAGAAAAAATGATAAGAAATTTGATATTCTTTGAAAAGGTGGAATGGACCAGTTACAGAAGAAATGTAATTGCCGATCTTGCCAATAGCATACATGTTGTCTCAACATGAAAAATAAATAAAAATTACGCTTGAAATCAGCTTGTCTCATATGAATTAAATTAATTTAAGAAAAAGTAGGCCATGTCATGCTACTACGAGAAGATTTAGTTTGGACCAAAGTTACATATATCGTGTCGGCGAATATATCGCCGGGGGTCCGGAATGAAACTTATCGGCAGCAATGGTGAAAATATCGGAAGATATCGGCAAATGTCATTTTGCATTAAAAAATACAAAAATAAACATTTTTTTTCAATTTTTTTAACATCTAAAGCAACAACAACATTAAATAAACACATTTCCACATAAATATTAAAATACAACTAATATATAAGATGCATAAGATGTCAAATGGTGGATCATGATCACATATCGACTATAAAGTTATAAACTGAAAATATTGAAATATGTTCTTGATGGAATGATAGAAAATCACATCAAATGATCAAAATAAATGTCTCTCAAGAAATTAATCATCATGACTCATGAGGCATCTAGATACTACATGATACAATGATAAATAGTAGAAATCATCGATCCCCTCTACCCCTTTTATAGGCAAGGGGCACCACTCTTCCTCTAGAAGCAGTAGGGGGTCCTGTAGGTGCTTTGGATGAGTTAGGCATCAAATTGGAAGCTCCAACTACTTAAGCTATGGTGAAGGTCCAACTACTCTACAATTTTGATGAAACTTACCATGTTTAATTAGTGAAGGGTACATTTTTATTAAGGTCATGATAAAATATTTCAATAGTCAATGCCACCAACATCAAGGTACAGGGATGGGTTGATTGGCTTGATTAAATGCCAATCCCATACCCTCATACTTGATAAAATCCAGTGGAATTGTTGAAATCTTGAAATCCTGAAAACTATTAAGTCTCTTGAATTCTAAAAGGGATCTAAAATTCTACTTTTTGCATATGAAGTCTGATGAGGTTGGAACCACTCTCAAACATCCCGAAACTATTAATGGCAATGTTAAAAATTTAAGTAAAAGGATAGAAAATGAAAGTAAAGGAGAATGTCACTTTTACTTTAAGAATTTAATATTACCATTTATTACTTGAAGAATTTAATATATTTAGTTTTAATAACATTGCCAAAAACTTAACCCATGATTTTTTTTTTCAAATTTCTTGCAGTTTTTTTTAGCAGGGCGATATGTTCCCAATATATTGCGACATATTGAATATATCGCAATATATTCAAAATATTTTTTTCAAATTTCTTGCAAATTTTTTTAGCAGGGCGATATTTTCCAAAATCTCCCGATATATTCTCAATATATCGCGACATATTGAATATATCGCGATATATTCAAAATATCGAAAATATTGCGACTTTTTAGTGGCGATATATCACCAAGGGGAATGACTCGTGATATATCACGATATCGCCAATATATGTAACTATGGTTTGGACCAGTGTTCTAAATTTTTATATGTGACTGCAAAAATTTATGTGGGTGGTGATTGGCCAGTTTAAGTACACGTTCTGAAAACGCACTATTTATGAATTATCGTTGAAATCATCTCCATCTCCATTTAGCAGCAAATCTGGGGCCAATTTCCATCTATTGCCTTCCCTTTCACCAAATAGAAATTCACGGAACTTGACGCCCTTTACTGCAAAAAAATAAAGATATAGAAAATGGAAGAAAATCACTTATCTATCAATATTTTCTTTTACACAGTAACTATTTATTTATTTAAAAAAAATAGAAATAAAAATAAACAGAAGATATATTTTGACATTTATTTTTTTGAAACGTGAACAGAGATTCTTGTGTACCTCAAGGGTGAAATCTATTTATAATTATGTTGATTCCTTGGGTTTAGTTGGCGTTGGAGGTATAGGTTAGTAGCAACCTTTCCAAGAAGAGTGTATGGTTCCCATAAAATGCACTTGACGTTGAAGGAAAGAAGGCTTCATCCACAAGCGAGTTTATATTTGGAAAATCTGTAATGAAGAATGAGTGTAAATATACATTTATATACTTTATATTTTTCCAAAATCTGTAATGAAGAATGAGTGTAAATATACATTTATATAGGCAGTTTTGCTATCTAAGCAAACATATTAAGAACTTTCATACTTTCATATTGGTAGAGTAATATTGTGAGAATAATAAGCTTAAATTTGTGATGGTTGTATTTTATTATTATTATCTATTAATAAAATAAATTAAGAAAAATTAAAAGAAATTTGATATGAAGTAAATTAAGAAAAAATAATATGAAATTTGATATTCTTTTCGAAAGGATGGAATGGACCAGCTACAGAAAAAATGCAATCGTCTTTCTTGCCAACAGCATACATGTTGTTTCAACATGGAAAGAAATAGAAATTAAGTATAAAATGTATGTGATGGTTGTAATTTCTATTATTATTTATCAATAAAATAAATTAAGAAAAAATGAAGGAAATTTGATATGAAAGAAATTAAGAAAAAATGATACGAAATTTGATATTCTTTCCGAAATGGTGGAGTGGACCAGCTACAGAAAAAATGTAATCGCTGATCTTGCCAATAGCATACATGTTGTCTCAACATGGAAACAAACTAAACTCAATTTCCAGGACCTGTTGGATGTTTTTGTCAATGTGAAGAAGCGACTAGACCTAAAAAAACATCAAAGTTAATTCCGAAATAACACAAAATGGAGGGTTTATCACTTTCAGCCAAGTAAAATTAATAGGCAAACAAATCTTAGAGTTGAATTCAATCAAATTTCCTCGTGAAATTATTATAATTATTGTTACTAAGATACAAATTAAGTCTCTTGAATAAAATTTGGCATAATTCACAAAATTCAGAAGGTAAGCATTATGTGATGTTAACACAAAATGCAAAAAATTGTAAACCCGATCATTCAGGGAAAAGAGTAAAGATTATGGGTTGATACCAAAGAATGTTTAGAAATGGTTCTTTTGTCTTCCGAAATCCACTTATCTATCAATATTTTCTTTTATAGACAAACTATTTAAGAATATTTTGGTAGGTACAGCATGGCCTTTACTACAATAAAATAACTATAAAGAAAATGGAAGAAAATCACTTATCGATCAATATTTTCTTTTACAGATAAACTATTAAAGAATATTTTGGTAAGTACAACATGCCCAATAAATCCTAACAAATGTCTCACTTCAGGAATATGTCTTTTCCTAGTAATTCATCACTCATAATTGGATTTTATGTGCTTGCAGGCAGCTGGTGTCCTTTCTATTAAAATCGGTGAGCTTCTCATACTATATATCAAGCTAAGATAAATGGAAATCTTTTGAAACTTGAGAGTTCTGTGGACGAGATAATGGAAAATGCTAAGTTAAATGGAAATATTTCCCTTTCTATTAAAATCGGTGAGCTTCTTCTTACTGCGATTCCGAAATGGAAGATTGCAGGGAACAGAAGATCGCAGACATAAAAAGATTGCATTGCGGACATAAATTTTTTGTAAAAATTATTTGCCATCGCTTTCATTTCTTGCAACATATTTGTAAATAGTCTAGAAGAGATTAAAAGACAAGATTTTTGGTTGAAGCTTCAACAGGAAAGCAGGCAAAGGAGGTGTTGAGGTTTGATACAACTATGAAAATAACGAGATTTATTTTCAACTCAATATGGAGATATGTGTCGACAAGAAAGGTAGGGATCCAAGTTGATACCTGCCTCGTCGAAGATTAGATCACTACAAATATATGGTGAATCCCAGCTGGTATGCCATTGGTTAAATTATATGTAAATATTATTTAACGATAGTGAATTTCTTATTTCCGATTTTTAGGTATTGGAAACCGAAAATTCCAGTTTTTGTTAAGGTTATTTGGGGTATCCCCGATTTTCGATTTTCGATATTTCGGATATCGAAAACTAGAGACTCAAGTTTTTGTTGAAATAATTTGTTGGCTTGCTAATCTCCGATTCCCGATATTTTGGATATTGGAAACCGGACACATTGGTTTTTTGATTTATAATGTTGATTCATTTTTTCGATTTTCGATATTTCCGAGATTTTGGCCTCTAAATTTATAAGATTTGCAAGAATTAAAAAAGAACCAGAGAGAAAATGCAAGCTATTGCAGGAAGCCCAAATTGCTCACCAAATTGCATCTAGGTAAATAAAAAATCTAGAATGTAGAATATTTAAAATACTTCTAAATAAATTATAAAAATCACTTATAAAATTATATGTAATCCTTCAAATAAAGAAATGTTGAAGTTCCTATTTCCGATTTCCAACCTTCGGGTATCTTTTTCATTCTTTTATATGTAACTATTTATTTTTTAAATACATTCAAAATCTGCATAATTATTCAATAATATTTTTTCATTTTCTATATGTGACCATTTAAAAAAAATACATTCAAAATCTTATGTAATTATTCAATAATTTTTTTTTCTCCATGTTTTAGGCTAAGAAGCACAACTCATCTTCAGAGGAGATAGTCATAGTTTCTCTGAAGAATATCTCTCAGTGATTTAGCATGCCATGTCACACCTATCAGGCCTGCCATCTCCAGCTAGCAACCTATCTTGCGGATGTTGAAAGTTTCATGTTTTTTATTTACCAAAAAAAGATTTTAACATAAAACTATCAAAATGTCAATTTTTTTGTTGAACATATATTTCAATAAAGACAAAAAAAATGATTTACAATAAAGACACAAAATTATTTACAATAAGATTAGGCCTATTCTACTATAAAGAGTGGCTCCAAGAGGCAGGTCACCTATTTTCAGAGTTGTTGAACAACTTGCTGATAATATATACAAAATACCTTAAATACCAATGAAAGGAAAGCCTTAAATACAAAATACTTGGAAAATACTTGATATAAAATATACAAAATACCAATGAAAGAAAAGCCTTAAATATTGGTAGACTAAATTTGTGGATTTTCTTCATGTAAATACATTTAATGTTTGGCATTTTTGTGATGCCTTTTATTTTCTTAAAAAAATTGTCTTTTTAACTTGACAATAAATCCGAACAAATGTCTAGTTTCAAAAATATGTCTTTTCCTAATAATTCATCACTGATACTTGGATTTTATGTGCTTGTCGGCAGGTGGTGCCCTTTCTATTAAAATCGGTGAGCTTCTCATACTATATATCGAGCTAAGATAAATGGAAATATTTTGAAACTGAAGAGTTGTCTTGACAAGATAAATGGAAAATGCTAAGATAAATGGAAATATTTCCCTTTCTATTAAAATTAGAAAGATTTTTCTTACTGTGATTCCGGAACGGAAGATTGCAGGGAACGAAAGATTGCAGACATAAGAAGATTGCATTGCGGACATAATTTTCCTGTAAAAATTATTTGCCATTGCTTTCATTTTTTGCAACATATTTGTATATAGTCTAGAAGAGATTAAAAGACATGGTTTTTGGTTGAAGCTTCAACAGGAATGTAGGAAAAGGAGATGTTGAGGTTTGATCCAACTTTGAGAATCATGAGATTTCTTTTCAACTCAATATGGGGATATGTGCCGACAAGAAAGGCAGGGATCCAAGTTGATACCTGTATCATCTCAAAAGCATGGGAAAATAAGATTAAATCACTGCAAATATATGGTGAATCCCAATTGGTATGTCATTGGTTAAATTATATGTAAATATTATTTAAGGATTGCCGATTTCCTATTTTCGGGTTCCAATTTTCGGGTATCGGAAACCAAAAATTCTAGTTTTTGTTAAGGTTATTTGGGGTATCCCCGATTTTTTATTTCCGATATTTCGGATATTAGAAACCGAAGACTCGGGTTTTTGTTGAAATAATTTGCTGGCTTCCCGATTTCTGATTCCCGATATTTTAGATATCGAAAACCGGAAACATTGTTTTTTGATTTATAATGTTGATTCATTTCTCCAATTTCTGATATTTCGGATTCCGGGTATCGGGAATATCGTTTTTTATTTTAATAACGTTCATTTGTCCGATTTCTAACTTTTTCTTTTCCATATTGGAAACCTGAGATCCCACATGCTTTTTGACTGAATAATTGTTTCCTGATTTGCGATTAGCTTGCTCTCCACTTAACAACAATTCAATGCTTTGGTTGATAATACATAGACATCTCCTCTCCAGGTTTTGGGTATCTAAAACTCTCCTCTTAAAGAGGGTCAAACAATCACAATGAAAGATAATTTTTATTTTGTCTATTTTATTTTAATTCAATATATATATATATTGCTAAAAGAAATTCAATTGACATGATTTGATACATTACCTCATTCAATCTGACATGATTTATTTGTTATGCAGGTTGATAGATTTTTATTTTCGCAATTTTATACAATTTAAATTTGGGAGAATCTGATTGGTTTGCCTCTAAATTTGGCGGAGATTTTGGCCTCTAAATTAGTAAGATTTGGAAAAAAAAAAAAAACTGTAGAGAAAATGCAGGTTGTTGCAGGAAGCCCAGATTGCTCACCAAATTGTAGCCACAAAATATGCAGTTTGAATTCTGCTCTTGATGGTGACTGTAAAAATTGTAATGCTCATTCGCTCAAGATCGAAATGAATATGATCTTGATAAAGTGGGAAATAATGACAAGATATGAGAAATGTAAGGGAAGAATATATTTTTCCTCGTTTCAATCTCGTGAACTGTAAAAGCCCTTTGAAAGTCACAGGTTCCATTCCCTTCTAATGTAGCAACAATTTGGTTGATCATTGTTCTCAATTTCATGCTGGAAAAACATCAAATTAATAAATACATTTTTTCTATAAAACTTACGTTAATATCATTTGATGATGATCAATAATAAGTAAACACTAAATAATTCCATACATGATTATAAAATTAAATTATAATATTGAAAGCATGCATATTTTATTATTTCATGCTGGAACGTTGTTTCCTAAGTCTAGGAGCCAACTTCTGGTTATGATTTAATATTATATTAGAATTAAAACTATATTTCCAGATGGGAGACTTGTAAACAACAAATTTTTTAACACATTATTATAAGTATTTGAAACCTTTCAACCATATTCATCTATTAAATAAATAAATAAAAAGATAAAAAGTACATATCTCGTAAGGTTTACAATTCAAATAACCACTAAAAATTCAATTAATTGTTTTATAAATATCTACATAGAAAGATAATTTTGATTGTGTGAAAATTATAAAAAACAATAAAAAATAATTTTGTATTGAAAAAAATTACTAAACTAATTGATAATTTTGTATTAATAAAACTTACTAAACTAATTGCTGAGATTTCGCATTGATCCCGAAATAATTATTAGTAAATGATATGCTAATTTCAACATAAATAGATAAATTCACATATTATTATTATGTAACATAATTTAATATTCATACACATATTATTATTATGTAACATAATTTAATATTCAAAATCGAACTATGTTCCACGAAAACTCGAACCATAGAGTATCTTTCCATCTGTTTTAAACTTATAAAACAACCAATATTTTTAACACATTGTGAAGATTATTCTAAAAAATTTCAACCATGCTTTTAATTTATAAAACTAATTCTACCATGTTCTCAGATTACAAAACTAACTATAAGAAATTGGAAAATATAAACCAAAAAGGAGAAGATTAGAAAACCAGTCAAGAATATCACCAAACTCGTTGCTTTGTAAATTGTCGGTTTCTACTTGAAAATACTTATAAACTAAAATGAATTTTATAATTCAAATATTTGTTTAAGTTTTTCACCATAATCTACTACAATATCAATAGGAACTGTTTTTTAGCTGACTAGCAAACTGAAAGGTGATTCCCAAGAATTATGGTATAAAATAAACTTTTAATATGGTTTTTTAAATTTTCATTTGACAATGTCATTATATTTATAGTCATGTTATTGTTGGAAATTAATTTTTATCATCTATCATAAATTAGAAAGTTTAAACTGGAAGCGAACTTCCCCATTCCGAACCCGAAATCGGAAACCGGAAAAGCGTGAAAGTGGGGGAACCCTGTTTAGTAAGTGGAAGAGCTAACTTCCGCAATTTGAATAAAAAATCGGAAATATTGAAGGTGTGAGAGTGCGGGAGACCTATTTCTCATTAAGATATATTTATTTTTATTTTTATTAATAGTTTTTTTAATTTTTATTTTAATTAATAGTTTTTTTTAATAAGAACATTTCAAGTGAAAATATTAATATACACATTATAAATTAAATATATCTTAATTATGTATCGTTCAAATATTTAAATTTGTATCGTTGAAGTATTTAAACATTTAAATTTGAATTTTTTATGGATTTTGTTGGTATTTAATAAATATAGATCAAAATGGATTCTCCAGGTTTTTACTTATTCTTATTATGAAGTATCTTCACTTACGGAAAATGAAAATTGCAAAAAGAAAAATCGAAGTTCCCAATGAAGAAAGTGGAAGTCAAGAAATAAATATGAGTCAAATACTTTCCGGAACTTTGATTTTTCTTTAAAAGATTTAAATTTAAATTATTTATGGATTTTGTTGGTACTTAATAAATCTAGATCAAAATAAATTCTCCAAGTTTTTAGTTATTCTTTTTTTCAGAGGAAAAAATAACAGCCTTTGTTATTCAGATAGAATCAAAAGACATCATTTACATAGTCCATCTATGTGATTGAGAATATTGTTTCAAAATAGCACAACACATAGGAAGTTAAAATACAAAACAAGTCTGTCGACTGCCTTTCAAACCATAGAAATAAAGTCTGATCATCGCAGACTTTCCTCATCATTCCTGAAGAAATCAGGTCAGAATAATCTGTGTAGATATCGAAGGTGAACATCAAACAATACCATCATGAGCAAAACTAGCTGGTAGAGAGGTCTCAAAACATAACAGAAAAGAAGATCTATCCACTGCTGAAATAAAAAAAAGTTGAATTTCAAAGATTCAGCTAGACTAAAAAAGAACATGATGGCCTTTATTGATGACCAAACCATCCAGAAATTCAGAATAATTACCATGACCCATATCCAAATTCATGGCCTGTTTAGAGAGACCATCTGCCAATGAGTTATGCTCACGAAAAATGTGTTTGAAAATCACTTGAGGGGCAAGATGAAGCATATTTTTGATATCACCACTCCAATGCATCAGTGCTGGAACATCAAGTACAGATAGTTTGTTGAGCCAAGATATAATAAGCAAAGAATCTCCATAGATCAGCTGGATGGGTAAACCCATAAGCAAACAAACTCTAAGAATTGCCCAAAGGGCCAATAGTTCCGCTCTAGTATTAGTTCTACTTCCACATCCCATTATGAAGCTGTAGAAATGGGTTTCATTTAGGTAGATCATGAAGCCTGAACCACCAATATTCCCAGCAGAGGCTCCATCAAAAAGTCCACAAGGAAAGGCCATCCCTAGTTTTGTACCAATATCCCGAACCTTAAGAGCTTTAAAAGGAGCAGGGTAAGTAATAAGGAGTTGATCAATCCAGGAAATAAGGACATGGAAGACAAGCTTCTTATCCTCAAAAAGGTATTGGTTTTGAAGGGGCCAGATACCCCAGAAAAGAAATAGAGGGAAAAATCTATAAGAGGCTGATCGCAAAGGAGAGTTAAACCACTGAATCAAGAGGGGTGTGACAGAATAGTATTTTGGAAGGGGAAACCCAAACTTAGCAGTGTAATGCGCAAGAATACATACACTGAAAGGGCAAGACAAAAAGAGGTGTGGAACATCCTCGAAACTCTTTTCACACATAACGCATCTACTCGGCCCTTGGAATCCTTTATGTTGTAGATGGTCCCAAGTTAAAATACGATCTCTAGCTAAAAGCCAAGAAAAACAAGCAATTTTTAGAGGAATGCGAAGGGACCACAGGAAATTCAGAGTGAGATCTTGTTGCTCGAAACCTTTTGCATAGAGAATGCAATCATATCCAACTGAAGCAGTTAAAGACCCAACATATTTATTAAATGACCAAAGTAGGGTATCTTGCTGATCAAATAGTCGAATTCTACCATATTCTAGTCCTCTGATAAAAATGTCCCAAATGGATTTCCATTCACCCGTCAGATCGAGCTCCTCAGCTGTAAACCAATAGCCAGAACCAGAGGAAGTATAATTCCATGCTTGAGCTAAGGTACATATTCCATAATCCTCCAAATAATCTCTCAACATTCTCGGTAGTATGAAGGATGAGCCCATACCCACGATCGGATTTGCACCAATGCGAATCAAAGAACCATCTCCTATATGCCAAATAAGCCCTTTCCCAATCCACGAAAGGGTATCAATAAAGCCTTTCCAAATAATCGAGGCATTCCAAAATTTGAAACTTTTTTCCCTTAGCCAAGAAAGAAAAGGCCTGTTTTTCAGATATTTAGCAGAGATGAGGCGATTCCATATGCCTTACTGTTTAGGGCAAGCCAAAAACATTTCATTCTTAATTAAAGACTAAAGCTGGGTAAGTGATTAATCCCCCATCCACCAAGGGAAATCGGGCGAGCCAGTAGCTGGCAATCAGCTAGATGGAACTTTTGATATTTTGTAGAAGAGCCCCATAGAAAAGAAAAAATGAGTTTTCTTAGCTTATCTAAGATAGTAGCGGGAATGGGAACGAGAGACAACCAGAAAACAGGGATACCGGATAGCACCGATCTGATGAGAACCAAGCATCCACCTAAATACAGAAGCCTGTTTGTCCAATGTGAAATCCTCTTCTCAAATTTTGTAACCAGCCATTGCCAATCTTTTATCAGATAACCCGATGGCTTGAGGAAGTATCCAAGATAAACAAACCCTTTGTTTAGAAAATCAAAATTGTAAGGAAGGATACCAGAAATTCTTCGGAGCAAAGCCTCATCCAAATCATTGTGAAGGAAGCAGGATTTATTTGTATTGATACACATACTTGAAGCTTCGCAGAACGTATCAAGGATGACCTTGAAGGCCATCCAATCCTCAAAGGAGCCCATACCAAATAATAGCACATCATCTACAAAAAGTAAATGTGTGAGGAAGAGCTGGGGCGAAATCTTGATACCCTTTAACTTACCATTCCTTTTAGCTTCTACGATCAAGAGGCTAAGACCTTCGATAACCAAAATGAACAACAGAGGAGACAAGGGGCAACCCTGTCTGATACCATGAGTGGCAGGAAAGAAGGAAGAAGGAGAGCCATTGACTAGGACAACAAAGTTAGCTGAAGAGATACAGCCCATAATCCAATTAAGCCCAACAAGGGGAACCCCGATCTGAATGAGAATGAGACGGACAAAAGTCCAATTAACTCGATCAAATGCTTTTGATAAGTCCAATTTAAGGATGAGAGCAGATCTCTTATGAATTTTCACAGTATGAAGGACTTCCTGAGCTATGGCTATGGGTTCAAAGATTTGACGGTTCTTTAGAAAGCCAAACTGCTGAGAAGAAATGGAATTATCTAAGAAGGGTTTGAGTCTCAAAGCCGCAATTTTTGAGATTAGCTTATAGCAAAGGTTACAAAGAGAAATGGGGTGGAAATCAGCAAAGGAAGCAGGCAGATCTACTTTAGGAATCAGGGCTAGAAAAGTGGAGTTAATAGCAGGAGCTACTCTACCTAAGACTCTAGAAGATTCCACCAAATTAACAAGAAGGGGGCCCAGGAGATCAAGAAAGGTCAAGTAGAACTCCACAGGCCATCCATCAGAGCCTGGAGCCTTATCTTTTTTAAAATTTTTGAGAGCCTTTTCAACTTCCAAAATAGTAACCAGCCTAGTGAAAGCCTTAGCCTCAAACGAACTGATATAGGAGGGGAAAAGGCGAATAATTTTAAGCTGGGCAGCAAGATTGGTCAAATGGTCATCTTCAAAGATCTTTCTGAAATAATTAGTCTCGATGGATTTGATACTAAGATCATCAGAAACCCAAGTACCCCTCTCATCCTATAAACTCTAGATAGCATTAAGATTTTTCTGAGCCGAGGCCATCGCATGAAAATACTTGATGTTTGCATCATCTTTTGAAGCCTAAGTGACCCTACTTTGAAGTTTTGCAGAATATATTTCATGATCCAATAACTTTTGAAGATCAGCTTTGAGAGAGAGCAGTCTCTGACGCTGTTCTTCCTTTAGAATAGCCGAAAGAGAGGAAGAAAGAAGAGCATTTATCTCCTCTTCCAAAAGAACAGACTTGTCTTTCATATTTCGAGTTTCTTCTTTAGTCCAAGTTTTGACCTTATCTTTTAGGATACGAAGTTTGAAGGCAAGTTCAAACATAGGATCCATCATGTAGTCTGAGCGGATAAGAGGCCATTCAGTTTGAATCATTTTGATAAAATCCTCATTATCTAGCCATGATTGGTTGAACTTGAAAGGATAAGCACAATTTCTTATTATAAAGTATCTTCACTTGTGGAAAAGAAAAATTGCGAAAAGAAAAAGCAAAGTTCCCAATGAAGAAAGTGGAAATCCGGAAATAATTATGAGTCAAATACTTTCTGGAACTTTGATTTTTCTTTAATGTGCAATGCTTTGATTTTGAATTTATTTAATAACAAAATTGCATTTTAATTGTAATTAATTAAATCTATTTAAATTTTGAATCTATCTAATATTATAGAACAACATTTTTATCATAATAAATTGTAAATATATTTATGTTTAATTTTGATGTAAAAATAAACTAGGTATATAAGCATCAAAGTCTTTATTTTAGAAAAAAATATGAAATGAAAATAATAAGAACTAAGAAATATTAAATATTAATAGACATCCCAATTATCTCAATATTAGCAGTAGTTGCAAAATATTTCACTTTAGCCAAATTAGAAAGTTTTGGTCATTTTTGCGAAATACATATCACTGCTAAAATTGTTTATTCAATAAGCATATACACATTAATACATCATTATGGATACTATGGTTTCTACTTGAAAATACTTATAAACTATAATGAATTTTACACTTCAAATATTTGTTTAAGTTTTTCACCATAATCTACTACAATATCAATAAGAACTATTTTTTAGCTGACTAGCAAATTGGAAGGTGATTCCCAAGAATTATGGTATAAAATAAACTTTTATACTATTTTTATTTTTATGTTTAATATGATTTTTTAAATTTTCATTTCATAATGCCATTATATTCATAATCATGCTATTGTTGGAAATGATTTTTTATTATCTATCATAAATTAGAAAGATTAAACTAAAAGCCTACTTCCACATTCCGAACCGGAAATTGGAAACTGAAAAAGTGTGAAAGTGTGGGAACCTATTTCGTAAGTTGAGGAGTCGACTTCGGCAAATCTGCAAATTGTGAGAATGTGGAAGGCTTGTTTCTCATTGAGATTTATTAATTTTTATTTTAATTAATAGTACTTTTTTTAATAATAACATTTCAAGTGAAAATATTAATATACACATTATAAACTAAATTAATTTTAATTATGTATCGTTCAAGTATTTAAATATGTACGGTTGAAGTATTTAAAGATTTAAATTTAAATTAGTTTTGGATTTTGTTGGTACTTAATAAATCTAGATCAAAACAAATTTTGCAGGTTTTTAGTTATTTTTATTATGAAGCATCTTCAGTTGCGGAAAATAAAAACTGTGAAAAGAAAAATCAAAGTTTCAATTTCCACATTTCCCAATGCCGAATGCGGAAATCGAGAAATAAGAAAAAAAATGAGTCAAATACTTTTTCGATTTCTGCATTCCGCAAGCCGAAATCAGAACTTTGATTTTTCTTTAATGTGCAATTAGAGTTTAATTTTGAATTTATTTAATACCAAAATTGCATTTTAATTGTAATTAATTAAATCTATTTTAATTTTGAATCTATCTAATATTATAGAACAACATTTTTATCATAATAAATTGTAAATATATCTTTGTTTAATTTTGATGTAAAAATAGACGAGGTCTATAAGCGTCAAAGTCTTTATCTTAGAAAAAAGAATGAAATGAAAATAATAAAAGCTAAAAAATACTATGTATTAATAGACATGCCAATTATCCCAATATTAATAGTAGTTGCAAGATATTTCATTTTAGCCAAATTAGAAAGATATGGTCATTTTGCGAAACACATATCACTGCAAAAATTGTTTATTCAATAAGCACATATGCATGATGGATACTATGGTTTCTACTTGAAAATACTTACAAACTATAAAGAATTTTACACTTCAAATATTTGTTTAAGGTTTTCACCATAATCTACTAAAATATTAATACAATATCAATAGGACCTGTTTTTTCAATAGCAAACTGGAAGGTGATTCCCAAGAATTATGGTATAAAATAAACTTTTATACTATGTTTAAGTTTAATATGATTTTTTAAATTTTCATTTGACAATGTCATTATATTTATAGTCATGTTATTGTTGGAAATTATATTTTATTATCTATCATAAATTAGAAAGATTAAACCGGAAATAGAAAATCGGGAAGGTGTAAGAGTAAGGAAGACATGTTTCTTAATAAGAACATTTAAAGTGAAAATATTAATATACACATTATAAATTACGTTTATCTTAATTATGTATCGTTCAAGTATTTAAATCTGTATCGTTGAAGTATTTAGAAATTTAAATTTAAATTATTTATGGATTTTATTGGTACTTAATAAATCTAGATCAAAATAAATTCTCCATGTTTTTAGTTATTTTTATTATGAAGCATCTTCAGTTGCGGAAAAGAAAAATCAAAGTTTCGATTTCCGCATTCCCCAATGCGGAAAGCGGAAATCAGGAAATAAGAAAAAAAAATATGAGTCAAATACTTTTTCGATTTCTGCATTCCGCACTCCCAGAAATTAGAGCTTTGATTTTTTTTTAATGTGCAATCAGATCTTTGATTTTGAATTTATTTAATAACAAAATTGCATTTTAATTGTAATTAATTAAATCTATTTTAATGTTGAATATATCTAATATTATAGGACAACATTTTTATCATAATAAATTGTAAATTATATATATTTATTTAATTTTGATGTAAAAATAAACGAAGACTATAAGCATCAAAGTCTTTATTTTAGAAAAAAAATGAAATGAAAATAATAAGAACTAAGAAATTCTAAATATTAATAGACATGTCAATTATCCCAATATTAGTAGTAGTTGCAAGATATTTCACTTTAGCCAAATTAGAAAGCTTTGGTCATTTTGCGAAATACATATCACTACTTAAATTGTTTATTCAATAAACACATATACTAACACTTATAAAAATACTTGAAAACACTTATAAACTATAATGAAAATACTTGAAAGCTTTCTACTTGAATATACTTATAAGCTATAATGAATTTTACACTTCAAATATTTGTTTAAGTATTTCACCATAATGTACTATAATATCAATAGGAGCGGAAGGTGATTCCCAGAAATTATGGTATAAAATAAACTTTGATACTATGTTTAAGTTTAATATGATTTTTTTTAAATTTTCATTTAACAATGACATTATATTTATAGTCATGTTATTGTTGGATTTTTTTTTTTTTTATCTATCATAAATTAGAAAGATTAAACAGAAAAACTGTGAAAGTGCGGGAACCTTGTTTCCTAAGTGGAAGAGCCGATTTCCGCAATTTGAACCACAAATCAGAAATCAGGAAGGTGTGAGAGTGCACAAGACCTGTTTCTCATTGAGGTGTATTGATTTTTATTTTAATTAATAGTATTTTTTTTAATAACAACATTTCAAGTGAAAATATTAATATACACATTATAAATTAAATTTATCTGAATTATGTATCGTTCAAGTATTTAAATCTGTATAGTTGAAGTATTTAAAGATTTAAATTTAAACTATTTATGGATTTTGTTGGTACTTAATAAATTTAGATCAAAATAAATTCTACAGGTTTTTAGTTGTTTTTATTATGAAGCATCTTCAGTTGCGGAAAATAAAAAAATTACGAAAAAAAATCAAAGTTCACAATTCCGCATTCCCGAATGCGGAAAGTGGAAATCGGGAAATAAGATAGAAAATATGAGTCAAATACTTTTTCGATTTCCGCATTCTGGAGAATGCTGAAATCGGAACTTTGATTTTTCTTTAATGTGCAATGAAAGCTTTGATTTTGAATTTATTTAATAACAAAATTGCATTTTAATTGTAATTAATTAAATCTATTTTAATTTTAAATCTATTTAATATTATATTATAGGACAACATTTTTTTCATAATAAATTGTAAATATATCTTTGTTTAATTTTGATGTAAAAATAAACTAGGTCTATAAGCATCAAAGTCTTTATTTTAGAAAAATAAATAAATGAAAATAATAAGAACTAAGAAATACTAAGTATTAATAGACATGCCAATTATCGTAATATTATTAGTAGTTGCAAGATATTTCACTTTAGCCAAATTAGAAAGCTTTGGTCCTTTTGTGAAATACATATTACTGCTAAAATTGTTTATTTTACGAAAATTGTTCAAGACATCGGGGATCCATTTTTTCAAGTCATAGAGGAAATCCAGAAAGTATAATGCGGAAATCAGAACTTTGATTTTTCTTTTCGCAATTTTTTTTTCATCTGTTTTCCATTTTTTGAAGTGCGAAAACTAGGATGCAGAATTTCGATATGTTTTTCGGTCGACTCCTCTAGTTAGTTTTTCGGAATTACTAATTTTAGTTTTCTCTTTTCATCTTTATAAAACCCAAAATGTACAGAGACAGGGGAGAGAGAGGGGCAGGGAGAGAGCAACATATATGCTAATCCTCAAAATGTAATTTCTAGTCTCCCAAGGTAAGTCAGAAAGATTCAGTTGCGAAAAAACTCAATATTTTTACCCTCTCGACGTTTTTTTGCACCTCTCGGTGCAAATGCTAGCTTAACATGATATGGGTGATGGTTCAACAGATTGAATCAACCTTTAAATCTAAACCTTCATTTACTCATAAACCTTTTATAACAAAATCTTCTTTTTAAAGTAACACATATAATACTTCACATAAGTATAATCCTACACATTTATCATTTATTGCAATAAAGAGAAGTAAGGTGTATTTTGTATTGGATGAGATGTATAACCTAATATAACAATAACAAATTAAAGCTAAGAAAATTTAAGATACGTAAACATAAAAATGAAAATGAAAAATATAATAATTTCATACTATTCACCAACCCCATGCTATTTCGTCCATTGTTGAAGCAATTACCTACCCACATCTTCCTGCTTGTCCTAGTCTATATTATGTATCCTCCTTGATTATCCCTATAGAGTCTCTAAAAGATGGTTTATTTGAAGTTGATGGGGCTCCACCAATGACTATGCCACGTTCTATCGATCTTGCAAATGCACAATCCTGTACATCCCTGGGTAAGAAAAGACAAAGATGCATCAAACCAAAACCACTTGTCAACTTCACCTTAGGAGACAACGTTCCTATGCATGAAATAGTCTCCATGATTGAGACGACTATTGTGGGACAATTTCGGGGAAGCAACCTATCCGTATGTTCTTTCAGAGACCGAAACATGACATAGTGCGGTTTTCTCAGATATCGACCATAATGTTTTGCGTTGGAAAACGGTTGGTTTGGAGTTATTCTAAATACCACCTACGATGTTCAACGTGTACTCAAAGGAATATGGTTTTAGAGAAATTTACCGTTCAAGTTTAAGCGATGGTCACCAACTTTTGATGCACACGGGGAGAAAACCTACACTAAACCCACCTAGGTGAAACTTCCATGGTTATTGCCCAAGCTATGGACTACATAGATATTTCCTCATATTGGTTTCACTTTGGGTGAATTCCTACAAGCCGATGAAAGTTATGAGGCCATTTGTAATATGGCGGTAGCAAAAATTATTGTTGAGTGAGATACTATAGAGGGGCTGCTAGATCGGATTTTTATTTCAAAGGGGATTTATACTTATTCTCAAAATTTAGACTACATAGGCCTCCCTTTTAGTTTCAATCAATGCCATGACTACAGTCATATTGTCGAGGACTGCAACAAATCTTTTATCATGAATTTTTGGAGGAATCAAACCCTATCTCCTACGTCAGTATGTCCTAAGGTTCTAAAATGACATGAGCACTCTTCCAAGGAAGTCTCCAAGGACCCATCCATTCCATACTCTCAAGAAGGGCCCAAACCCAACATCGTGATGGATTTGAAAGAAGACACTTTAAGGTCCGAAGACACTCTGCCATTTCTTCCTTTGAAGGACATGCTGGAGGACATACAACAATATGGTTTGTTGACTACCTCGAGTATGTGTGTCCCTATTCCATTTTTTCCTAACCCTATTTGTCTTGGTGATTTATCAATCGTGACATGAGGACTATGTTTTTTGTAATGATATCCATCTCAAAAACCTTGACATACTGAATTACTCCCCACATAGATCTTATATTATGTGAGAGATACCATGTCCATCCTTTGTATCTCCTCCAAAGGAAGTTTGTTCATACGATAGGGGGTTTAACCTTTTCTCCCTGTCTACCTGTACCTCACCACCGACTCATCCTACTAACCCTCCTCTACTTACCATACAACCCCCCTTTTTTCCCATTCTTCCATCCCCCTCCCCCCTTAGTTCTAGTTTCCATCTCGAGGTGAGATTGTTTATTGATACTCACAACCAAATTATTAAGAGGAATGTGTAGGAGACATATCCTACATCCTCTCCTTACTCCTATAATCTCTCTGAAACTACACCTTTATCTTATCCATTGGAATCCCCGTCGAACCTGGTGGATGGTATTTCTGATCACACTCAACCCACTAGACCTGTATTCTTCCATTCTCATGTATCTCAACTTGATATTAGCCCAAACATCCATAATAAGAACAAGAAATCCCCAAGATATAATTTCAAACCACGTTCCATTTTAAAACTTGGACTTGTCGTGGGATGTGGGTCTAAGAATATTTTGGAACAACTGGTACATCTGGGAGACTAAGAGGCTAACATTTAGCCATGGCAAGGGCCAGTGATTATTTATGCTATTGAAGTTAGAGGTGCATGACAAAAAACAATAAAGGAGGCCTTGAGAGAACGCGCCCTCATTGTGAGGGTGGACTAACGATGTGCATCTCCTATAATATAAGAGGGGGTAGGGAAAACTATAAAATATTATCCCCGATAAGACTTGTATATAAACACAATCCAGATCTTCTTTTAATTCAGGAGACCCTTACAACAGGGGACTCTTCATTATCTTTGCCAAAACCGTCTGGTTGGGAATTTCATAGTATGGACAATTTTGGCTGATTGGGTGGTGTGCTTACTGGCTAGAATACTAGACTGATGGAGTGCAAAACATGTTAGGGGATTCCTAATGGGATTGACACTGAATTTAAAAACATGGATCTTGGCATGAATTTTAACATCCTCAACTTATATGGCCCCCATTATCAGAGGATTGAATACTGGGACAATTTGTGGAATGTTGGATTCCATTCTCATGGTAAGTTTATATTAGCAGGGGACCTATATTTTTCTATAGGAGAATCTGAGACTTGGGGACCCTTTGGTCATAAAGACCCTTTATCATATTACTTCACATGAAAATTTTGATAACAGGGCTCTCTTGGACATTTCCCCTAATGTCTTCAAGCCTACTTGGAGGAATAATATCATAGGGTTGCATGCGATAGCTAAGAGGTTAGATCGTTATCTGATCAATGAAGAGATTATGATGACAATGTCTCTCATTAAAAAGTGGGTGGGTGATGATAGTGATTTAGACCACTATCCATTTTTTTTAAATTAAAGGGGATCTAAGAAATCCCCCATCTCCTTTCAAATTTAATGCTACTTGGCTTGATGATGAAGGATTTAAAAACCTTGTGAAAACAAACTAGATACCTTATGATGAAAAATAACATGTATCTGCGGCTGTAAAATTCCCAAAAAATATTAAGAACTTGAATCTTTGACGATACCATGGATTAAAGAAAACAAGGCCAACAATCAACAAGAGCTCTTTTCCATTGAAGAGGATTTAGAAACATTCTATCTCCCCCATTCAGATGAATTTAATACCTCTGAGTAGCGATTACATATCTCCATATTAGAATCTAGGAAAGGATTCCTATTAATTCAGGAGGAAGAATAAATTAGATTGAAGAGCCAAGCCTTGTGTATCCAATCAGGAGATAATAACACAAAATGATTCCACAATTTCACTAAGCACAAGATTGAAACTAATTCTATTTGGGAAATTGAGGTTGAAGATAATAATATGGTTACAGGTTTCTCTGGCATTGCAAAAGTTGGAGTTAAACATTTTTCCAATAATTTTAAGGAGAATAAGGATGCACCTGTATGGCTTATGATGGAGGCTTTAACTAGTTTTCCAAGACTAGTTTATGATGACCATAATGAAACTGTAAATTCTCCTGTCACAAATGAGGAATTGATACAAGATATCAAATAAATGCACCCAGAAAAGAGTTCAGGGCCTGATAGAAGGCCAATTGAGTTTTACTCTGGTACGTATGATACTATTGGATCTGATCTTCTTAAGGTCACTGGGGAATCAAGAAAAAGTATAGAATCCTTGTTGCTTTTAACTCCACCTTCCTTACTCTGATACCCAATACTGATAAAGTTAAGCGTATGGACGATCTCATACCTACTTCAATGTGTAATGTGGTATATAAGCTCATTGCAAAATTTATTTTGTAAGTTTAAATAATTTTCTGTCATCTCTTATCACACCTAAGCAATTTTCTTTCTTAGAGGGTCGACAAATTCATGATTCTAAAGTAATCGCTCAAGAAGTTCTACAAGGCTAAAACAAGGAAATCTCCAATGGTCATCATTAAAGCTGATATGATCAAATCCTATGACAGGGTCAAGTGGACCTATCTTAGGTTGGTTCTCCCATAGATTGGAATTGACCTATCTATTGTAAATTGGATCTTATCCCAAGCTCAATTTGAGAGTTATGTTGTATTGATCAATGGATCATCAAACTCGTTTTTTAGACTTAGTTGCAAGCTCAAACATGGTTTCCCACTTGCTCTGCTTTTATTCATCCTTATTATGGAAGGAATCAACCACATTATAACCACTGCCAGAGTATCTGGGAGCCTTAAAGCATACCATTTCAAGTTTTCTATTTATATAACCCACCTGCTATTTATTGATGACATCCTCCTCTTCTCTAATGGATCCAGAATAGAAATGAAAAAACTATATGAGATCTTAATGCTATTTTTAGATGCTACAATTATGTCGTGCAATCCCTGCAAAATATTCTATATCCATCCTTTATATTGAACAATCAGATATTGCATGTATGACTGAACTTTTTCATTTTGAGGTATGTGATTCATCTATGGGCCTTAAGTACTTGGGCTTTATCCTTAAACCAAATGGCTATACAAAAGCTAGTAGGGCATGGCTCATCAGAAGAGTTAAAGGTAAAATAAACAAGTGGTGTAACTTCTAGGTGTCAAAGGATGTTCATTACATTCTTATGAAATCCATTTTGGAATGTTTATTAGTGTATTGGACCACAATAGCACATATTCCATCATGTATTCAAACACACATAAGAAAGACCAGATTTAATTTCTTACGGAGAATATTTCGTGATAATAGAACCTTTCATTGGATATTTTGGCAAAAACGATCTCTCCTAAAACACCTTGGGAGATGGGGCCTCAAAGATCAACACTGCTTCTCCAAACCATTAGCTGCCAAGGGAATTTGGAGAATGTTGACTAATGATGGATTATGGGTAAAGGTCATTCACTAGAAATATATTCACTTAATGAGTATTATAGACTAGCTTAGAACTCCTGATTTGGACAGAAGACATGTATCTATTTTCTGAAAATATATGCTTGCATCTTTTGACATCATAGGCAATTGGATCTCCTGGGATATTGGTAATGGAAATAAATTTTGTCTAGGATATGACTCATGGACAGGTTCTAAATATGATTGCAAGTTTCCAAGAAATATGGTAAATCACCTCACTGACTATGGTATCACATTTCTACACAAAATCAATGATCTACAAGCATCCACATATTACTAACAAGTATGACTATCTTCTTAGAACTTGGGTGTTATGAAAGAGGACAAGATTATTTGCGATAGATATGCAAAATATCTGGAAGAGTGCCACATACATTTATCAGATGAGAAGGATACCATTCTATGGAAAAAGAACCCAGGAGGTGGCACATATAGGCCAAAGTATGATTATATTATGATGAGGGAAGAAGAAGACCATCCCCCACAGGAATGGTGGATGAGACATATATGGGGTTTCAATTGTCCACTAAAGGAAAAATGTTTTATGTGGCTATCCATAAGAAGCAAGATTCATGTATGGGATCATTTGGTGAAACTATATATGTTTGGTCCAGGTAGGTTCTCACTCTAGTTTTTGGATGGTGAAAACATCACCCACTTGTTCATTGACTGTCCATACATGAAGGAAATGTGATACACTTATGATTACACTCATACCCATTTAGTATGGGAGGGGCATGATCTTAATGATGCTTTTCTGAAATGGATACAAAATCCAAATTTCCAGAATTTTAAATCCTTTTCTGCTCTAGTGATGTGGGGAGCATGGATTTCCGGGAATAATTCCATCTTCTAGGAAACCATCATACATCCTCATGTATATGGATCCAATAGTTTGTCTATCATGAATCACTCTACATAGAACCTTAATAAGAAAAAATAGAGGGAAATTGCACATGAACAAATATATAAGAATATACCATGGTCCTACTTTGATGGAGTTGCTACTGGATATCCAAGCTTGGGGGCTGCAGGAGGCATAATTTATCTATTCGACGATCGCTGGTTCAAATTTGCAGCTGGTTTGGGACCAACAACAAACAACTTGGCGGAGCTTACTTCCATCCACATGACTATGAAGTTTTCTCTTCATTTGAAGATTATGAATATCTAGGTATTTGGGGATTTCCATCTTGTGATTGACTGGTTAAACAAAAATATCCTGTTGAAAAACATATTCTTAAGACCAATCATTGGCGATCTCAAAATAATTATGCAACTCTTTGAAAATATCTCTATAAAACAATTTTTTTGGGAACGAAACACATAGGCATATTTCTTATCTAAGCAGGGGTTACAACTGGATGGTGACAAAACACTTCTTTGGAAGGTAGATAAAGATGCGATAAAGGAATTGGATCCTATACCTTAAAAGGACGACATCTTCCTATAAGGCATACATTTAAGAAGAAGTCATTTTTTTTAATTTTGTCCAATAGAAGTAATTTTGTGCATTATATGACATGAACTTGTGACTAATATAGTTTCCCGATAAGGCATATGGATGGTTTTTTTGTAAAGCAAAGTCCCTAAAAATGATGATGGGTGATGTATGGATTCTATAGCCTATGAACAATATGGTTCATAATTTTATCTCAATAAAATAATGGACAGTGACCTTTTTCCTAGTAAAAGAAAATCATGTTTATAATGGCTTTAATTTCGTGATCATGGTAACTTCATTTTGTTTAAGCCATTTGTGTCATAGAAATTTTGGAGACAACCTTGTCATCCTTTATTACTATAGTAGTTATTCCTACAATCCCAATATGTCTTAGTTTTATTTACATTTTTGTTTTAAAAATCAGGTTATATTGGATTTATCTATTATTTCTTCCAAAATTTTGGGAACATTAGTTTGTACTAAACACATTATTGATAACATTAGTTTGTCCTAAACACATTTGTTGATGTAATTGATTTATTGTTGGTTATTTAGTTGTGGCTTCTCTCTGGCATGCACTCATTGTTGTGTGTTTTTAGTTCTCTTCACTCTCAAACTTAGTTATTATATAGTAGGGTAATTGAGATATGAGGGAGCTTTAGAGAATTTGGGAAAACCCTTGGATACATGCATGTTTACTTGGTGCTTGTCTCCTCCATTTGTCATTATGGGACATTTCCATTGTCATCATCAAAGTTGTGTATTGTGTGACCTATGTGTGGTGCAACATGACCTTGAGAGGTATGAAAAAGAAGACATTTAAAGCTTAGTGTAGGGTGGTGAATTGCACCACCAAATGGTTTTGTTGGCAAGAGGAATACAAGTAGAAGATGAGGAATGAAAAAAATAAATCATGATGACTATGTTTTAGGGGGAGGAAAGTATGGATTCTATGGCTTAGGGTTTATAAATAAAATTCATGATGATTATGCTTTAGGGGAAGGGAATTATAGATTATATGGTTTAGGGTTTGTATTGGCTAGGGGTCATGTTGGTTAAGCTTTATAGGGTTAATGGGTTGAGGGATATATGGGTTATAGTGATTAAGTATGAAAGGGGTTAAGGAGGAGTATAAGGATTATGGGTTATAATTGTTCACATTTATGGATTATAATAGCTAATCAGATGGTTAGGATTGTAGAGAGAAAGGATTAGAGGTGACAAGTATTAAGGATGATAACTTATGTTAGGTTTTATAAAGGTTTAGGGTTTAGGATTAACGATAACATGGGTTATGGTTGGTAGATGTTAGGTGTTATCACAAAAAACTCACACACTTGCGATAATTTCATGACTCACACTATAAAGCGTCATCAACATACAACATGCACACATTTGAAGACATCTCCATAAGGTCTAAAGATCAAATTGAGTCTGAGATGACCCTTAGACAATTTAAAGACACAACTACTTGGATTAAGCTTTGTTTACATGCGCTACAACACAAACTTCCATAACAACACATGTGTTACAACACAGAAATTCCCTCAAGATCTGTGCATTTGACACAAACGATGAGATGTCACCCACCAATGGCGCATTGATGGCTCATGAAAGCTCCATTTACCCATTTGAATTTGACCTCTCACACACTTGTTGCCTTAAATGGCCTCTTGGTGTACTTTGGAGCCAAAACATGAATCAATGGGTTCACACTATGATCTTGTCATTTCTTAGCCACCTCTTGGCCTATAAAAGAAGGCCATGGTATTTCTTATTGTAAGAATATTTTTTAGCAAAGTTATGCTGGTAGAATTGTGATTGAGATTCCCCTTAGCTCACCTATTCCCTCTTACCAAGCATTTACAAATATCCCTTGTCTCCTTCCCTCGAGGGGAAAGTTCTCTTCTCAGACATTGGTTCATTAACCACACTTCAAACATTTGTTGGATAAGAAAGGACTCCCTTAGGAAGAGTGTTTGTCTCCATTTGGAGCTCACATATCCAATGTGTTGTATTAGCTTGACCATTAGGAAATATACAAGTGGTTTGGATCACAATGATTGTTGGATTTTGCATCCTCTCCCCCTTTGTTATTTGGTTTAAGTTTTGTTATCATTTTATTGGTTTTGTTTTGTTTCCCTTTAACACTATATTGCAAGATGACTTGGGTTCACCAAACCAATCCCACGAAGGGGATCCAAATACAGAGGCCTTGTTGCATCCTACAAGGCCTAGCCCCATCCAAAGTGGGAAGCAATCTTATGCATTATTTACCACAACATTAGGAGTCATAGGGGTTATAATTGTTATGGACTATTGGGATTATTGGTTAAGGGATATAATGGTTAGGGATAAGTGGATAAGCATTTAAAGGGTTAAAGGTAATATGTATATGGGTGATATGTAACTAGTTATGTGACTCGTGGGTTATAACAATAATGGGTTATAGTTGTTAGGGGATGGTGATAGGGCTTAACATATAGAGGTCATAGGAGATGATATTATAATAATAATCAGTAATTTTTAATAATAATAGTAAATTTTTAAATGTAATTAATAATAATAATAATTTAATAATAATAATAATAATAATAATAATAATAATAATAATAGGGATTGCAGGAGTTGGCCAAGTAATGGATACTACTGGGTGCACAATGGAAAAAGATGAGATAGCCGAATCAACTTTGGCAATGAAAAACATATCTAAATGATAAGGTAACTATTTGTTCATGGTAGCAATAGAACACTCTTCAAGCAACAACAACCCTATCGGTATTCGAAGGATGCACATGGGAAGATAGGGATGAACTGGCGATGCTCGAAAGGCTCCTCTCTGATGCACGGCTAGGGTTTCCCTAGCCTCCATCCTCCTGTTGCTCGAAGGTTTGCCTGCTTTAGCAGGTGATCGAAGGTTTTGTGTTGCTTCTACTGTCGGATGCATTTTTTTTAGTGCACCCCTCGTTGCCACCTGCTGAATACGCCTGCTCAGGTTGTTCCGTTCCTGGATCAGGTTACCTGTTGTTGCTTCTGCACAGTGGCTACCAGATCCTCTTTTGTTGGGTGCGTCCATTATGGAGGTTGAAGTCTAGCTTCTGACCTTTAAGGCCCTTGTTCAAGCAGCCTCTCCTTAGGCTGCCTCTTTGCCCCCCTCCAAGTTCATGAAAAATATTGATGAGATCCCCTCTCTGGAACTCTCTCCTTCAGATCCATGCCAGAAAGCGCTCATTCTCTTAGAGAGATCCCTCATTAGCAAGTTTATAGGGTTTTGGCCAATCCCTAAGGCGGTAGAGCTTTGGATTGCTGAACACTAGAACCCTATTATGTAAGGATAGGTCTCTCTCTTTGCAGCTGGTAGGGGTTATTTTATTTTTCTGTTTCTGAATAAGGAAGAATGAGATCTTGTTTTTTGATCGGGTCCCTTCTTCATGGGCTCGAGAGGGTTGTTTTATCCCCTTGGACTCTGGGTTTTTACCTAGAAGTAGAGATCACAGCCGCTCAAGTATGGGTAAGACTGCCTCATCTCCCACTTCATCTTTGGGGGGGAATCTCTCTTGCGGACATCGGTAACAAGCTAGGGTGCTACCTGGATAGTGCATATCCAAAAGGGGGTTAGTTTACATGTTCCTGCATTTGCGTAGAGGTAAATATCGAAAAAGGGCTCCAGGAGGCCCTAAAGCTTATATTAGGAGAATGGAGCCACATTCAAGAGATGGATTATGAGCAGATTCCATTCAAATGCAACTCTTTCCATGTTTATGGTCACTTTTCCAAAATCCACCCCAAGCCTTCCAAATCTCAAAAATCAACACTTCCCCAAGAAACTAAAGAAGCAGAGTTCCGGCCCCTCAGAGACAGCTATCGCTGCCCTATCCATGAAAGAAGCTTCTCCAAGCCTTTCTTCAGGCTCCAAGAGAAATGCTCGGACGTTAGATCACGAGACTTCATCCCAAGCAGGACTGGCTTCCTTAGTTCCCTCATCTGGGTCAAAAGGAAGCTCCGACCCTGAAGACTTCTCAGCCCCTTCTGGCACCGCTGCACCCCCCCGCCCCCCACCAGAGGGAAAAAAACCAACAAAGAACGTAGGGAAAAGGAAGCGGCCTCAAACATTTTTTTGGGATATCAGAAGCAGTTAGACCCTTTTATTAAGGGGCATTTCACCTCCCCTTCTAATTAATGTTTTGCTTCTGCATTCTTCTTTTCTCATAGTTTGTGAGAGTTTACTCTTGTAAGCAATTTTTGTCCTTCTCTCGAAAAATATCTAGAAGCAAGTGGGATTTATCTCCCAAGATATTCATAATTCATAAGAAGGCTAACAACACTATTAGAGGTCATCAACCCTCTTCTCTTTAAGTTTGTATGCTGCAAATTCCGGTTAACTAGAAAGTGATTAATACAACTCTAACCGTTCTTGTCAAAAAAAATTAATATGGATGGCAGGAGTGGGAGAGATCCTCTATGATCCCAAGGGAAAAAATGATCCAAATCTTAGGGGGGCTTATATTCTAAGTTCAGATGTGAAAGTCTTAAAACCATATTTTTATTAAATTGAAATGGGAACATGGTAGACATCCAATTAATGGAGTTGGTTATTCAAAATTGACATGATCCCAAAATTGGCCTCATTGCATGTAATGGTTCATCTTAAAGGAATTGTTCTTCTCCAACTCTACCTCTCTCTCTTTCTCATATTTTTGTGGTGTATTTGATTCATGTATTTTCATCAATTTCTTGTAATTCATTTAATGACATATTTGAATGTTTTCTCTCCTCTGCTCTCAAGACTCAAGCCTTTCTGGATCTTAACCATCAAGATTTGGATCATTGGTATGAGAGTGGGTACGAAATTCATGTGAACAAGGGTTTGAATTATATTATGGGTTCAAATATTTGTAGCAATCACCAGTCTCCTTCTGGTACTCTTGAAGTCCATTTATTGGGCCATACATTGTAAGCATCACAGTTGGTCCATAGACACTACAAGGTTTTTCTATCCTCAAATATTCTTTCACCATTACAAGAGAATCCATACATGGATTCACTTCATTTATTGATATAAAAAATTTGCAAGCTTTCTATGCTATCCCATGAGGTTCTATACAACAACCAATATTGCTCTGCAAGCCCTTAGCATCCTTTGTGGCCCTTCGCACTCAATACTCTCACATTCAACACTATTGCAGCTTCATATAGCCACGACATGTATTAAAAAATGACATGGAGCATACAGAAGCTTGTGCAACCTCATTCCAACCCTTTCTCAGCTTTCCCACGGCTGTATAGTCACCAAATAAGCACAATCATGAACACAATGGAGGATTACCCTATTCTGCAAACTTTACAAAGATGATGGGACCTCTACAAAGAATTTTATAGAACCTAACATATCTCATTCTAAAGGTTTTTTCATAGGATCAAATGGTTATTTTATGAATTTCCATTTTGTTTCATGATTATGAGATATTCCTGAGTGAAGTAGCACATGTCTATAAAACAGTGCGCCATGCGTACCTTGAATTTCAATAATGTTTTTCAAAATCTGTAGGACACCACATAGCAAGTGTGTTACATCAACAAAAGGATCTCATCGATATATCAAATGGGTCTTCGATGGAATTCAATTTCATTGCCCGCAACATAAGTTATGAATGGATTTGTGGCAAGACCTCAATCTCCCCCAAAATCATGATTTTTTCCAGATGAATTTTCTAACTTTGGGATTTATTTGAATCCTATAGTAATTTATTTTTACCCATGTAAAAAACCCCATATCAACAGTAATATTCCATTTCCAACTCCGTTATGGGTAATCCACAAACCCACGGTTATGAGTTAACCAACAAAACCCTTCTCTTCATTGGCAATTGAGACATTTTAATCATGACTTTATGCTGAACATAATGGGGTATTTTTTTTAAGCATGGGTGAAATGATGGGGACCATAATTTTCTAAGGGGGGAGGATTGATCCAAATCTTAGTGGGGCTTATAGTCTAAGTTCGGATGTGAAAGTCATAAAGCCATATTTTTAGTAAATGTAAAAGGGAACATGATAGGCGTGTAATTAGTGGAGTTTTTCCAGAAGAAAAATAGATATTCCTTGATATTCAAAATTGAATCAAAGGTAACTTGTTACATCACAATGATATCAAGATATCATATCTGAGCAGAACCACAAGACAATTCACAAGAGCATACAATGCAAGCAAGTAATTAGTGGAGTTAGTTATCCAAAGTTGACATGGTCAACAAGACACCTTATAAAAAGGCAATAGAAAGGGAGTTTATATAGGGAAGGAGAGGTCCCAAAATTGGCCTCATTGCATGAAATGGTTCATCTTAATGGAATCCTTCTTCTCCAACTCTCCCTCTCTTTTTCATATTTTTGTGGTGTATTTGATTCATGTATTTTCATCAATGTTCTTGTGATTCATTTCATGACATATTTGTATGTTTTCTCTCCTCCTCTCACGACATTCAAGACTTCTAGACCTCATCCCTCAAGATTTAGATTAAAAAAAAGAGTTTGGTTGGGGATTGTGAGTGCCACCAATAATGAATCAGATGGCATCACAATGTTTTAAGGCTTGTGCATGCTCAACAGAAAAATGAATATTTCTTGTAACAATATTGAAGGAGTCATACATCATCATAAGAACCCTTTTTATGTGGTAGATGCCTAAAAATATTGGCTTAGTCAAAATCATTAAAAAATACTTGCATCTGGCCAACAATTTTGGCCAAGATAAGTTTTATCAAATACTAATTATACAAAATAAAAATATAGATCACCAAGCCAAGCCAATATGGTGGTGTCAAAAATGTTGAAAGTTATTTAGCCACTAGTGGTGATAACATATTAATCATTCCAATACTAGTAGAGATGACATATTAATCATTCCCATACCATGTCAATAATCATACAAATTTAAGAATCCTCTATGAATACGCGGAAGTATTTGCAAGTTGGAAACCTCAAGGGAAGTAAGTCCCTCACACTTCTTATTTAACTCCATTTCAATTATTGGAATTATATAGTGTACCATTATGGGTTGGATTCATGCATGTGGGTTTGGGCTTTAGATTTGTCTCTTGGAATCCATTCATTCTCTAGTCTGGTTTGTGAGTTAAGCACAAAGGCATCAATACAAAATGACCAAAAAAATTGTGTATAAACTATTATTTTTGGAGAGGTGGCCAATAGTGTTATATTTGTAGTCTTTTTATAATGCAACTAAATTTTTGTTGTATTTAATGAATTCATTTATTGATTGATCTAATTCATCTACTTGTAGTATATGTAGTAGCTTACTTTTTCATTAGTTTCTATAAAATTATAGTATTTTTTTTCGCGTGGCTTACAACCTCAACAATTGTGGTCAAGGCTTGCTACATTCATAGTAATAATTCTAGGGATCCCACCCAAGGGGCCTCGCCACATCGGCTCTAGTTTTGGGAGCCTAACCTCAAAAGAACCAAAGAATTTGATTCGCAAGAATAGAACTTGCAACCTCAACATCTATCGTCTTTGGACTCGGATCTCCATCCAATTGAGCTACCCCTCAGGGCTTCTATAAACTTATAGTATATTTAACCATTTAATTAATTATTAAATGCCGTTAATTTGTGATATGTTTTCTTGTTTAATGAGTCATTAATTGTCGTTAATTTGTAGTATATTTAATCATGATAATTTTATTTTTATATATTTAATCACTAGTTTAGTAGCTGCATTTTTTTTTGTTGGTTAAGTGTCTTGTGCCATTGTTGGGCAAACCTTTGGTCTGAGAAACCACGATCCAAGGGCATCTAAGCCGTCAAAATCACCTAGGGATCGCACTCAGCTTGGATGCACCAACCCTTAGCATGGTTGGATTTAAATGTCGCCTTCTAGGAGCAGTGGGTTTTGATCCTGGGCCGCCAAGCAAACGAAACCCCTCTCGACTGTTTGCTCTACCGAAATTTGACAGTTTAGTAGCTGCATTATTATTATATTTATTGGTTGCATAATCATTAGATTTACATTTGGTTTATTAGTTGCATAATCATTATATGGATTATTAGTGTAGTAATTCACATTCATTTTATTTTTGTTATTCATTATTCTTCAATTTCAATTTATATGATCATTATAAATAATTTATTGTTTACCATGAAATTGTGTAATGTTTTTTAAAAGGCTTGCACCCACGAAGTTTCGAACCATAGACCTTATGTAAAGAGTGCCTGAATAGTACACCTATGCACGATCTATTATATACTCCATTCACTCATAAAATTGTGTATTGTTATATTCATTTAATATCAATTCAACAAATAACTTATAAAATAAATTATAAAACATACATTAAAACATAAAAATAACTAAGTGTTACATATACAAATGAAAAAAAATTTAAGTTATAAATAACCTAAACTATATATATAAAAAGTCAAAGTACAATATTAATAAGTTTTCAATTAATTATAAAAGTTAAAAGTATAATATTAGAGTTTCCAACTAATCCTCCCTGCATGATAAAAGATCCTTGAATCATACGTTCAATTAATCATAAAGGTTTTCTATTTTCAAAGTTGCCAAGTGCATGAAAATTAATTGTGTCATATTTTCCAAATATTTTATCAACCATGTGGAACTTATTTAGTTCCCTTTCAAATGATTATATCTATCTTGAAGATATAAGAGTTTCTATTTTCAAAGTTGCCAAGTGCATGAAAATTAATTGTGTCACATTTTCCAAATATTTTATCAACCATGTGAAACTTATTTCGTTCCCTTTCAAATGATTATATCTATTTTGTTCATCTTCATAAGAAAGAGGTGATAACCTTGAGAATATTGAATATAAAAAGTGAATAAATCAACATCATATGAACCTACAACTTTCAGCATTTAAAAATAAAATAAAATAACAAATATAGATATTAGGAATGGTTGTACATTTAACTATTCTCTACATAAAGCCCCAACGGTTAGCTCAATTGGTAAGACATATGCACACTCTCTCAGTTCGGAGAGAGGTCACAGGTTCGAGCCTTGAATCTTTTGGAGTTAGGCTTTTTATAAGGATGATCAAAAACTATTCTCTACATATATATTATTTGAATAAAAGTAAATACACTCATCAATTCAACCTTTGAAATATCTTACCTAACACTAATATTAATTGGACAACGCAAGTTTAACATCATTGTTAATGGTCATCGTTTAGTTCTTTGTTAGTGATGATATAGTATTTTTTTATATCGTACATGTGGTTTCATCATAAATAAAAATGCAACTACATTATAATATTAGATTAATAATCTAGGGAAATTATTATACTAATAAACATTAACCATTAACATTATTTTATAGTCAATTTGTTAAACTATATATAACTAACATTTCAGTAATTGGCCCCTTATTCGCTCAGACTTCATGATGGATCCCATGTTTGAACTTGCTTTCAAACTTCGTACTCTAAAAGACAAGGTCAAATCCTGGACTAAAGAAGAAACTCGGAAAATGAAAGACAAGTCTGTATTTTTGGAAGAGGAGATAATTGCTCTACTTTCTTCCTCTCCTTCGGCTATTCTTGATGATATTCAGCATCAGAAATTGCTCTCTCTTAAGGCCGATCTTCAAAAGATATTGGATCATGAAATTTATTCTGCTAAACTACAAAGTAGGGTTACTTGGGCTTCAAAAGGTGACGCAAACACCAAGTACTTCCATGCAATGGCCTCGGCTCGGAAAAATTATAATGCTATCTGGAGTTTACAGGATGAGAGGGGTACTTGGGTTTCTGATGATCTTAGTATCAAAGCTCTTGGGACAAGTTATTTCAGAAAGATTTTTGAAGATGACAATTTGACCAATCTTGCTGCCCAGCTTAAAATTCTTCAACTTTTCCCCTCCTATATCAGTTCGTCACAGGCTGTGGCTTTTACTAGGCCGGTTACTATATCGGAAGTTGAAAGGGCTCTTAAATCTTTTAAAAAAGATAAGGCTCCAGGCCCTGATGGATGGCCTGTGGAGTTTTATTTGACCTTTCTTAATCTCTTGGGCCCTCTTCTTGTTAACTTGGTGGAGTCTTCTAGAGTCTTAGGTAGAGTAGCTCCTGCTATTAACTCTACTTTTCTTGCCCTGATTCCTAAAGTGGATCTACCTGCTTCCTTTGCGGATTTCCGCCCAATTTCTCTCTGTAATCTTTGCTATAAGCTGATCTCGAAAATTGCGGCTTTGAGATTCAATCCCTTCTTAGATACTGCCATTTCATCTCAACAGTTTGGCTTTCTAAAGAACCGTCAAATCCTCGAACCCATAGCCATAGCTCAGGAGGTTCTACATTCTGTGAAAATTCATAAGAGATCTGCTCTCATCCTTAAATTGGATTTATCAAAAGCTTTTGATCGAGTTAATTGGAATTTTGTTCGTCTTATTCTCATTCAGAACGGGGTTCCCCTGATTGGGGTAAATTGGATTATGGGCTGTATCTCTTCAGCTAACTTTGCTGTCCTTGTCAATGGCTCTCCTACTTCCTTCTTTCCAACCACCCGAGGTATCAGACAGGGTTGTCCTTTGTCTCCCTTGTTGTTCATTCTGGTTATCGAAGGTCTTAGCCTCTTGATCGCAGAAGCCAAAAGGAACGGTAAGTTAAAAGGTATCAAGATTTCGCCCCAGCTCTTCCTCACACATTTACTCTTTGTAGATGATGTGATATTATTTGGTATGGGCTCCTTTGAGGATTGGATGGCTTTCAAGGTCATTCTTGACACGTTCTGCGATGCTTCAGGCATGGTTATAAATTCAAATAAATCCTGCTTTCTTCACAATGATTTGGATGAGGATCTGCTCCGAAGAATTTCTGGTATCCTTCCTTATAAATTTGATTATCTAAATAAAGGGTTTGTTTATCTTGGATACTTCCTCAATCCATCGGGTTATCTGATTAAAGATTGGCAATGGCTGGTGACAAAATTTGAAAAGAGGATTTCTCATTGGACAAACAGGCTTCTGTCTTTAGTTGGTCGCCTGGTTCTCATTAGATCGGTTCTTTCTGGAATCCCTGTTTTTTGGTTGTCTCTTGTTCCCATTCCTGCTACTATCTTAGATAAGCTAAGAAAACTCATTTTCTCTTTTCTGTGGGGCTCTTCATCAAAACAACAAAAGTTTCATCTTGCTGATTGGCAGTTTTTGGCTCGTCCGATTTCCCTTGGAGGATGGGGGATTAAGCACTTACCCAGCTTTAGTCTTTCACTTAGAATGAAATGTTTTTGGCTTGCCCTAAATAGTGAAGGCATCTGGAATATTCTCATCACTGCTAAATACTTGAAAAATAGGCCTATATATTCTTGGCTAAGGGAAAAAAGTTTCAAAATTTGGAATGCCTCGATTATTTGGAGAGGCTTCATTGATACCCTTCCGTGGATTGGGAAAGGGATTATTTGGCATACTGGAGATGGTTCTTTGATTTGAATTGGTCCGATTGTGGGTATGGGCTCATCCTTCACTCTATCAAGAATGTTGAGAAATTATTTGGAGGATTATGGAATATATAAGCTAGCTGATGCTTGGAATTATACCTCCTCAGCTTCTAGTTATTGGTTTACGGCCGAGGAGCTCGATTTGACAGGCGAATGGAAATATTTTTGGGACAATTATATCAGAGGATTAGAATACGGTAGAATTAGACTAACTGATCATCAAGATACTCTGCTTTGGTCCTTTAATAAATATGTTGGGTCTATAACAGCTGCAGTTGGACATGATTGCATTCTTCATACAAAAGGTCATGAGCAACAGGATCTTGCTCTGAATTTCCTATGGTCCCTTTGCATTCCTCTGAAAATTACTTGTTTTAATTGGCTCTTAGCTCGAGATCGTATATTAACCTGGGACCATCTGCAACATAAAGGATTCCAGGGGCCGAGTAGATGTGTTCTGTGTGAAAATAGTTTCAAGGATATTCCTCGCCTCTTTCTGTCTTGCCCTTTCAATGTATGTATTCTTGCACATTATGCTGCCAAGTTTGGTTTTCCCCTTCCAAAAGATTGTTCTGTCTCATCCTTCTTGGTTCATTGGTTTAACTCTCCTCTGCGATCAGCCTCCTATAGATTTCTGCCCTATTTTCTCTTCTGGAGTATCTGGCTCCTCCGAAATCAGTGCCTTTTTTAGGATAAAAAACCTGTCTTCCTTGCCCTTATTTCCAGGATTGATCTTTTCCTTTCTACTTACCCTGCTCCTCTAAATGCTCCAAAGGTTCGGGTTATTGGTTTAAAACCAAGGATGGCCTTTCCTTGTGTTTTTTTTTATGGAGCCTCTGCGGGGAATTTTGGTGGTTCTGGTTTTGTGATTTACCTAAATGAAACCCATTTCTACAGCTTTACTTTGGGATGTGGAAGTAGCACTAATACTAGATTGGAACTGTTGGCTCTTTGGGCAATTCTTAGAGTTAGTTTGCTGATGGGTTTACCCATCCAATTGATCTATGGTGATTCTTTGGTTATCATATCCTGGCTCAACGGACTATCTGCACTTGATGTTCCAGCACTGATGCATTGGAGTGGTGATATCAAAAATATGCTTCATTTTTCCCCTCAGGTGATCTTCAAACACATCTTTCGTGAGCATAACTCGTTGGAAAATGGTCTCTCTAAACAGGCCATGCATTTGGATATGGGTCATGGTAATTATTCTGAATATCTGGATGGATTGGTCATCAATAAAGGCCATTATGTTCTTTTTTAGTCTTGCTGATTCTTTGATATTCAGCTCAATTTGATTTCAGCAATGGTTCGATCTACTTTTATGTTTTTTGAGACCTCTCTGCCAGCTAGTTTTGCTCATGACAGTATGTTTTTGGATGATCTCTCTCGATATTCTCATTGATACTGATTATTCTGACCTGATTTATTCAAGAGTGATGAGGAAAGTCTGCGATGATCAGAATTTATTCTATGTTTTTTGATAGGCTGTTGACAGACATGTTTTGTTTTTCTCTTCCTATGTGCCGTGCTATTTTTGAAACAGTAAGCTCAACCACGTAGATGGATATGTAAATGATGTCTTTTGATTCTATTTGAATAACAAAGGCTTGTATTTTTTCCTCTGAAAAAACTAACATTTCAGTGAGGGTCATAACACACCCAACAACAAACATGATCCATGTGGGAAGGTCATAATCCAAAAAGAACACAATTCTCATTATGTAGGCTTTTCTCCATACCATTTTCATTTGTTTACGCATTAAAAATACAAGCTCTTGAAAATATTTTACCCTCGAAACTTGTTTTAAATTTTCAATTATTTAGGCTCTCTTTGTTATGGTTGTTGTAACATTAACAAGTGGAGCTGTTAAAGGACTGCCGAACCCGCTTTTACAAATTAAAAATCTATTGAATAGCCTTGAAAATTTATTGAATAGCCATATGCTTTTAGGAATCTAAGATGTATAGAATAGTCATTTGTAATTGTGCCTTGTAAGCAATCCTAGTACTTTTATCAGCACTTTTATCAGCAAACATTTTTATTCGCAAGCATTTTCGCTAGGAAAGTGACTCAAAAACAAGGCCAAGCAAAGTCAGGTTTTTTGGTGAGACCAGAGTTAATCAACTAGAATTTGTTATATATTCAGCATTGCTTCTAAGTTCTGAGTAAACTGACATTGTGTTGAGATCCATTGCATGGCTAGACAATCCTAGTCCATGATTAGTAACAACAGTAACGTTACCTACTCTACCAAGCAAGATAAATGGCATTGGCCTGTCCCTCTCCTCTTTGATGGTTTAGTTGCCATGTTGTTTTTAGTAGCTTTTGCATTAACAATACTCACTTGTTCATACTGGAAAACTATCGGCTCCTAGAGTAATGGGCAGAGTCTTAATGCTTCCGCTGACATAGGTTTGCAGAATAAGATAGTTGGTGAAGGTATTGAAGAAGAGAAAATTATGGTAATAATGCTTGGACATTAGAATCCAACCTTTCTAGTGAGGCATGCATCCTATTCTTACAATGTGTTGGAAGTGAAAATTTTAAATTGGACATAGAGAAATATCGACATCACGTGGGATCATTTAAATATAGGACACTGCAAAGAAAGGACTGAGCATGAGAATTTGCAGGGTCCATTCTCAACATTGTCACAGGGTCGAAAGGACTGAGCATGAGAATTTGCAGGGTCCATTCTCAACATTGTCACGGAGTTGATGTGGTAGATACATTGCCACCATGCATTAGATAGAGTCACCTCCAATTTTCCCAATTTCATTGCAATACTTTGAACTGTATATAGAGTTAGAATTGTCGAGTGGAAATATATTATCACCAATAAATGAATGGACTTGGAGTTCACATGTTGATTTAAGTTCTTTGCTTGGTATGCTTTAATACACTAATATATACAGTAGAAACAACATTAGATCTCTTCTTATTAGTTATTTGGTTGAAATGTAAAATCTATTTCTTCTTCGACAAATTTCTTTTTTCTCTCTCACACGCTGTTCTAAGCCTGAAAAACTAAATAAGAAAAAGTAAGACATATGAGTTGATCATCTATCTAACCACAAAGCCAATGCTTTTAGTTTTAATCCAACCATCAGCTATAGCCATCTCTCTAACCTTGAGTATTCAGGTTTCAGATGTTAATAATCCAGTTTCAAACAGGGGTAGGCAGACAAATTTTAACTAGAGGATTACTAGCTATTAGTAGGACATATTTGAATTTAAAACACTTCAATAATCATTTGACATTAATGACCCCAGAAAGAGGCAAAGTGCTGCCTTTAGATTGAACCTTGAAATTAATTCTCCCTATGCGATTAAACTTCTATGGCCTTTAATACATAAAGGCTTCGATTTTACCTAAAATGGTATATTTACACAATCCAATGAGCTGAACAACTGAATATTCAAGTTCAAAGATTATGTAAATAACTGGATATTCAAGTTTAAAAAATATGAAAACTTCGAATAAGGAGCTTGCAATTTCATATTATGTAACACCCTGGTTTTGACCCCGTTGCATTAAATGTACATGATGTATATATTGTAATTAATCATGGTGCAGAGCTAAAGGAAAAAGGCCCACCATCGATTTGTCTGTGTTATGTTCAGCAATTGAAAACGTTGCCTATGGTATATCGTGATAAACGACGCATATTAGTTTCAGCATCATGTAAATATGCATCTTTAATTAAATAACCCAACTAGCTATGTTCGCGTCAACTAAAATGAGAAGGGGCATGATTCTCACAAGGATAGGGGGGGGGGGGATGTCAAACCATGAACCAATGGGGAAAAATCCATGTGTCACCACCCTGTTCTGATTTTCCCATCTTTCCTTGTTTTATCCAACGACCACCATTAAATGGTCTACTGAGTAGTTGAGGCAATTATGGCTGGGTGTGGAGTGTGGGAGGATTGCTAGTCCTTGCCCACATGCACACTCCACCAGCGGATTGAACCTCACGTTGGGAAAATGAAGCAAACTCCCCAGGCATTCCACTCTCTCACGACGGTGCTGAAACACTCATGCACTAGGGACTCGCCATTCTCTCCATTGTCAGTTCATCCTCACACAGGGATGTCAGTTCTGCTCATTCTCACAGAAGGAAAAACGTCCTGTGTCTCAGGCAGAGGAATTCGTTCCTATTTTGATCTCACACAGCCAGGAGAAGGAGCCGTTTCCACTGTCATTCACATTTTTCCATTGAGAGGAATCTAGTGTGTTTCCATCCGCATTTGGGATCTGGTGGAAATCTTCTCTCACGCATAGGGTACTACGTTGTTGTTACTCACACAACAAGTTGGGGGACGTTCGGTCACTATCACCCACAATTTTTTCCTATGGAGAGCCATTTTTATGCTCAGGGACTGTGTTCTTTCCGGTGGTTTTATTGTTGAGAATGGATTATTGTTTCCCCCACGTTGCTGGTTGTGTCTGTTTTACATTTTGGGACTGTTGTAGGTTGTTTTGGAGTCGTTTGGGCCACAATAGGGCCAAGAACGACTCAGGAGTTGTTTACTTGCCCAAGCTGTGAATCGCATGTGTGACTGCATGTAGGCAGTGGTTGGTCTTTAGACTATGTTGGGAGCAGGGATGGGGGCTTGGTTTGCTTGATAAACCTGGTGTGTTTGGAAACCACACAGACAGAGCTATAGGGATGGCTTTCTTCTCCACAACCCCTGAATAGCACTAGAAGGGAAGTCAGGGCCTGAGGGACTATGTAGTAGAGAAGGGACTGATTTTTTGTGTTGGGTGTGTGTGGGTGTCTTAGAAGTCAGGCTAGTTCTGGTGTAGGTGTTCCTAGCTCTGAAATGGGCTCAACAGCTTAGCATTTAGCCTTTCCCAGCTCCTTGATGGCCTGATAAACATAACCATGTTGGCTTGGCTGCCTTGTTGATGGCATGATAAACCCAACTGTGTTGGCTTGGCTGTGTTTTGTGTATCCTTGGCTATGTGTAAGCCTGCTTGTTCCTTATTCCTTGGGCAATCATGCCCAGCTCGGGGGTGGCAGCGTTGCCGAGAGATTAAGGAGCACGCTAGCCTATGGTTGGGTGGAACGTTGCAGCGACGTAGCTGGTTGCGGGATGAGTTCTTTATAAGATAAGTAACCTTATCTATTTTACTTTTGTAATTATATTTACTATTGTTAAATTATGATGAACATGTTGAATGAATGAATTATGTATGCTTTCGCTGTGTATGATAAATTATGCATCTTAGCATGTTTTATGCTCTAGCAATTCAATTCTTATGAATCTACATGTTCATGGGGTTGGTTTCCCAGATATTAAATAGTATGATAGCGTCCTCTTCGCCGGTCGGAGGGTCGGGGATGTTACATATTACAATAATGAAAACCCCAACATTTGAACGACATTAATTAAATGTTCAGTTTCGATTACTGTTAATCAACTATTTAAAGGAAATAAATAGTTTACAGAAATAGAAGCACAGAAAGAGAGTAAGAAATAAAGAATTACGTGAGCCATATATGAAATAGAGTAAGATGGCCAGCTGCAGCTGGTGTACTTGGGATGAACCCAAGTCAAACGAAGTCTAATTCTAGTACCTGAAGAAGTTACAGCCTCTCTGGAAACTGCACTACAACCAACAATATTATACAGTATATAAGTCATTTAGAGTTTGCAAATTGCGTTGTTATCACGGTGGCTCACATAATAAAATCTATAGAAATATGCTTTTGGCACTCAACGATGGAAAAAATTGTTCATTCCAAAATATTTCTTCATCTAGTAAGCCCACCAGAGCAAAGGAAAATCCCATGTAAAATCAAGAATAAACTTGTAATAGAAAAGGTATAGAACAAACTTGCATGGACTTCTTGTTTGATTCAAGTGAAAATATTTAACATGATTTTCAATAGAATTATAGAACGCAAAGAGATGTAACCACAAGGTACTAACTATGAGCCTTTTAAGCAGCCATGCATGCTGCAACGTGCCAGCAACATGCAAAGTCAAGAATTAGCGGCTATGCAGGTTGCAACTTGTCTGCAATATGTTAAGTTTGGTTACTATTGAGACATCGTAGGGAATTTGTTTCTTGGTTGGCCCCACAATTCACAATTCCATGCGGAGAGACGTAAGACATTTGTTCCTTCCATGGGCCCACATATTGCATGCACCCAGGCCACATGGAATTTTCTGCTCACACAGATATGAAGGTGTCTTATGTCCCAAACAGCGGGAATGGGGAACCCTTGCGTTGAGGGTTTATGCCAATGTCATGTAAGACAAATGTAAGCTCCTCAGTTCGAAAATGTATGACAGCGTAAATTGAAAAAGATATTAGAAAATGTTAATTATAAATAAAATTTACAACGATATAATCTCAAGCGAAATCTACAGTGAGTTTGAATCGCTCTACTCTCCTTTGAAATCTTGTCTATGAGAACCGCTCCTCACAAGAAATGGTATCACCAGCTACCCTTGAACTTTCATCATTTTCCTTTTGGTGCATTGTATTTCGCATGATGGGGATTATGGTTCTATGAATGATTTTTCATGAGATTTCGGGCTTGAATGAAGTTACTCAAGTTGAGATTGTTTACTTTTTTTATCTTCAAGGTTTTGTATGTTCCCTGTAAAGTGTAAACCCTTGTTTTCTCTGATGGCTCCGGTGGTTCGATTTGAACTCTGTGTAGTTGAGTATCTTGACGCATACAGTGAATGTGTGGATCTTGTAACTCGCAATTACTAAAGCATTTGCCTTAGCATTTGATGGTAATATTGCTCGTATTAGTGTTGTAAGAGTTTGACATCTACATGAGTTTACTGGTTCTTTGTTGCCCCTGTAATATATGGACTTACGAGGAAGTTTTTGAAGAATTTAGAGTCTTGATGGTGGTTGTCTATGCAACATATGTTAATAATCTCTTCCTACATGTTCAAATTGTTACTGATGTCTCGATACTAAAGAGCATACAGACAAAATTCGAGTTAAAATGTGGAGATGATTGGATATTTGTCTTTTGCTTATTTAATTTCATGTTTTTTTTGGTATCCTGGTCTAATGTAGAATGGTCATTGTTTTCAACTTCTTTTTGTTCTGGGAGATTATTTGATGCCCATAATTGATTTAATATGCCTTCGACCTAGGTGAATAAAATTTCTTATACAAATTCAAGTGGTTGTTGTCGATAAACTTCCTTAATCAGAGATCGTTATACTGGTTTTTTATTTCTGTGTAGACTTGATTGTTTGATATGATGTTGCCCTTGCTTCACTTGAACATTATGATTTTAATGGTTAGAAAAGTTTTTGTTTTTCCTCTTTAGATCTATTCTGCATAATAGTCTTCTTGCTTTTTATAATAGGACTACACATTTTCCAAATCACGAGAAACGTTTTTATCAAGTATTTGTATTAGTTTTTAGGAGGTAATTTTTGTATTTTATCTTTATTAAATGAGTAAATTAAAAATGTATAAATTTAATTTTTATTGAAATTTTTTTCAATTTTAATAGGAATTTTGTTGGAATTTGTAGTTATTTCTAATTGATAAGAACTTTCACCATAGAACTTGTTTTAGTCCATTTTAAAAAAAGATTCAAATTAATAGAATTAAAAAAAATGAGCCGATAAATGCATAGTTTTGTTTTATTAGAAAAAAATAGTCACCTAAAAAGTTCTAAAAAGTTTATTGTGTCCTCTTTTTAACTCATTAATTTATCAAAATGCTGCTTTTGATGACAATATTTTAAAGAGAACATGCCATTCAAGAATATATATAAATAAAGTTGCCTCCATTTTGAAAAATGTAGTGTTGTTAGGCTATTGTTTTCCACTATTGAATTTCAATATGCTTGATATTTGTTTGTGTTGAAGTCTTTTTTTTAATTTTTTTAATTTTTAAAAACACAACAAAATATTAGTTAGTGATTAAAAAAAAGTCTTCATGAGCTTTCTTATCGTATTGCAATGCACAAATTTGTACAAACCCATCTTTGTAAAACATTAATGTGTGTACATAAGAATAGATGAGATGGAGATGATTCACTTACAACTTATTTGAATAGAGTCCCTTATGGAAAAAAGGTATTATTGTATTAAATATACCCTTTTTTCGATAACAAATAGATAAGAATCCTACTAAAAAAATCAAGTCAAAGCAAAGTTTTATCATTATCCAAGTTCATGCATGGTGGAACAATGTCTTTAAGGGATTTCCTCAATTATAAATCAAGTTGGATTGTAAAAACAACAATCAAAGTTCCAGATTGATAAGAATTCTAACTTTTTTGTATTGCTATACTTCGACAACTAGAGGGAAGTTTACTACAATATTAAATGGTTGTATCTCTTACAACAAGAAGAAGAAGTCACTTAGTTTTTCCAATCACTACTCAATGCACTCTCACTATAGTGATCACAAGAAAACTTGACACATTTGTGAGAGATACGAACCTAGGAACAATTAGCTTATTAAGTCTTCCTCCGACACATAATGACAAGTTCAATTTTGACTCTTACACTAGCTAATTTCATAACCTCAAATCCCCAAACCAAACCAAAATTGGATAAAATAATTTGTCATTAAGATCTTTTAAATGAATCCATCTACAAATTATCATAATAAACCACTATCCATAATTGATTTATCTCTTAATATTTATACTCAATATCAATATTCATAATACATATAATTTATATTCATTACTTATATATATGTGTGTGTGTGTGTCCATTGGGCATAACTCAGGTGGTTGGGAGATTTGGTGTCACGTCCCCACCCCTCATATTGACGATGGAGAGGACATTACTAGGCTGTTGCTACTGTCAAAACGAGCAATCTAGCCCCATGAACATGATAATTAAAAATGCATTGAATTAAAATCATTCATAGATGCATTATACATTAAATAAACAGCAGAAGAAAAACACATTCGTTCAAGCATTCAACATGTTCATAGTAATTCATAAAACAATAGTTTGCAGAGATTAAGCACAAGAATACTTATCTTGAAAAGAAGTTGGCCTGAAACTAGCTATGTCGCTGCAATGTTCCTCCCAACCATATGCCAGTGTGCTCATCAATCTCTCAGCATCACTGCCACTCTCGAGCTGGGCATGATTTCCATAAGGAGCTAGNCAATACACACATAGTCAAGCCAATACATAGTTGGGTTTCATAGACCATTTAAGGCAACAAACCAATAACATGAGGGGGGGGGGGGTTCCTTGGACTTACTTAGCCAAGCTAACCTTCACATCAAAATACAATTGTTGGGTAAGTACAAAACGTCCTGGGAACCACAAACAGAAATGACAGATGGGAAGAAAAATAACCCAAGTGAGCAAATCGTTTCAGGGAACGTTTATTGGCTCCATAGAGGAAAAAACGACCTCTACAAATCCCCATCACATGGATTCGAATTCTGAAAACGTCCGATGGCTTCACATGGGAAAACTGACCCCTTCCAAACCCCAAACTGTAGGTCTATCTTCCTGGGCACTTAGCAACACCCAAAATGACTTCCCAGCCATGGAGAAAAATGGGAAACCTTGAAAAATGTGGGGGATTATCCCAACTTGCTCACATGAGAAAAAACGACCTCAATAAACACCCAAAAATCATGGGTTTCTTCTACCACTCGCTGTGCAACCAAAAACGGGTTTTCCCTTGCCGGGTAATGAGGAAGCAATAATGAAAAACGTTAAGGGAAGAGCCCAGCCACTGAGCATTGCCAAAACGACCCCCCCATCCATGGGAAAAATGAAGAAAAATGCAAAAACGTGAATGGCAAATACACACAGGTAGACAAAAATGTGAATGAGAGAGCTCTCCAAGCTTTCCCTGTCGTGAGGAATGGAGGATGTGAATGCATAACGGGTGAGTGAGTAATTTTTGGTTTCTTACTTGCCCATTAAGCCAAAATGCATTTTCATAAAATGGGTGCTCTTCCCAATTCGAAATTGACCCCCATGCCTTACCCATTCCCATGCAATAACTTCCTTAACCAACTTCTAGATGACTGGGCACAAAAGGACAAAATGGGTAGTTGACCACTCTATGGGGTTTCCCTTACACATTTGTCTTTTCCAGATAGGCTCAAAGGCTTGAATATTTCCCCCTTCCTATTCCTTGTGAAATCATGCCCCCATCCCTTTAACGTTGCAGCGCATAGCTAGCTGTGGTATTTTTATTAATTTGCATTTTTACATGATGCTTCAAAATTTATTGTGCCTGGATAGCACATAAACCATCGGCATCGATTTTAATTTTCGAAACATAAAACACTAAATCCATGGTGGGGCCTTTTCCTTGAGCTACAAACCACGATTTAATACAATATTTACATCATATGCAATTTAATACCATGGGGTCAAAACCAGGGTGTTACATTCCCCTCTCCTTCAACAACACTGTCCTCGGTGCTTTACAAATTTGAACAAAAATGATATACTAGCACTACCTCAGTGCTCTACAAACTAGAACAAAATGGATGTGCCAATCACATGGCATCCTCCAGCTCCCATGTAGCTGTAACAGGACCATGGTGCTTCCTATGCACCTTCACATGTCCAGTGGTACAATCTGGAACTCCTCCAAGTCCTTGATTGCATGCATTAGTACACACCACAAGATCTTTTTCTGGGTCTTGGAGAATCCTTCGCATCAGCTTCAAACATTTCCAATGTCTTTGGAAACCAACAATACCTATGCTCAAGCCCTAAGCAATGAGTCAATTCCCATGTTAGTATTCACAAGATTTTCCAAAGTCATAGATGAATCACATGCACATGCATATTGACATAAAATCAACAAGAAGTTTCCAAGTGAACCAAATATTTATCTACATAAGTATCTTCTTTTGGTTCCACAGGGATCCGAATTGGCTTTATACAACCATGGTATCACAACCTTGTCCCACCCCACACCTGGGTGTGCATTAAAAGGTAGCTCGATTTCTGCAAGCCTCGGATCACCTGAAAATACATGTCAACCGAGGTCTAACAGCTCCATTCTTGAGCCCAACACCTCTTTGGTTTCTTCAATGGAAGTTCTGCTCAAGATCCTGCACCTCCTCTAGGTGCTTACCAAGCTCATGTGCTTCCCTTCCGAACACCACAATGAATTTAATTCACATGTCAGATTCATTCTCGCAGGATTTATTTCTTAACAAGATTTTCAAAATCTTTGCTAAATCATTATGTACATGTGTAATTACATAAAATCAACCAATATTTGCGAAGTAATCCAATACTTGTCTATATAGAATCTCTCAACCGAGATCTGGTTAGCCCCACTTCAGAGCCTAACACCACCTTGTGTGCTTAATGGCAACTCTGGCTCAGGGGATTAGCACCTCCTTCAAGTGCTTACCAATGCTCAGGCGCTTCCTTTCTAGACATCATAATACCTAGGGGTTATTCTCTTCACATAGCCCCCTCTCTCGTGACAGTCCCCTTATGGCGTGAATGTGTGCGGAAAGAAGTCTAACCAGATGTCTTACACCCTGGGTGTCTCGAGTGATGCATACCAGTGCCTAGCTGGCAGGGGGGAGAATTTATGTACCCAAGTACATCCTTCCAGAGGAGCCATGTACTCCATATACATGTTTCATCGTCTCACCTTCATTACATACAGACATGCAATTTACATCAAATGTCATCATAAAATTTCGATCATAGGTTTTCAAACCTATTCCAACACATCCCTTCGAGAAGCTATGTAATCCAGTACATCCTTTCAAGGAGCCATGTATGTCCAGTGCATATTTTTATCATATCACCTGTGTTACATACAAGCATGTAGTTCATATGAGATGTCATCATAAAAACAAATTTCAATCATAGGTTTCCAAACCTATTCCAAACGCATCCCTCCGAGAAGCTATGTATACCCAGTATATCCTCCGATGAGCCATGTACACCTTGTACATATTTTCATCATCTCACCTACGTTACATACAAGCATGCAGTTCATATGAGATGTCATCATAAAAAAATTCAATCATAGGTTTCCAAACCTATTCCAAGCGCATTTCTTCAAGAAGCTATGTACACTCAGTACATCTTTCCAAGGAGCCATGTACACCCAGTACATCCTTCCGAGGAGTTATGTATCCCAAACACATCCTTCCGAGAAGCTATGTACTCTAGGGTCATACTTCCATCATCTCACCCGCGTTACATACACGTATGCAGTTCATATGAGATGTCATCATAAAAATTTCAATCATAGATTTTCAAATCTATTTCATGCATACATGGCTTCCCAAGTATCGAACAATCAATAACATTGATAGTCAAATTAAAATATGATTTCCCAATCCTTCTTCCTGCAGAAAATCATATTTTTGCAACCACGAGGCCATCCTCATATTGTTTGGCTTTTGCAAGTGGGAGTACTTATCCCTTACTTACACATGCTGCCCAAAACCTGGACATCCACATACAACATGTCATCTTGAGACAATTTGAAATCAAACAAACAGTCACAGTTATCAACAAGAAACCTTAGACATCAAGCAATGCAAGACAAGCATATCCATTGTTAGCATGATTCGAAACCATCACATGAGATCACAGTCTCCCATAATCAACAAAAAAACTTGCAATCCGAAGTTTCAAAATCTGTTCTTAGCCATGAGATCCTTCCCATGGCACATGGTAACTTCACCTTGGGTTTCATTGGGCACAACCATACTGCTATGCTCACGTAATTCTACCTGCAGTATTCAGGAAGTCCTCATATGTATGCTCATACACACAAGGGAAATTCCCTCATGGAACTACAAGTTCACATGCAGGCTTCCTCAGCCTATACATAGACTCCACTTTACCTGCAGAAACTCCTTCAGTGAACTTCTTGCAATGTCCTGCAAGTCCCACAAAGATCTTACATCTGTTAACTTTCTTGGAGCAATCCAACTCATCATGGCCCCAATCTTTTCAGGGTCTACAGATATTCCTTTATCTTAGATAGTGTGACCCAAATAATGAATTCTATCTTCATAGAAGCCATAGTTTCTCAACCCTGCATACAACTTATGCTTCCTGAGCAATTTCAAAGTCAACCTCAAATGTTCCACATGTTATTCCTCATTCTTAGAATAAATAAGAATACCATCAAGGAGAACAAGAACTAACATGTCTAGAACTTACTGAAAACATTATTCATGAGGCACACAAATGTAGTTGGTGCATTTGTGAAACCAAATGGTACCACTAAAACTCATAAGAACCATACCTTTTCCTGAAGGTTGTCTTATGAACATCTTCATCCTTGATTCTTACCTGATGGTAGCCAGACCTTAAGTCAATCTTGGAAAATACGTTTGCTCCTCTCATTTGATCAAGAGGTCATCAATCCTAGGCAAGGGATACTTGTTCTTCACAGTGAATTTGTTCAATAGTCTATAATCAATACACATCTTGTGTGTACCATCTTTCTCCTTCTCAAAACAAACTGGTGCTCCCCACGGGGACACACTTGGCCTTATATGCTTCTTTCCCCAAAACTCTTGCAATTGCATCTTCAGCTCTATCATTTCTGGTGTACTCACCCTGTAGGGTGTCTTGGACACTGGTGCTTTACTTGGAACACGTTCAATTGTAAAATCGATGTCCCTCTTTGGAGGAAACCCTGGAATTCCATCAGGAAAAAAATTCCTGAATTTCGGCAACACCTGACAGCCCTCCAACCTAAGAGCATCATTGCCTACAAAACATGGGTTGCATGCACTCTGCAACCTTTCCCATAGAACTTCTTTAGCTGCATTGCTGGAATCTGCCTACTGGAGATCACTTTTTGGAATTCCTTTCACAACCTTTAGGTTTCCTTCTTCATCAAGCTTTGCTTTATGTGCTTCCAACCAATTCATTCCAGTGAGGACATCATAGGATCCAAGTGGAAAAACATTTAGATATGCACGGGTGACTAATCCATCCATGCCCAATCGACTTTTCTTTACCACCTCACTGACTTCCTCCTGGTTCCAATGCCTATTCGAACTAACCATGATCTTCTATGCTTTGACTCCTTCAAAGTGAACATCTCACATGTCTAGGGGTGATATAGTCAATAAAAATAGAAATAGTCTTCTCAACAATCTCACTCGCAACTTCCACCATAGTTGATTGATGATATGCCTTTGCTGATTTCAGAGGTGAGAAGGTTTGAAACCTTTCTTCCTTGGGTCAATCTTCACATTCTTCTCATTATAATTTCTCATACTCCCTTCCATCATAGGCTAATCACTTTCTTGAAACAATATATCCCCTTCCTATGTCATGACAGACTTCTTCCCTTGTCTGTCAGCAAAACTATTATCAAAATATGCAAGTGTCTTCCCCTACTTCTTCATTTACCTAAGGGGAAACCTTACAAGGTTCAGCACATGTTATTCCTGTAGATATACACAATTCATTAATGTCAAAAACATTGAATTTCTTATCTCCCATTAACTTTCTTAACAACACATTCTTCTGTTGGTCTGAAATCTCCCAAGATTTCACGAGGCGTTCAGCCAGTCCTTCTTCTGTACCATCTTTTCTAAGATGATGTTATGTTCTGCTTCACAACATTAAACATATTCCCCTGTCAATGGTCCAATTCTGTCTTTGCTCAAAGCGTCCATCCTATGCTTCACAACATGCATAGATAAACCATCTAAATGTTCTTCAATACCATCTTCATATGGTGTCCCTTCATCTATAACAGAGTGATGTTCTACTTTCATATTTTCTTCTTCCAAGGTGACTCCCTCTCAATCAGAATACAATCTTGATTCTACTTTATAGAAATGTCCTTGTACATTTCTTTTTCTCTCTTTATCTTCTTATCATCTTTAACCGACCATCTCAGGGGGATCATGGCGATCAAGGGGGGCTTACCCCTTTATGGCTTCCCTGTGCCACTGTAGGGTGGGTCGAGGGCAGCGTCCTCATTTTTTTTTTAGTAAATCTTCCAATTTTGTGCATTTTGGCGCATAATCTCACTATCAGTTTTCACTTTTCTGACACCTACAAATCCCACTGAAAACCTATTAAAATTCTCTGTTTTGACGAATTTTCCATCTTCCTCCGATCGACGAACTCACCAAAATTTTTTCGACATGTCAGCGAACTTTGTCATTTCCTTTCGATCGACAAAACTTCCCCTTTTCTCCCGACGTGTCGGCAAAATTTTGATTTTTCTTCCGATCGAGAAAACTTGTTGAACCTTCCAATGTGTCGGAAGAATTTCAAAATTTCTTCCGATCGACAAAAACCTGCCGAACCTTTCCTCATGTTGAAAGAATTTTGAATTTTCTTCCGATCGACAAAACTTGTCGAACCTTGCTGCCGCGTCGGAACAATTTCAAGTTTTCTTCCGATGTGTCGAAAAAATTCCATAATTTTTGCCGACATGGAATTTTCGACACTTAGAAATATTTTGAAAAAAAAAAAATTTCTTCCTTTCATCGGCGAAAATTCAATTTTCCACCCGATGGTATCGGCTGCAACTTAACTTTCCACCCGACTTCGGCTAACTCAATCGACACATAACTTAGAAACACTTCGAAAAATTTTCTGAAATTTTTCTTCCTCGTCGACACAATTTAGACTTTCACACCGACACAGTCGCTGCAAGCCTCGTCAGCTCGAATCAACTATCTCAGTTGATATGTATTGGCTCAACTCGGTTAATATGAGCCGACAGGCAAATTTCCCACACTTGGAAAATTTATCCTCTCTGCTGCTTTTTTTCTGCTGAACACAGAGGGTGATCTAACCTCTATCAACTGTTCTTTATGGCCCATTGAGGCCCAATGCTGCAACCAGTGCTCTGATACCACATTGTCACGTCCCCACCCCTCATACTGACGATGGAGAGGACGCGAATAGGCTGTTGCTGCTGTCAAAATGGGCAATCTAGCCCCATGAACATGATCATTAAAAATGCATTGAATTAAAATCATTCATAGATGCATTATACATGAAATAAACAGCGGAAGAAAAACACGTTCGTTCAAGCATTCAACATGTTCATAGTAATTCATAAAACAATAGCATGCAAAGATTAAGCACAAGAATACTTATCTTGAAAAGAAGTTGGCCCGCAACTAGCTATGTCGCTGCAATGTTGCACCCAACCATAGGCCAGTGTGCTCATCAATCTCTAAGCATCACTGCCACCCCTGAGCTGGGCATGATTTCCACAAGGAGCTAGGGAGCAACAGGATTACCCACAGCAAGACCATACACCCATAGTCAAGCCAACACACAGTTGGGTTTCATAGACCATTTAAAGAAACAAGCCAATAACACGGGGGGGAGGTGTTCCTTAAACTTACTCGGCCAAGCCAACCTTCACATCAAAATACAATTTTTGGGTAAGTAAAAAACGTCCTGGGAACCACAAACAGAAATGACAGATGGGAATAAAAATAAGCCAAGTGAGAAAATCGTTTCAGGGAACATTCAATGGCTCCACAGAGGAAGGAACGACCTCTACAAATCCCCATTTCATGGATTCGAATTCTGAAAAACGTCTGCTGGCTTCACGTGGGAAAAGCGGCCCCTTCCAAATCCCAAAATGTAGGTCTATCTTCTTGGGAACTTAGCAATACCAAAAATGACTTCCTAGCAATGGAGAAAAACGGGAAACCGCAGAAAAACGCGGGGGAATATCCCAACTTGCTAACAGGAGAAAAAACGACCTAAATAAACACACAAAAATCGTGGGTTTCTTCTACCACTCGTTGCGCAACCAAAAATGGGTTTTCCCCAGTCGGGTAATGAGGAATCAACAACAAAAAACGTCAAGGAAAGAGCCCAGCCACTGAGCATTGCCAAAACGACCCTCCCCCCATCCATGGAAAAAATGAAGAAAACTGCAAAAACATGAATGGGGAATACACACAGGTAGAAAAAAACGTGAATGAGAGAGCTCTCCAAGCTTCCCCTGCCGTGAGGAATAGAGGATGTGAATGCATAATGGGTGAGTGAGTAATTTTTGGGTTCTTACTTGCCCATTAAGAGAAAACTCATTTTTATAAAATGGGTGCTTCGCCCAATTCGAAATTGACCCCCATGCCTTGCCCGTTCCCATGCAATAACTTCCTCAACCAACTTCTAGATGACTAGGCACAAAAGGACAAAATGGGTAGTTGACCACTCTATGGGGTTTCCCTTAGACATTTGTCTTCCCCCCATAGGCTTAAAGGTTTGAATATTTTCCCTTCCCCATTCCTTGTAAAATCATGCCCCAACTCTCTTTAATGTTGTGGCACATAGCTAGTTGTGGTATTTTTATTAATTTGCATTTTTTCATGATGCCTCAAAATTTATTGTGTCTGGCTAGCACATAAACCATCTGCATCGATTTTAATTTCCGAAACATAAAACACTAAATCCATGGTGGGGTCTTTTCCTTGAGCTCCACACCACGATTTAATACAATATTTACATCATGTGCAATTTAATACCATGGGGTCAAAACCGGGGTGTTACATTTGGTTATTGCTCTTCCTCCCGGGTTCAAATCTCGTCGAGGACATTTACTCATTGAGAGCCCTTGTATGTAATGAAATATTAGGTAGGTGAGCTATTTATCGTGATAGGCCTTTTTGGAGATTGTTGTTTCCCGTTCATATATATTTGCCAGACGAATATAAAATATTTTCCCAAATAAACATAACCATGATGTAAATTAAGCTTCCATAATAAACCACCTTTCACAAAAATATATATATATATATATATATATATATATATATATATATAATTATACCAACTTGAAAGAATTTTGAATCCAAACCTTGTATAAAATACAAGTTCCCTACGAATTCAATGTTTTATTATCTATAGAACCAATACAAAGAAGCATAGTTTACCCACCTTTCCTTTAGGAAACATTTATAATACTTATGCACCTGGCATTAGAATATAACTCCAAGGTGCTTGTACTTACCAATTTGACATTAAAATATAACTCGAAGGTGCTTGTACTAACTACCAATTTGACATTAGAATATAACTCCAAGGTGCTTGTACTAACTACAAGTTGAGTTGTTGGTTATTGTCTTATATGTTGAGCTTATTTGAGATGTCTTTTCCAAGGTGCTTGTACTAACTACCAGTTCACTTCAATTGTCTTATATGTTTAGCTTATTTGAGATGTATTTTCACATGGACAAAGTAAATGTGCATATCTTTCCATCTATGTTGATGAAACATGATTGGCTCAATCCACCAAGATTAATTACATTCTTCTTTTACGTTGTGAGAAATATCAACATTTTAATTTTTAAAAGTAGTAGTAGATATACTTACTATCCACCTAACAAACTCAAAATGTATATAAATTTGTATGTGAGATTATATAGAGAACACCTCCCCTAAAAGCATGTTCACTAAGAAAACACCCTCTTACAAGAATAAAGCATATTTACATATCACTAAGAAAACACCCTCTTACAAGAATAAAGCATATTTACATAAGTTATATTTAGTTGAGGAGGTTTAATTTAAAAAATATAATCTTTTATGTGATGTAAAATTAAGAAAATAAAATTTTTATTATAGTTTTTTTTAATAGTGGTTAGATTTTGTTAGCTCGATGATTTTGATTGGCTTCGTTTTGTATGACAACTCAAGTTTGGAGCCTGCAAGATAGTCAAGAGGAGACATTTAAAACTCAACTATTTTAAGGGTTGGTGTGGCCAAGGCCACTTGCAATCTCCAAGCGATTNATATATTATACGTTTAAAAAAATGCTTACGGAGTTGAATATGTCTAGAACTTGTATGTTTTGGAAAAATGTTAATGACATAAATATATTTTTGTACAACAAAAAACTTAATCATAACTGGCAACAACATAAACGTCAATATATCGAGATCCTTATGTCATGGAGGAAACCACAAGTAAGAAAAAATTTAAGGATGAAATTTAGCCCATATGTTTGAGTTTTATTTTCCAAGAATCATTTGTAATTTTTTTTTTTCCCAAAATGATTCACCCAAATTCTACAGGATAATTTTATTTTAGTCAAAACATTGCCAAAATTATCGAGAAACTATATATAATCCTTACAAGTTTAAATATATAAATGTATTTGGAAAACATTTTATGGCTTGAAGTTTAAGAATTAGTAAGATTCACCAAGTTTAATAATTATTAATCTTTAAAAATTTTCCTCACAAAATATTGATATCTTATACTAACATAAAAATTTGTTTGTGATATCAATATGTTTGTTACTAGTCGTGCCTCTTTTCCTTAATAGAATTTTTTATTATTATCAAACTTATAATACTATTGTAATCATCTCACTTGTAATTCCCTTTTACAAATCTTCCTTAAAAAAATTCCACTACTCAATTAAATACAACTAAAATATGTACATTTTAAAATTATTTTACTATGAATGTCTCTATGTACAATAATTATAATCATGTAAGTATTGATTAAGAAATATGACATACACCAATATATAAACTCCAATGCGCTTTGACACTTTCGATAATAAAAACATACACAAAATAATTATACATCTTATTAATTTTTTTAAGTAATTGGAATATAAAATATAAATATGTTTGCTATTTATTTTATTATTATTTTAATTTATATTTAAAAAATAAATATTTACCAATAATTTTTTAATTATAATTTATTTATATATTTTTATATAAAATGAAATATAATAATATTATTAGTGTTCCATCTTTATGTTACTATATGTTGTTTTTTCTTATAAAATGAAATATATAATATTAATAATTTTTTAATTATGATTTATTTATATGTTTTTATATAGAATGATATATAATAATATTATTAGTGTTATGTTAATATATATTTTGTTTTTCATATAAATGAAATACTATAATATTAATAATGTTTAATTTTTATGTTGATATTTTATTTTTAAATTATAGATGAATTAACATAGATTCATGTTAAACCTAGATTTAGTAAGCACTCAAAAGGATACAACTTCTAGAAGGGTAATTTTTTCTTGATGTGTAAAAAATTTAAGATAAGATAATTACACATCAAGAAATTGGATCCTCTTTGATACTTAATAGATCCAGATTTAACATAGATTTAAGTTGATTCATCTATGTTGATCTAGGTTTAACATGGTATTATGTTGATTCATCTATGTTAATCTAAGTTTAATTTATTTTATTAACATACATGAATTTTTGAATTAATTTTTATTTTTGATAAGTTATGAGCTCACATAAAATTTCTTAATTACTTTTTATTTTTTGGAAAGTTACTTAACTTAATGTAATGTGACACCATCTCCCCTATACTAAGGTGTAAAAGTAATTAGCTACTTTCCATACAAAAATAGAAAAAAATATATTTTGATTTTTTTAATTATTATAACTTAACATGATATGATATAAGTGATGGTTCAACCAATTAAATTAACCTTTAAACTAAATCTTCTTTTAATTATAAACTTTTACAACAAATGTTTTCTTCTAAATTAACACATAATACTTCACATAAGTATAATCCAATACCCATATCATTATTGATGAAACAAAGAGAAGTAAGACATATTTTGTATTTGATGAGATATGTAATCTAATATAATAATAACAAATTGAAATGGAAAAAATTAAGATTCATAAAAATAAAAATATAATGATAACAATAATACTAATTAGAGAAATATCAATTCTATGCATGTATCATTTATTGCAACAAAAATAGGTGCATTTTTTTTTTATGGAATAAGATGTACAACCTTTAATTTTTTTTAAAAATAAAAATAAAAATAAAACATAATAATAATATCAAAAAATAACTTTAAAAAATATATATGGTAATAAAAATAATAATGAAATGAAATGGATGTTTTTTTTATAACAAAAACGGCTGTATTTTTTTTTTATTATAAAAAAAATGTGAATGCAAAAAACAAAGTGGATTGTCGCCTTATCAAGACATCATCTCTTTCTCCTTGATCCTTCTTCTCTAGTTTATAGCTGTCATGGAGATTGCCTATGCTATGAGTGCTATATCTTCTTACAAATTGCCCAAGCAATAAAATGCAAAAACAAATCAGAAATTAAGGTATCCAAACATTTTTCGCTAATGACACTATCCTTTTCCAAGACACCGTAGTTAAAACCAGACCCTTTATTTGCCATGCTATCCGCCTGATGATTCAGTCCTCTCAGAACATGCAGGAAGGTAATGGATTTGAATTCTTTGAATAAACAGAGAAGCATATGATGCATCTTTGTAGAAGGAGTTTTCCAGTCACTGGAGATATTTCTTGCTTCCTTGATGACAATTAAAGAGTCTCCTATAACGTTCATTTCCTCAATCCCCATTTCTCTAGCCAGCTCCAAACCTTTGATTAGAGCATAGAATTTCGCTCCATTGTTTGTTTCCTCCCAATGCCACAGGCATACTCTTTTTGATTTCTCCCTTTGTAGTCAAATATTACTCAACTGCACCTGTAATACCTGGATTTCCTTTCGAAGCACCATCAAAGAACAATGAACTGATTCTAGTATTAATCCTCCAATTTTTCAATTCCTTTGCACTCATCCTGATCTGCTAGCACGGAAGTCCCGACTTCCTTGATGGGTTGATACAAGGGGAGGGATTCCAATAGATGTCAGCCATCCAAGCTCTTTCTTCCACTGTAAGAGGTTCATTTTTTATGTTTTTCATTCCTCTTATGGATAAAGTATCCACCCATAGAATCTTTGTTGTGACGGAGACTTTGTTAATACAGGCGCTTTTCCCTTCAAATATCTCCTTGTTCCTTGCATTCCAAATTTTCCATCATACAAACCTTGGGAGAGCTTCCCATGCTCTGGAAAATTCTGGTTTTTTATTCAATGAACCTTGATAGTAATCATTCTAGCTGAAGAAAATGTCATTCCAATTTGTTGGCAACGCAATATTCATATTTAGTTCTTTGAGAAACTTGCTCCAGACTTTTTGTGTGAAATTACACTTTGTGAATACATGCACTAAGATTTCCTCCTCCTCTTTGCACAAGATGCATTGTAACAGACCTACGATCCCTCTCTTCCTCAGGTTCTCAGTTGTCAGAGCTTTCCAGTGAGCTAGGATCCAAAAGAAGAAATTTACCTTTGTCAATCCATCTCTGCTCCAAATTTTATTCCACCTGTTGCTTTTTATTATCTTGCTCTTCTTTTTATAAACCATGCAGTATCCTTCTTTTATAAAGTAAACACTTGATTTTCCCCATCCATGACTGTCAGCAGAGTTTAAATGCATTGGTGATTTCCCATGCATGAGCGTGAGGAGCATTCTGAAGTCTTCCTATAGGTGTGCTGGAGGCTCCACATTTTTCCATCCATTCCATCTGTCACTTCCCGTCCATTTAGAAATATCACAAAGCGTTCTGTAGTTGTTGTGCTCACACCAATTCTTCAACTTGCTTAGCTCTTGGCAGTAGTTTGCTGGCGATTTCAGGCCAATTTTATCCTGCCATATTCTAATTCATTTTCCATTCCCCAACAATCCAATAGATGTTATCTTTCATTAAAAATTTAGATTTTTTGTAGAGCTCCCAAATTGGAGACCCAACTCTGCTCGTGCTTATTTTGTCCACAAACCCCCTTCTATTGCCTGACATATCTTTTTTTGCAGTGTCATTTTCCACCATGTCGTTTCTCTAGTGCAAATTCACCACAAAATTTTTGCCCCTGGTGCCAAATTCATATCGTGTGGGTCTCTAATTCCCACTCCACTAAACTGCTTTGGACTACACACCACATCCCAGGAAATTAGATTAATTTTTTTATTACTGGACGCCTTACCTCCTTTCCAAAGGAAGTTCCGCATCGTCACGTTGATATCCTGTATAATTCGTTGAGGAGCTAGTGAGATTGAGCAAGCATAAATCGGTTGAGAAGAGAGAACAACTCTGATGAGGAATATCTTTCCTACTGGGTTGAGCCATCTGGTTCCCCATGCATTAAGTTTTCTTTTAATTTTATCTATCAGTCCATGCCAATCAACCTTCTTTCCTTTTCCCTTGAATATGGGGATAACTAGGTAGTTGAACGAATTCCATGTTCTAATTCCTTTGAATCCAAGGATTCGTGAGATCCTTTCCATGATACGAGGAGGAAAATTCCAGCCATATATTTTGGATTTAGTGACATTTAGTTTACCATCCGTAGCATTAAGGAAAGTGAAGAGCACACTGTTGAACCTTTCTGCTATGATTGTGGACGCGCCACCAAGTAGGATGGTATCATCATCTAAATGTGCATGATTTACCGCTCTAACACCTCTTGCAATTTTTAGACCATTGAGCTCCCCAAGATCTTGTTGTTGCTACAACTTCCTGCTCAGAGAGTTAGCTACCATCATATAAAGATATGGAGATAGCGGGCAACCTTGCCCGATTCCCCTGGTGGCTTGAAAGATCTTGGTTGGTCTACCATTTACCAACGGAGCAATCCATGGGTTGTTGATGCACACCTTAATCCATCTAATGAACCTTGAGGAGAATCCAAACTTTGACATGCTTTCAAATAAAAGGAAATGATTTACTCGGTCAAAGGAATTATCCATATCGAGCTTTAAATCCATACCTTGCTGCTTTCTCTCCATGCTAGTGTGGATTTCTTCCTAGATGATTATGATGTTATCAAGGACTTGACGCACGACAATAAATCCTCCCCGAGTATCCGAGATTATCCTTCCCATTACTTTCTTCAGTTTTGTGGCTAAAATTTTTGAGAGAATTTTGTATGAGGTATTATAGAGGGAAATAGGCATGAAGTGATATTTTGTGATGGGTGTTTTTACTTTTGGAATCAGCGTGATAAAGGGAGAGTTAGTGGCTCCCCCAACCTCGTCCTTTCTTCTCATCCAGTTAAGCATTATTTTCAAATCCTCCTTGATAATATCCTAGGATGCCCTATAGAAATTGATGCTGAACCCATCAGGCCCGGTAGCCTTATCTGCTTGTAGAGACCTAATGGTAGCCTTGATCTCAAATTCCAGAATGGGTTTAGATAGGTGCTTGTCATCCTGCTCCGTGATAAGGGAAGGTATTCCTGAGAGGAGTTCAACCTGTGCTAGTGGATCAGTCTCTTCCTTGTCCATGTATAGGTCTCTGAAGTGCTGAAAAACATGATCCTTAATCTCCTCCTGCTCCACCATCCTCTTGTCATCTTTGTACTTTAGTTCTTTCATCATGTTAAAACATAGCCTTGCTTTTGTTTGCTTTTGGAAGTAATATGTGTTACTGTCCCCTCCTTTTAACCATAGCTGTCTGGACTTCACCCTCAATTCCTCTTCCTCACATTTGGATGAGTTGAGGATCTTTAGATTTAACTATTTTTCTTGGATGATAAAAAGAGGGGTGATTTCCTTTTCCATCTTGGAATGAAGGGCTGCCAACCCATATTGAAGCTGGATTTTCTTATTACTGCTCTTTTGTATTATGTTTTCACCCAGGCTTTCAGATCATAATGAACCCTTCTCAGCTTACTCTCCCAAATGTAACTAGGAGATCTAGTGTAATCCAATATCCAAGCTTCTCTTACAATGGCCATGGCTTTTTCCTCTTGCACCCAAGAGGTGTTGAATTGGAAGGGTATGGGACCGAGGTTTACAGAGGTTGCTAACACCAAGGATATTAGCTTATGATCCAAAACAACTGAGGGAAAAGTAAAAGAAGTAGGATTGAGGTCTCTAAGAAGGAAAATGGCACTTACCAAGAAATGATCAAGCCTAGCTGTGATGTATCCTGCACCCGTCCTTATGTTAATCCATGTGTATTTCCCATTTTTTAAAGGTAGATCTAGTAGATCCAGCTCAGAGATCAGGTCTTCAATGTTTTCCCCGTAGGGATCTCTAACAATGGAGCCCCCTCTTTTCTCTAACTGTGCTTTGGTAGCATTAAGATCCCTAGCGATAATGAATTATTTCCCTTTAATTTCATCTTTTAGAGATGCTAGACTATTCCATAAAGTTTTCTTGTCTCTGTAGTGTGTTGGGCCATACACGTTGCATACATAGCTAACATTTGGGTCATTTTTTTCTTGAAACTCGGTTAGGAGCCAATGTTGTTTCTCCTTGACATTTTTGTTCTCATACTTTCTTGAAAAAAAAGAAGTTGTTATTCCTCCTGAGGCCCCTCTGGAGCTTATAGTGTTTCCTTGGATGTTTGTCCAAAAGTGTTGTGAGAGCGCCAGGACTTCCACATCACTCATCTTAGTCTCCTGGAGAAGCAGGATGTTTGGCCTTTTAGAATTAATAATGTATTTTATGAATTCCACTTTGTTTTCTCTGCCCAGTTCTCTGCAATTCCAAGAGACAACTTTCATTATTTCTTGATTGATTGAGATCTTGCTCTAGACCTTCCATCCGCTTTCCCCAAGTTTTTGTGTTTTTGCAAGAGCTTTGTTTCTTCAATGCTCCTCTGCCTTCCGACTTCTAGTTCTGTCTCTGCTTCTTGCTCTCTGTGGTACCTTTTTTTATTTTCTTCCTTTGGTATTTGGGGTAGTTTCAGGAATCTCTTGTGACCCATTTGAGGATGAGTTGGGGGATCACGCAAAGGAAGAGACTCTGCTTTGTTTTACCCTTTCAGCCCAAGATCCTCCAAGCGATGGGGAGCCATCCATCTCTGCATCAAGCCTTTCCTTTCCTGGTTGAAGTTGTTGGAATGCTGTTTCCTGCTAAGGTGTCATGTAGATCTGATCTGCCTTCTTCAGTGGTAACTTCATTCAATATGATTTCCCCCTCTTCAACATTCAAAAGATTAAACTGGTTATTTTTCGTGGCCTCCTTTTCTCCTTGCTCTGTTGCTTTTCCATTCTTTGCCTGCGAATATTTTGACTCGAGGTTTGCAGATGTCGTTTTCCTTCCTTTTTTCACATGTTTCCACCCTTCTTCATGAGTTTTCTCCAAGTTTTCCTATACTGCTTTAGGAAAGTTTTTGACAAAATTCCCATACTCGTGGAATTTCTTGCATTTGAATGATAGTTTCTCATAATCCACTTTTTGAGCATGTTCCCAACCATCCATGCAGAGACTTACAATTTTTGGTAGCCCCTTTTCTAAATCAACCTCTACACAGATCCGTGCACATGAGAATAGAGGGCCCTTCGGTTCTACATTATCTATGTATTTGCCGAGAGATTTCCTATTTCCTGCAGTGTTTCATCATTCTAGTAGTGTAACGGGAGATGGGGGAGGTGAACCCAGACTGGGACTATGGAAGGCACATCCCTTTCTGGATCGAATGATAAACTCCACTGATTTAAGTATAACCCTCGGGGTCCCATGAAGTAAGGCCCACTTCTGAATGTTAGATCCCTATCTTCTTTATTTTCAAACAAAAATGTGAAGAATCCCTTGCCACAAAAGAAGTGCTGCAGACCCCCAAATATCAGTGTCATCCAATTTTTTTCACCCAGAGATCCATTGTTTTTGGTGATGGGCAGATGCTGGTGAACTGTCCAATCAACCCCCGCTCGATCAGTGCAAGGGCTTTCATCCTTGAAGTTGTCGACAAGATCTGAATCCTAGGAGCATTATACCTTTTCACAAAACCATCTCCTCCATTTGTCACAGACGGAGGAGGCGGAGGCGTGGAGGCCACGAGGGCCCTGAATTCCGCATCCAGTGTGTTCTTTCATTCTTCCAAGCTTGGATCCTTAGGAGGATCTATCCCAGCCCTGGCAGGGGCAAAGGCCCGAAGCTATTTCAATAAGAACCAAGATTGCCAGCTAGAACATGGCTGAAGAAGGCCAAAGGGGGAGCTGCATGCAACGCTAGTGCACATGCAAAGCTTAAGAAACTAGGCTGCATGAGAAAGTCTCTCACATTCGTCTCTCTCCTCGCAGGCTGCGTCGTTCTGGTCACAAAATACTATCATTACTTGATTGGATTATCTGCAAAGTTATCAAGGTATTTTAAGTCCACTTTATGAGTTGGAGTCCTTGTTAGCCAACAATGTAATTACTTCTTCGATGAAATGAAATGGATGTTACTAACATATGTGCATATTAATTTTGTTTTTTGTTATCTTTGATGTTAATAAGCTCAAGCTTAATTTACATCTATATTGACTTAAACAATTTACTCCAATGTATTAAAATCAATCAACCATATATAATTGAAAATAATGAGAAATTAACATATAATTTGATCAATATAATTTTATCCAAATGATATGTAGTTTGTTGTAAGATGAGATGTAATGCCAAGTTAATTATTGATATTGATTAATTTTTTATTCAAATATTTTTTATAAGCGTTAATTTGTAAATTTAAATCTTATATTGCACATGTTACTAATGTATACTTTGTTTAATTGAAGGGGTTATCCTAATGGGTTGTTACTAATGTTGTTGGAAGCATCCCTTGAATTTCCCCGCAAAAATTTTCATGAAAAAATAATAATGTGTAATTTAGACATGATAAAACATAAGAGAAACCCTTGGATTAATTATCTAACTAAGTAAAAATATGAATGAGAAGGTCATTGTGACCTAGTATGTGGATGGTATAAACTATTTTAGATTTATCATAACCTTGCACACATCACACATTAAGAGGGATTAAATTATAAAAATTCTTGAGCTTAGGAGACTATTGTCCTTATGTTCTCAATCAAACAAGTATGTTGTTATTTAATGGCAAACATACAATTTCTTTATATAATAGCAATTACACAATAGCCAAAATGTAAGTAGAAAAAGCATAAAATAATTACACACGGGGAATTTCTCCTTCATATCAAATTAGCATTACTGTAATCAAAGCTTATATGGAAACACATACATCTATTAAAAACTAACATTTGCACATGGTAAACAATACACCTTTTTTACGACAAATAAACATAAATTTTTTTGTTTGATTGAATGTCTTACTTTGTTAAAGGAGTTTTCCTTTCTCTCGTGTGATGCAGCGATGATGATGATCCTGTAGTGGGGTTGTGGACCATTGAATCGATGTTTACTTGTGAGGCCAGGACCTTTTGGAGACAATCTTGTCATCCTTTATTACTATAGTAGTTATGTCTAAAATTCCAATATGTCTTAGTTATTTTTGCATTTTTGTTTTTAAAATTAATTATAATAGAATTTATATTGGCATTATTTATTATTTCTTCCAAGAGTTTATATTGGCATTACCGATGTGTTTTCTAACAAAATGCGTTGGCATTGTACATTGTACGGTATCTGCATCGATGCATTAAAAAATAAAGACCACTGTAATTTTCATAATTTATATGATGTTTTGGTGCTCGTGTATCGATTATATGCACTTGTGCTTTTAATGGCATAATAAACACAGTGGTGTGATTCGTCACATCGTGTGCAACGTAAAAAAATTGTGTCTTTTGCCACATGGTCATTTGATGAGCGTACCGGTGTGTATTGATCAATGATACGCACCAGTGTGTATTAATCATATATATGCACTGGTGCATATAAACCATATATACACATCGATGCGTATAAACCTATTATACGCATCGGTGCGTATAAAAAAATTATACGCACTAGTGCTTATAAAAAATATAAACGCACCAGTGGCACCGTCTAACAAGTGAGAATATTTATTTTAAATTTAATTGTGCGATTAATTAGTGTAACCGCACAGGTGCTCTTGATTATGGTAGACGCCCCGGTGCTCCTAATAATAGTATGTCACCGATGCTCCTAGTTATGGTAGACGCATCGGTGCATCTTCTGTTACCAATCACACCGAATATGATTCTTCTAACATTGGTTACTGATATTGCAGCCAAATATATAAATTCTAGTGCTTGTATTTTTGAGTTTTACTGGTGTTTTGGTAGAGGCACCAGAGCAACATTAGTTATCAAAAGCACCACATATGATTATTTGAACAACGACTATTGGCATTGTAGTGAAATATTTATATAAGAGCAACATTAGTTATAAAAAGCACCACATATGATTATTTGAACAACGACTATTGGCATTGTAGTGAAATATATATATATATATATATATATATATATGTATGTATGTATGTATGTATGTATGTATTTAATTACATTATTGATTTGAAATTGAAATATCATAGATGCAAACATCAATTGTAATGTTTAATGATCCATACATTTAATTAACAATTTATTGTTTCGTGTAACATTTGACAATAACATTGAAGAATGCAATTAAATAAACACGTTTATTTTATTATACATCAATAACACTACCTTTGTCCTTGAAAATAACACAACATAGAGATAACAATAATCAAAATGTCAACATGCATGATTGTTACACTTATTAGTAACCCATTGTTTTTCAATTCAGACAATATGCACAGTACATTATTATACAAAATGTATGATTTTCACAGACAAATATTTCAAAATATATGGCAAGTTACAACGGCTTGCATTAACATCAAATTTAATATGGATAATCATTCTTCACTAGAACTACTATCAGTGCTTGAGCCACTTACATCACTTGGGTTATTTTGCTGAATGTTTTGTTGATTGGATAGATTGTTGTCCTCTTCTAGTTTAGCTTCCATCTACAAACATAAAAATAAAGTGTATCGAGTGTATCTACATTGCTAAGAATAATGAGAAATAAAATAGATAGAATACATGCAGATAGAATACATGCATGTAAATTGAAAAGTGACTTACCTGCTTAGAAATAAGTGAGTCGTGAATGATACACATTCCTTGAAAACAATGTCTCATGCCTTCCATCAACAAGTCTTATGTTAGCTCCACTCCATACTTTGTTTCATGCAAGTTTTATGCCATGTCACATTAATTAATCATACATTTAATATAAATTATTTGTATTAATTATAAAATGACAAAAATAAAAAATTATAGATACTTACAAAATCCATAATCATTTTTTGATATGCCAACATATAATCACAACCCCTACTTAACCCAGTGACAATCAATTCGTCCGATGGTTCTTCTCTATATGTTGACACTTGTTTAAAGACATACAGGGATTGGCAGTGAAAAAAAAATCAAATATACAAATGATGACAACCACTACAAAATATTAGTTTTTATTATAAGGAAATAAAAAATACTCACAAACTTTGCTAACAACCCCTTTCTTCCTCGTCGTCTCGTCTTGTGTGTTGATTGGGTTCCATTTTATTTTCTTTTCTACATTGACAAAACAACTTATAAAAATTAATATTTAATGACGAATTAATTAATTATATTTACATAATCCTAAGAAACATTGATTTCATACATTTGAAGCGCGTTGTTGTTGAGATGGTTCCTCTTGTGATTCAATTATGTCTATTTCCTTGACCATCTCCTTGTATACTTTTTTAGACACCCCTACTGTTGCATTTTTCATATCGCCTCGTTCATCCTTTGGGATTTTCATAATCTTCCTGGAAATACAAAATGACTGCATTAATCAATTTTTATGTTGATATGAAAAATAAATAATGTAGCAGAACTAAAAGTATTGAAGGAATGATGCTTTGTAGTTGTCATACAAACAAATAAATTATACATAAACATGTATCGAAATATTACCTTTTCAATGTTTTTTTTTGTTGTTGTATGTTTTTTCTATTGCAAGTGTGACAGGTCTCATTGGCCATTACAGTGGGAACGCTTCTTGTAGTTTACATATGATATGATTTTTCAAATCATTTGATTGGTTTATGTATTGTAAGTGAAAAATAGGTATGTATGTTCATTCCACTATATCCCTCATAATATTATAAAACTTTTTTCCCCTTCTATTAACTTCTAGCATCACTCTAGATGAGCTAAGGACCAATTGATCATCATTTGCATCTTCTATGATTTTTTTTCTTATGATGACATTGAATCTTATTGCTACCAATACCTACTTAACATTCAACATATGTGTATTAGATTATTTGAAACATATTAGTGAATAATCACAACTACGTTGCTACTCAAATTTAATGAAATAATTCATATTCACTCATTTTATATTCACCTGATTCATCCCTTTGTAACCTTTCCATCAATGTTTTACACTCTTCTAAACTTAGATTGGTAAGAATCTTATCAAGCTTCCTCATTTTTTGGCTCTACATTTCACACATTAACAAATACATATTAGTTAGATTTACGAATAATTCAAATAAATTATTTCAATACAAAAAGTTAATTAGAACCACTTTCCTTCTTCATAATCTTGGATGTGCTTCCACCATGTTGAATGAAAATTTTGTTCATTGAACTCATACCATGAGTTTTTATCATTAGATAACCTGGACGATTAAATACAAAAGCTATCAAAATATTATCCAAACAAATTATAGACCTTAAAAAAAAGAAAACAACTTTGGAAACGATGTGTTTTATAAATTCAGGCTCAACGATGCGTATATATATATATACGCACCGATGCGCTTAGTCACATAAATACACCAGAGTGTTTATACAACATATAAGCAGCACCGGTTGCGTACTTCATCCTTGAATCAAATTTTTGATTGTACATGGGTGTGACATACCAACATAAATGCATCGTGTACACCGTTCCTCCATGTATAAATGCATTGATTACAAAAAACCATAAATGGAAAACCAAAAAAACATTTTGTGTCATATATCGACAGCGGTGCGCCACTAATACATGTGTATCGGTGTGTGTGTGTGTCTATATATATATATATACACACGCACCGATGCGCTTAGTCACATAAATACACCACAGTGTTTATACAACATATAAGTAGCACCGGTTGCGTACTTCATCCTTGAATCAAATTTTTGATTGTACACTGGTGTAACATACCAACATAAATGCACCGTGTACCCGTGTACACCGTTCCTCCATGTATAAATGCATTGATTATAGAAAACCGTAAATGGAAAACCAGAAAAACATTTTTTTGTCATATATCGATAGTGGTGCGCCACTAATACATGTGCATCGGTGCATTTAGGAAAACAAAACACACCAAATTTGATGCATTCATTTTTTTCAAAATAACAATTTTTTTTGGGGGGGGGCGACTTGTTGCAGTTTCGATCCAAACAATGGACCCATATTTCCCTAATGTTTCTATATATATTCATAAATTTAACAAATCTAAACTCCCTAAAAGGTGAAATTGTAATTTTGCAAAACAATAGAGGGATTTAAACCCCAATCTAAAATTCGCAACCACAACAAATGAAAAGAAGCACAAAGAAGACAAGGGTTGCAACATTGAAGGTATGTATGAAGTTCTTTTTCTAAATCTACTCGATTTCTAAATAAGATAATAAAATATACAATATAATTTACATGAGATTTTTACTACCGGTTATGTCTCATTCAACATACCTGACAAATTTCGATCTTCAAAGTAATCCAGTTGCTCCAAAGACCTCCTGCGTAAGTCCCTATTTGAAAGCTCTCCCCTATAATTTTCAGCAAAAGAATGAATTAATGTTTAGTTTTTTTGTTTTTAAAGACATGTTTCATTACTTTTTTCGAACTTAAAATTGCCGCCATTTTTCACTTTAGGGATTGAATAGTTTGTGCGATTGTTTTTAAATTTTCAGCTTTTGTCATTTCGATGCGCCCGAATCTATAATGAATTAGTGCGTCACTAGGTAAAACATACCAGTATCCAACAACTTCAAGAATTAAGATGATGCACATATACTTGTCGTGTGCACCGGTGAAACTGTATTTAAACAACGCATCAGGATGCAAATAGCTGAAAAAATGCATGTAAATATCTGCTACCAAATGTAGCGGATATTTTCCAGTGCGTGAGATTTTGTGGAGTGTTAAAATTCTCGTTTATTGGTGTGCATTTATAGGTAAAGCACTGGTGCATTCATATTTATGGAATGCGCCGGTAGGAATAACTATGTATAATGCATGTATATATATCTGCTAGAGTATATTTTATTAGAATTTTTATCAATTAGACAATATGATATTAGGTTATTATTAGAGAGAATAACATGCACAACAATCAATCACAAGAGACAATAGACACAAAGATTTATCCTTGGGGAAACCATAAAGGAAAAATCCCGCAACTTCCTCATAGATAGAATGAGCACCAATGGCAACAGTAAAACCCAAAGACAGAAAGTTGATCCCTAACAACCATTATCTCTCTCACTTGTGTGAGCTCCTCTTCTCTCACCTATGCACTATAGCTAGGTGAGTGTGTGTTATAAATAGAGAGGATCACTCTCTATTTATAATAGTTTTCGACTTGACAATAACTTAACAGGGACGACTTCTCTAGGAGAGTCTAATAACCTTAGTGCCCCACAACTGCGGGGATTTTTCCCCCCGATCAACAAGGAGGGTTAACCTCTATGACTTTACATGACTTGATTACATTAATGATTCTCTTGATAGGAACATCGGGGACCAATGAAATACAATATATAAAATATACAAGTGAATACATTCCAAAGTTACAAATACACCAACACTCCCTCTTAAATAGGAAGGTATTCTCTAGACACAATTCATCAGCACAAGTCTTTGTCACTGGATCATCACTGGATCGTCATCACTAGATCATCATCATCATCACTGCTTCCGCTATCTCGAACAAATGGTGCTATCGTTCAAGCATTCAACATGTTCATAGTAATTCATAAAACAATAGTTTGCATAGATTAAGCACAAGAATACTTATCTTGAAAAGAAGTTGGCCTGCAACTAGCTATGTCCCTGCAATGTTCCACCCAACCAATGGTCAGTGTGCCCATCAATCTCTCAGCATCACTTCCACCCCCGAGTTGGGCATGATTTCCACAAGGAGCTAGGGAGCAACAGGATTACCCACAGCAAGACCATACACCCACACTCAAGCCAACACACGGTTGGGTTTCATAGACCATTTAAGGAAACAAGCCAATAACATTGGGGCGGGGTGGCGGAGGGGGCGACGGGTGTTTCCTTGGACTTACTCGGCCAAGCCAACCTTCACATCAAAATACAATTTTTGGGTAAGTACAAAACATCCTAGGAACCACAAACAAAAATGACAGATGGGAAGAAAAATAACCCAAGTGAGCAAATCGTTTCAGGGAACGTTTAATGGCTCCACAGAGGAAAAAACGACCTCTACAAATCCCCATTTCATGGATTCGAATTCTAAAAACATCTATTTCCTTCACGTGGGAAAAACGGCCCCTTCCAAATCCCAAAACATAGGTCTATCTTCTTGGGAACTTAGCAACACCAAAAACAACTTCCCAACCATGGAGAAAAATGGGAAACTGCAGAAAAACGTGGGGGAAGATCCCAACTTGCTCACAGGAGAAAAAATGACCTCAATAAACACCCAAAAATCGTGGGTTTCTTCTACCACTCGTTGCGCAACCAAAAATGGGTTTTCCCCAGTTGGGTAATGAGGAATCAACAACAAAAAAATGTCAAGGGAAGAGCCCAACCATTGAGCATTGCCAAAATGACCCCCCCCAATCCATGGGAAAAATGAAGAAAAATGCAAAAACATGAATGGGGAATAAACACAAGTAGAAAAAAACGTGAATGAGAGAGCTCTCCAAGCTTCCCTTGCCGTGAGGAATAGAGGACATGAATGCATAATGGGTGAGTGAGTAATTTTTGGGTTCTTACTTGCCCATTAAGCCAAAACTCATTTTTATAAAATGGGTGTTTTTCCCAATTCAAAATTGACCCCTGTGCCTTGCTCGTTCCCATGCAATAACTTCCTCAACTAACTTCTAGATGACTGGGCACAAAAGGACAAAATGGGTAGTTGACCACTCTATGGGTTTTCCCTTAGACATTTGTCTTTCCCCCATATGCTCAAAGGTTTGAATACCCCCCTTTCCCCCCCCCCCCACCCACCCTCCCCATTCCTTGTGAAATCATGCCCCCATCTCTTTAACGTTGCGGCGCATAGCTAGTTGTGGTATTTTTATTAATTTGCATTTTTTCATGATGCCTCAAAATTTATTGTGTCTGGCTAGCACATAAACAATCGGCATCGATTTTAATTTCCAAAACATAAAACACCAAATCCATGGTGGGGTCTTTTCCTTGAGCTCCACACCATGATTTAATACAATATTTACATCATATGCAATTTAATACCATGGGGTCAAAACCAGGGTGCTACATTTGGTTATTGCGCTTCCACCCGGGTTTGAATCTCGTCGGGGACATTTGCTCATTGGAAACCCTTGTATGTAATAAACTATTAGGTAGGTGAGCCGTTTATCGTGATAGGCCCTCTTAAAGATTGTATAAGATATTTTCCCAAATAAACATAACCATGATGTAAATTAAACTTCAATGATAAACCACCTTTCACAATATATATACTTTTATATAATTATACCTACTCAAAATAATTCTGAATCCAAACCTTCTTGTATAAAATACAAGTTCCTTACGAATTCAATGTTTTATTATCGATAGAACCAATACAAAGTAGCATAGTTTACCCACCTTTCCTTTAGGAAACATTTATAATACTTATGCACCTGGCATTAAAATATAACTCCAAGGTGCTTGTACTTACCAATTTGACATTAGAATATAACTCCAAGGTGCTTGTACTAACTACCAGTTGAGCTTATATGTTGAACTTATTTGAGATGTCTTTTCCAATGTGCTTGTACTAACTACCACTTCACGTCAGTTGTTGACTATTGTCTTATATGTTTAGCTTATTTGAGATGTATTTTCACATGGACAAAGTAAATGTGCATATATTTCCATCTATGTTGATGAGATATTGGTTCAATCCACCAAGATTAACTACATTCTTCTTTTACGTTGTGAGAAATATCAACATTTTAATTTTTAAAAGTAGTAGTAGATATACTTACTATCCACCTAACAAACTCAAAATTTTTATAAATTTGTATGTGAGATTATAAAGAGAACACCTCCCCTAAAAGCATGTTCACTAAGAAAACACCCTCTTACAAGAATAAAGCATATTTACATAAGCTATAAGTTATATTTAGTTGAGGAGGTTTAATTTAAAAAATATAATCTTTTATGTGATGTAAAATTAAGACAATAAAATTTTTATTATAGTTTTTTTAATAGTGGTTAAATTTTGTTAGCTCGATGATTTTGATTAGCTTCGTTTTGTATGACAACTCAAGTTTGAAGCCTGCAAGATAGTCAAGAGGAGACATTTAAAACTCAGTCATTTTAAGGGTTGGTGTGGCCAAGGCCACATGCAATCTCCAGGCAATTTTAACTATTTAGATGCCATGGGTCACGGTTTTGTAGACCACAGGCTAGTCCCACAAATCACAATCAAACTAGCAAACAAAAAACAACATTTTATAGTATATTTTTTATACGTTTAAAAAAATGCTTATGGAGTTGAATATGTCTAGAACTTGTATGTTTTGGAAAAATTTTAATGACATAAATATATTTTTATACAACAAAAAAACTTAATCATAACTGGCAACAACATAAACTTCAATATATCAAGATCCTTATGTCAATGGAGGAAACCACAAGTAAGAAAAAATTTAAAGATGAAATTTAGCCCATATGTTTGAGTTTTATTTTCCAAAAATGATTTGTAAATTTTCATTTTTTTTTCCAAAATGATTCACCCAAATTCCACAGGATAATTTTATTTTAGTCAAAACATTGCCAAAATTGTCAAGAAACTATATAAAATCTTTACAGGTTTAATTGCCAAAATTGTCAAGAAATTATATAAAATCTTTGCAGGTTTAATATATAAATGTATTTGGAAAACATTTTATGGCTTGAAGTTTAAGAATTATTAAGATTCACCAAGTTTAATAATTATTGATCCTTAAAAATTTTCCTCACAAGATACTGGTATCTTATACTAACTTAAAAATTTGTTTGTGATATCAATATGTTTGTTACTGGTCCTACCTCTTTTCTTTTATAGAATTTTTTATTATTATCAAACTTGTAATACTTTTGTAATTATCACTTGTAATTCCCTTTTACAACTCTTCCTTAAAAAAAATTCCACTACTCAATTAAATACAACTAAAATATATACATTTTAAAATTATTTTACTATAAATGTCTCTATATACAAAAATTATAATCATGTAAGTATTGATTAAGAAATATGACATACACCAATATATAAACTCCAATACACTTTGACACTTTCGATAATAAAAGCATACAGAAAATAATTATACATCTTATTAATTTTTTAAAGTAATTGAAATATAAAATATAAATATGTTTGCTATTTATCTTATTATTATTATTTTAATTTATATTTAAAAAATAAATATTTTTTTTTAAATTTATATTTAAAAAATAAATATTTACTAATAATTTTTTAATTATAATTTATTTGTATATTTTTATATAAAATGAAATATAAAGCTAGTTATAGATCAATTGGATCATTTACTAATTTGTCAAGATTAAGAAAGAAGCTCTAAAGCTAGAACGGGGACTGACGTCTTTAGGTAAATAATAAGAATAATCTATTTCACTGCACGGGGATGCGTCTTTAGATAAAGAATTTGGGCCAAAGACCTCACCCATCCTTATGTTAATATATATTTTGTTTTTCCATATAAAATGAAATACTATGTTTAATTTTTATGGTGATATTTTTTTTTTAAATTATAGATGAATCAACATAGATTCATGTTAAATCTAGATTTAGTAAGCACTCAAAAGGATACAATTTCTAGAAGGGCAATTTTTTCTTGATGTGTAAAAAATTTAAGATAAGATAATTACACATCAAGAAATTGGATCCTCTTTGATACTTAATAGATCCAGGTTTAACATAGATTTAAGTTTATTCATCTATGTTGATCCAGGTTTAACATGGTATTATGTTGATTCATCTATGTTAATCCAAGTTTAATTTAATTTAATTTATTTTATTAGCATACATGAATTTTTGAATTACTTTTTATTTTTGATAAGTTATGAGCTCACATAAAATTTCTTAATTACTTTTTATTTTGTGGAAAGTTACTTAACTTAATGTAATGTGACACCATCTTCCTTATAGGAAGGTGTAAAAGTAATTGTCTACTCTCCATGCAAAAATAGAAAAAAATATATTTTGATTTTTTAAATTATTATAACTTAACATGATATGATATAGGTGATGGTTCAACCAATTAAATTAACCTTTAAGCTAAACCTTCTTTTAAGTATAAACTTTTACAATAATTTTTTTCTTCTAAATTAACACATAATACTTCACATAAGTATAATCCAATACCTATATCATTATTGCAACAAAGAGAAGTAAGACATATTTTGTATTTGATGAGATATGTAATCTAATATAATAATAACAAATTGAAATGAAAAAATTAAGATTCATAAAAATAAAAATATAATGATAATAATAATACTAATTAGAGAAATATCAATTATATATCATTTATTGCAACAAAAATAGGTGATTTTTTTTTATGGAATAAGATGTACAACTTAATATAACAAGTAATTAATTTTTATGATCGGGATTGCTGGGACGGAGCGTGCGAGAGGAGAGACGAGCTGCGATCTGAAGCCTGAGGGCGTCTCACGATCTGCGCTCTGAAGCCAGTTTGGCTACGCGTTTCCCTACTCTAGGGTTGCCTGCTCTTGCCTGCCGCCATGGCTGGTCCTGGGGGAGGGGATCCCCCTCCCTCCTCCTCTCTTCATGCGAATGACGCCTTCAACAAACTGCTATCTCCTTCTAGAAAGAATCTGGCAGCCAAAGAGGCCCCAAAATTTGTTAAAAAACTTGACTCTATTCCAGAAATTGCCTTGCCTGAGAAGCATTCCATGAAAATCGCCCTGGCACTAGCTGAAAGAGGCCTGGTTGGCCAGTTCATGGGGCTCTGGCCCTCTCCTAAAACCACGGATGATTGGATTCAGCGTAATTGGAGACCCCATCTGAAGAACAGTGTCACATGCTACCCGGTTGGCAGAGGATTCTTCGTATTCGAATTCATCTCAAAAGAGGACCGTGATCTCATCTTCCGAAGTGGCCCCTATTTCATGGGTTCGGAAGGACTTTATCTGAACAGGTGGACCCCGGACTTTGACCCTACAGTCGACGTCCCCAAAGAGGTCCCGGTTTGGGTAAGGCTCCCCAATCTACCGATCCATTGCTGGAACGTCCAGGCCCTGGAAAAAATAGGAAATGCCCTAGGCCGGTACATTGACAAAGCAGACAATAAAGGCCAGTACTCCTGTGCTAGAATATGTGTTGAAGTTGATCTGGAGGCGGGACTCCCAGAAGACGTCAAACTTTCGGTAGGATCATGGTCTCACTTCCAGAAACTCGATTATGAACAACTACCATTTAAATGTCGGCTCTGCCATGAGCATGGCCATTTCCAACGCAGCTGCCCAAAAGCACAGACGGAAGAAGAAGGTGAAGGTTGGCAGAAGGTCAAAAAAGGCAAGGGCCCTAGCAAGCCAATCGAAAAAAAAGGCCCTAGCATGAAATCTGACCCAAAAGGCCCTCTGAAGGATCCCGTTCTCTCTCCAGAGTTGCAACCAGTTACTACGGCCCATGGAGAAAGCCCCCCTTCTACGAGCGCGCCAGAAGCTCCTCTGGTTATTATTATTCAAGAATCCTCGGGCACTAAATCTGCTAATCCAGTGGAAACGCAAGACAGTCAAGGGGTAAATGCATTGGAGCCAGGAGAAATCCAGCCAGAAACTGCACACCCATTAGTTAGAAGCTCCTCTACCTGTGGAGATTCAAGAGAAGCAGAAGCAGATCCTTCAGCCATGGACTCTGATCCAGGAGGAGACAATGATGATGGGTCTTCCGAATCCAGAAGCTCGTATGCTACCCCAATCAAGAAGACAAGGGGCCGAAAATCCAACAGAAAACAAAGGGAGGAAAGGTCTTATGCAGATATTCTGCAAGGATCCCAGCTAACTCTCAAAGCTATGGTGAACACCAGATCCAAGCATGGCCAGCCCTCTAAAGGGGCCATCCCCTCCAAAAGTAAATAATGTGGTACATCTCCTGGAACTGTAGAGGTCTTGGCAGTCCGCAAAAAGTTGAAGCAATGAAAGATCTAGTAAGAATCAACAAGCCAGAGATCCTACTTGTTCAGGAGACAAAAATGGAGGATGGTTCTGCCCTCCATGCTGGAAATACATTCTGGAAGAAAGGCCCGGGAACAGCTGTCAGCTCTAGGGGAGCCTCAGGAGGACTTGCCACCTTCTGGGACTCCTCCAAATATGAGCTAATCTCTGTTCACAATACTACGCACTGGATCTACACCAACCTCATCCACAAAGACTCTGATCATTATGTAAGTATGTTTAATCTCTATGTTCCAATCTTGTTAGTGGAAAAAAAAGTTTGCTGGGATTCTATTGGATCGTTCTTAAGCCTCCAAAGACCAGAAAACATTATCATTGCTGGAGATCTTAACGTCACTCTGGCAGCAAATGAGAAAAAAGGTGGGTCCATAGTCCGTGATCCATCTCAGGAATGGGTCGAAGACATCATCTCTGGATGGGATCTACTTGATATAAAACCCTCCAGAGGTAACTTTACTTGGACGAACAAAAGACTAGGGCCAGGGCATATTGCGGCCCGCCTTGACAGGTTTCTCGTCCGCTCCTCGTTCCTCACCCTGGGGCTTTTTGATTCGTCCAAAATCCTTCCCAACTGTATCTCCGATCATAAACCAATCCTCCTTGAGCTCTCTGTTGAGGAAGATCTTGGCCCCATCCCTTTCAGGTTCATTCCCCTTTGGATCCACCAAGAGGGCTTCTACCTTATTGTCACTAGCTCCTGGAGCAAAAAAGTCAATGGAAACCCCTCCTTTATCTGGGAAGAAAAGCTCAGAAGGCTTAAACATGATCTCAAGAGCTGGGCCAAGTCTCTCCCCTCCCCAATCTCTAGCAGGAAAGATAGCCAGGTTTCCTTGGAAAATCATCAAATCCTCATGGAATCTGTCCCTATCACTGAAAGCATTATCCGGGAAGAAAGTAACCTTCAGAAAGCCTATTATAAAGCCTGTAGAGATGAAGAAGAGTACTGGCGCCAAAAATCTCGAAACCTTTGGCTTGCCAGCGGTGACAAAAACACTTCCTTCTTTCATAAACAAGCTGAAGCAAGGAAAAAATTCAATTCTGTGAAGGAAATTACTCATCATCATAAGCTGATTAAAGATGCTGAAGGCATTAAAAAGGCTGCCTTTTCCCATTTCCAAGATCTTTACAATGCTCCTGCTGCTGATCTCATTGATTCCAATGCTTATCCCATCTCTTTGGTCCCTGCTCTCGTTCAAGCCTCTGCCAATAACACCCTTGCTACCCCAGTGACCATGAAAGAACTCAAAACAACGTTGGACCTTATGAAACCTGATAGTGCCCCTGGGCCTGACGGTTTCACTGCCAGATTTATCTCCAGTTGCTGGGATATCATCAAATATGATCTGCTGAAGATGGTTAGGAACTCTCAAATCCATCATAAGCTGGGAGGGAGCACAAACTCCTCTTTCTTGGCCTTGATCCCAAAGGAGATAGGAGCTTCAAATTTTTCAAGATTCCGACCAATCTCCCTTTGCAACACCGGTTACAAGCTGGTCACTAAGATCATAGCCAACAGGATTAAAATTTTTTTGCCTAAAATAATCCCTGAGAACCAAGGAGGTTTCATAAAGGGAAGGAAAATTCTAGATAATGTTATTCTTGTTCAGGAGGCTATTCATTCAAGCTTCCTCCGAAAAGAGAAAGGCATGGTTGTGAAACTAGATCTAGCCAACACCTTTGACAGAGTAAATCATGAATTCCTCTTTGGTGTTATGGAGAAATTTGGTTTCTCCACTGAGCTCATTGGCTGGATCAAAGGATGCATCTGCTCCCCTTGGATTGCCCCTTTGGTAAATGGAAGGCCAACCAATTTTTTCCAAGCCTCTAGAGGGCTGCGCCAAGGCTGCCCTATGTCTCCACTTCTATACGCCATCTAGGCTTCCGTGTTCAGCTACCAACTTAACAACTGTTAGCAGGACCTTTCTCTGCTTGGGCTTCGCATGGCCCATAATGTAAAGGAAATAAATCATGCCCAGTTCGCAGATGACACTCTGCTGCTGGGAGGAGCTGGTGTTCAATCTGCAAAGAACTTGAAGAAGGAGCTAGACATCTATCTTCAGATCTCTGGAAGCAAAATCAACCTGCAAAAAAGCAAAATTTACTGTTGGAACAGCTCTGTGGATGATATAGGAAGAACCTCTAGAGTTCTGGAAATGGAAAGCTACCAGAACTGGGACTCCTTCACATACTTAGGTGTCCTGATTTTTAAATCTTCCATCAAAACCAAGAATTGGAACCCCATCGTTGAAAAGTTAAAAGCTAAGATTCAAAAGTGGGGGGCGCGCTGGCTCATCATTGCAGGGAAACTGGTTTTACTAAAATATGTTCTGTCCAATATCCCTATATATCAATCTTCTATTCTTCTGGCCCCTTCTTCTGTCATCAGCAAGATTGAAACTCTTTTCAAAAATTTCCTGTGGGAAGGGGGAAAAGGAAACCTGAAAAAGCCCCATCTGGTCAGCTGGGGCAAAGTCCAAAAGACCTATAGAGAAGGAGGCCTCCAAGTCAGAAGCATTCATGCCCAAAATTTAGCTATGGGAACCAAAATTATCTGGCAGATTGTGTCCGGGAAGCCTAGCTGGAGCAAAAAGGTTCTGTGGAAAAAATATTTCTCTGGCCAGAGAACTCGCTGCCTTGACAAAAATCCTCCCAACAAAATTGGCTCTCCAATCTATAAGCTCTGCCTCAAAGCCCTGGCGCACTTCAGATCCTTACTGTATTGGATACCTGGCAACGGGAAAAAAATTAATTTGTGGGAAGATTCCATCCCCGGGGAAGAGCCTTTGGGGTATAATCCAGAAATTCAGAATATCAAACAGTGGCTCAAAGATCAGCATATCTTCACTCTATGGGACCTTTCAGCCTGGGACAATGAAAAAAACTGGATTGATTGGAAGTATGCAGACCTCCCCAACGATCTTGATGAGGAAGCCAAAACTCTGTCCGAGCTTCTGCAAGGTAAATCAACACTAAATCAAGCTGCTTGTGATAAGAGAGGCTGGGGATCCAAATCTGGAAGTTATACAGTAGCTGAAGGCTACCGGTCCTTATTGACGGTTCCTCACGTAGCCCCAAATCCGATCCAGTGGAATTTCGTTCGGTCTTCCAAGTCCATTCCGAAAGTTGATCTGTTTTGTTGGAATGTGGTTCATAGAAGTATTCTCACAACGGAAAATTTACGAAAGAGAGGCCTGGAAGGTCCCTCAAGGTGCGCCCTGTGCAAGAATGATGAAGAAAATATTGATCATCTTCTGCTGTCCTGTTCATTCTCCAAAGAAGTCTGGAAAGAAGCACTTCCGGTGAATCCTCCTAATTTTAATTTGCCGGAGTTAACAACATATCTGTTTACCAGATGGACTGAATGCTCCCCCTTCCAGCTCTCCAAAAAATACCTTCTCAACTGTGCGTGGATGCTCCTCCCTAAGTTCATTTTCTGGAAACTCTGGCTCGAAAGGAACAATCGCTTGTTCAGAGATGTGGAGAGAACTCCTTCTAGGATAGCGATGAAAGCCAAAGATTTCCTTGGAGAAGCATTGGACCACAAACCTGATCTCTGGAATACTAGACCTCTAGAGGACAGAGAAGCTTCATGGCTTGCTGGTTTCGCCTCTAGTGCTCATAAAACTTCCATTACCAGACCTCCAACTCTTGCTGCTTGGGAAATTCGAATGGAAGAAGCAGATTTCTTAAATTGGAGTCTCTCGCTGCAAGTTCATTGTCTATTTTTTGACGGTGCCTCTAAGGGCAATCCAGGACCATCCGGAGGGGGAGGAGTGATCCTCTTGCCTTCAGGTTCCGTTCATTCTTCCTTTGCTTGGGGGCTAGGAGTGGAGTCTAATAATTTTGCTGAATATCATGCTCTGTGGCAGGGTCTCAGGCAAGCTTTAAGCCTTAACATCCGGAATATCTTAGTCTTTGGGGACTCCAAGATGGTGATTCAGGCCATGAGATCGAATTCTAGTCCTCCCAGCATCCACATGAAGAGGATAGCCCAGAAAAATCAAATCTTAATGGGCAAGTTCCAAACCATAAGCTTCTTTCACGTGCTGCGCCATCTAAACAAGGCAGCTGATCTTGAAGTCAATCACGCCACGCTCCTGAGCAGGGGCATCATTTCTATCAATGGAAACGCCTCTACCTGCAATCTCTCGTGACTCTTCCTTGCCTGAACGCGACCTTAGAGATCTCTGCATTTTCTGTACTGGCAACCTGCTTATCAGCTTCTTTCTCGTGGCCCTTTGGACCTTAGAAAGGCATGGTTGTGTTCCTAGAGAAATTCGAGGCTGTCTTGATTATCCCGGCTCCATTTCATTCCCAGCTAGAAGCTACGATTTCATTGGTGACTTCCCTCCTCTCGATGGTGACACAGTGGCTGCCCTCTATCGGTTGAAGATCGAATGGGCAAGCTGGAATACTAAGGGAAGTCCCAGCATCAACATAAAGACTAGAGCAGACTGCCGTTGCTTTCCTCTGGATCAAATGGGTGCAAAGAGAAGCTTGAAAACACCTCAGAAGGATTGGCTGCCGTCCAAGAAGACCTTCTCTACCAGTTCCAAGAGGCAGCGATCCAGTTTGGAGAAGTTGGCCAAATATTTAAAGCAAGGGAGCTCGTCTGTCAAAAGTTCTTCTCCAAGATGGATCCCTAAGAATCTTAACTTCATTTCTGAAGCTCACGCCAGTGTTTCTGAGCTCGTTTCCTCTGTGTCCTTCATTTGCCGGCCGTTAAGATGGGCTTAACTCGTGTGGGAAAGTCCTGGCAACAGCTGGACTCCACTTTGTCAACTTTGGTCTCTGTTTTTCTTGTCTTATCCCTTGTCTTGCTCAGGGATTCTTCCAATGTAACAAAGCTCCCGGAAGCTGATTTTCCGGCTCTTTAATCTACCCATCAGTTTTGGTAAAAAAAAAAAAAAAAACAAGTAATTAATTTTTATAAAAAATAAAAATAAAAAACATAATAATAATATCAAAAATAACTTAAAAAAATACTATGGTAATAAAAATAATAATGAAATGAAATGGATGTTTTTTTTAAGAGAAACAATTGTATTTTTTTTATTTAAAAAAAAATGTGAATGCAAAAAACAAAGTGGATTGTCCCCTTATCAAGACATCGTCCCTTTCTCCTTGATCCTCTTTCTCTAGCTTATAGCTGTAAAGGAGATTGCCTATGCTATGAGTGCTATATCTTCCTACAAATTGCCCAAGCAATAAAATGCAGAAACAAAGCATTACAAAAACAAATCAGAAATTAAGGTATCCAAACATTTTTTGCTAATGACACTTTCCTTTTCCAAGACACTGTAGTTCAAACCAGCACCTTTATTTTCCATGCTATCCATCTGATGATTTTGTCCTCTCAGAACATGCAGGAAGGTAATGGATTTGAATTCTTTGACTAAACAGAGAAGCATATGATGCATCTTTGTAGAAGGATTTTTCCAGTCTCTGGAGATATTTCTTGCTTCTCTGATGACAATTAAAGAGTCTCCTATAACGTTCATTTCTTCAATCCCCATTTCTCTAGCCAACTCCAAACCTTTGATTAGAGCATAGAATTTCACTCCATTGTTTGTTGCCCTCCCATTTCCCCAGGCATACTCTTTTGCTTGCTCCCTTTGTAGTCAAATATTACTCCACCTGCACCTACAATACCTGGATTTCCTTTCGAAGCACCATCAAAGAACAATGAACTAATTCCAATATTAATCCTCCAATTTTTCAATTCCTCTGCGCTCATCCTGATTTGCTAGCATGGAAGTCCCGACTTCTTTGATGGGTTGATATGAGGGGAGGGATTCCAATGGATGTCAGCCATCCAAGCTCTTTCTTCCACCATAAGAGGTTCATTTTTTATGTTTTTCATTCCTCTTATGGATAAAGTATCCACCCATAGAATCTTTGTTGAGACAGAGACTTTGTTAATACAAGCGCTTTTCCCTTCAAATATCTCCTTGTTCCTTGCATTTCATATTTTCTAGCATACAAACCTTGGGAGAGCTTCCCATGCTCTGGCAAAGTATGATTTTTTATTCAATGAACTTTGATAGTAATCATTCTAGCTGAAGAAAATGTCATTCCAATTTGTTGGTAGCGTAATATTCATATTTAGTTCTTTGAGAACCTTGCTCCAGACTTTCTGTGAGAAATTACACTCGGTGAATACATGCACTAAGCTTTCCTCCTCCTCTTTGCACAAGATGCATCGTAACAGACCTACGATCCCTCTCTTCCTCAGATTCTCGGCTGTCAGAGATTTTTGGTGAGCTAGGATCCAGAAGAAGAAATTTACCTTTGGCAATCCATCTCTACTCCAAATTTTATTCCACCTATTACTTTTTATTATCTTGCTCTTATTTTTTTAAACCTTGCGGTATCCTTCTTTTACATAGTAAACACCCGATTTCCCCCATCCTCGACTGTCAGCAGAGTTTAAATGCATTGGCGATTGCCCATGCATGAGCATGAGGAGCGTTCTGAAGTCTTCCTATAGGTGCGTTGGAGGCTCCACATTTTTCCATCCATTCCATCTATCGCTTCCTGTCCATTCAGAAATATCACAAAGCATTATGTAGTTTTTGTGCTCACACCAATTCTTCAACTCGCTCAGCTCCTAGCAGTAGTTTGCTGGCGATTTCGGGCCAATTTTATCCTGCCATATTCTAATTCATTTTCCATTCCCTAGCGATGCAGTAGATGTTATCTTTCATTAAAAATTTAGATTTTTTGCAGAGCTCCCAAATTGGGGACCCAACTCTGCTCATGCTTATTTTGTCCACACACCCCCTTCTATTGCCTGACATATCTTTTTTTGCAGGGTCGTTTTCCACCATGTCATTTCTCTAGCGCAAATTCACCACATAATTTTTGCCCCTAGCGCCAGATTCATATCGTGTGGGTCTCTAATTTCCACTCCACCAAACTGCTTTGGACTACACACCACATCCTAGGAAATCATATTATTTTTTTGTTACTGGACGCCTTACCTCCTTTCCAAAGGAAGTTTTGCATCATCCTGTTGATATCCTGTATAATTCATTGAGGAGCTAGTGAGATTGAGCAAGCATAAATCGGTTGAGAAGAGAAAACAAATCTGATGAGGACTATCTTTCCTATCAGGTTGAGCCATCTGGTTCCCCGGGCATTAAGTTTTCTTTTAATTTTATCTATCAGTCCATGCCAATCAACCTTATTTCCTTTTCCCTTGAATATGGGGATAACCAGGTAGTTGAACGAATTCCATGTTCTAATTCCTTCAAATCCAAGGATTCGTGAGATCCTTGCCATGATACTGGGAGGACAATTCCATCCATATATTTTGGACTTAGTGACATTTAGTTTACCATCCGTAGCATTAAGGAAAGTGGAGAGCACACTGTTGAACCTTTCTGCTATGATTGTGGACGCGCCACCAAGCAGGATGGTATCATCATCTAAATGTGCATGATTTACCACTCTAACACCTCTTGCACTTTTTAGACCCTTGAGCTCCCCAAGATCTTGCTGTTGTTGCAACTTCCTGCTCAAAGAGTTAGCTACCATCATATAAATATATGGAGATAGCAGACAACCTTGCCTGATTCCCCTGGTGGCTTGAAAGAACTTTGTTGGTCTACCATTTACCAATGGAGCAATCCACGGGTTGTTGATGCATGCCTTAATCCATCTAATGAACCTTGAGGAGAATCCAAATTTTGACATGCTTTCAAATAAAAGGAAATGATTTACTCGGTCAAAGGAATTATCCATATCGAGCTTTAAATCCATACCTTGCTGCTTTCTCTCCATGCTGGTGTGGATTGCTTCCTGGACGATTATGATGTTATCAAGGATTTGACGCCCGACAATAAATCCTCCCTGAGTATTTGAGATTATCCTTCCCATTACTTTCTTCAGTTTTGTGGCAAAAAGTTTTGAGAGAATTTTGTATGAGGTATTACAGAGGGAAATAGGCATGAAGCGATCTATTGTGATGTTTTTTTTTCACTTTTGGAATCAGCATGAGAAAGGAAGAGTTAGTGGCTCCCCCAACCTTGTCCTTTCTTCTCGTCCAATTGAGCATTCTTTTCAAATCCTCCTTGATAATATCCTAGGATTCCCTATAGAAATTGATGGTGAACCCATCAGGACCGAGAGCCTTATCTGCTTGTAGAGACCTAATGGTAGCCTTGATCTCAAATTCCAGAATGGGTTTAGATAGATCCTTGTCATCCTGCTCCATGATAAGGGAAGGTATTACTAAGAGGATTTCTACTTGCGCTAGTGGATCAGTCTATTCCTTGTCCATGTATAGGTCTCTGAAGTGCTGAAAAACATGATCCTTAATCTCCTCCTGCTCCACCATCCTCTTTTCGTCTTTGTACTTTAGTTCTTTGATCATGTTAAAACATAGCCTTGCTTTTGTTTGCTTGTGGAAGTAATCTATTTTACTGTCCCCTCCTTTTAACCATAGCTGTCTGGACTTCACCCTCAATTCCTCTTCCTCACATCTGGATGCATTGAGGATCTTTAGATTTAACTCTTTTTCTTGGATGATAAAAAGAGGGGTGATTTCCTCCTTTTCCATCTTGGAATGAAGGGCTGCCAATCCATATTGAAGCTATATTTTCTTATAGCTGGCTCTTTTGTATTATGTTTTCACCCAGGATTTCAGATCATAACGAACCCTTCTCAGCTTACTCTCCCAAATGTAACGAGGAGAGCCATTGTAATCCAGTATCCAAGCTTCTCTTACAATGGCCATGGTTTTTTCCTCTTGCAGCCAAGAGGTGTTGAAGCGGAAGGGTATGGGATCGAGGTTTATATAGGTTGCTAACACCAAGGATATTGGCTTATGATCCGAAACAACTGAGGGAAAAGTAAAAGAAGCAGGATTGAGGTCTCTAAGAAGGAAAGTGGCACTTACCAAGAAACGATCAAGCCTGGCTGCGATGTATCCTGCACCCATCCTTATGTTAATCCACGTGTATTTCCCATTTTTTAAAGGTAGATCTAGTAGATCCAGCTCAGAGATTAGTTCTTCCATGTTTTCCCCGTAGGGATCTCTAACACTAGAGCCCCCTCTTTTCTCTGACTATGCTTTGGTAGCATTAAGATCCCCAGTGATAATGAGTTATTTCCCTTCCATTTCATCTTTTAGATATGCTAAACTATTCCATAAAGTTTTCTTGTCTCTGTAGTGTGTTGGGCCATACACGTTGCATACATAGATAACATTTGGGTCATCTTTTTCTTGAAACTTGGTTAGGAGCCAATGTTGATTCTCCTTGACATTTTTGTTCTCATACTTGCTTGAAAACAAAGCTGTTATTCCTCTTGAGGCCCTCTGGAGCTTATAGTGTTTCCCTGGCTGGTTGTCCAAAAGTGTTGTGAGAGCGCTAGGACTTCCACATCACTCATCTTTGTCTCCTGGAGAAGCAGGATGTTTGGCCTTTCAGAATTAATAATGTATTTTATGGCTTCCACTTTGTTTGTTTCGCCCAGTCCTCTGCAATTCTAAGAGACAACTTTCATTATTTCTTTATTGATTGAGGCCTTGCTCTAGACCTTCCATCCACTTTCCTTGAGTTTTTGTGATTTTGTAGGAGCTTTGTTTCTTCAATGCTCCTTTGCCTTCCGACTTCCAGTTCTTTCTTTGCTTCCTGCTCTCTGTGGTACCTTTTTTATTTTCTTCCTCTGGTATTTGGGGCAGTTTCAGGAATCTCTTGTGACCCATTTGAGGATGAGTTGGGGGATCACACAAAGGAAGAGACTCTTCTTTGTTTTACCCTTTCATCCCAAGATCCTCCAAGCGACAGGGAGCTATCCATCTCTGCATCAAGCCCTTCCTTTCCTGGGTGAAGTTGTTGGAATGCTACTGCCTGCTAAGGTGTCCGGTAGATTTGATCTGCCTTCTTCAGTGGTCACTTCATTCAATATGATTTCCCCCTCTTCAACATTCAAAATATTAAACTAGTTATTTTTCGTGGCCTCCTTTTCTCCTTGCTCTGTTGCTTTTCCATTCTCTGCTTGCGAATATTTTGACTCAAGGTTTGTAGATGCCGTTTTCCTTCCTTTTTTCTCCTGCTTCCACCCTTCTTCATTAGTTTTCTCTAGGTTTTCCTGTACTGCTTTAGGAAAGTTTTTGACAAAATTCCCGTACTCATAGAATTTCTTGCATTTTAATGATAGTTTCTCATAATCCACTTTTTGAGCATGTTCCCAACCATCCATGCAAAGACTTACAATTTTCGGTAGCCCCTTTTCTAAGTCAACCTCTACACAGATCCGTGCACATGAGAATAGAGGGCCCTTCGGTTCTGCCTTGTTTATGTATTTGTTAAGAGATTTTCCTATTTCCTGCAATGTTTCATCATTTTATCAGTGTAACAGGAGATGGGGGAGGTGAACCTAGACTAGGACTGCGAAAGGCATATCCCTTTCTGGATCGAATGATAAACTCCACCGATTTAAGTATAACCCGTAGGGTCTCATGAAGTAAGGCCCACTTCTGAATGTTAGATCCCTATCTTCTTTATTTTCAAACAAAAATGTGAAGAATCCCTTGCCACAGAAGAAGTGCTGCAGACCCCTGAATATCAATGTCATCCAATTTTTTTCACCCAAAGATCCATTGTTTTTGGTGATGGCCAGATGCCGGTGAACTGTCTAATCAACCCCTGCTCGCTCAGTGTGAGGGATTTCATCCTTGAAGTTGTTGACAAGATCTGAATCCTAGGAGCATTAGACCTTTTCACAAAACCATCTCCTCCATCTATCGCAGATGGAGGAGGCAGAGGCGTGGAGGCCACGAGGACCCTGAATTCTGCATCCAGTGTCTTCATTCGTTCTTCCAAGCTTGGATCCTCAGGAGGATCCATCCCATCCTTGGAAAAGGCAAAGGCCCGAAGCTATTTCAATCAAATCCAAGATTGCCAGCTAGAACATGGCTGAAGAAGGCCAAAGGAGGAGCTGCATGCAATGCTAGTGCACATGTAAAGCTCGAGAAACTAGGCCGCATGAGAAAGTCTCTCACGTTCGTCTCTCTCCTTGCAGGATGCGTCGTTCTGGTCACAAAATACTATCATTACTTGATTGGATGATCTACAAAGTTATCAAGGTATTTTAAGTCCATTTTATGAGTTGGAGTCCTTATTAGCCAACAATGTAACTACTTCTTCGATGAAATGAAATGGATGTTACTAACATATGTGCATATTAATTTTGTTTTATGTTATCTTTGATGTTAATAAGCTCAAGATTAATTTACATCTATATTGATTTAAACAATTTACTCGAATGTATTAAAATCAATCAACCATATATAATTGAGAATAATGAGAAATTAACATATAATTTGATCGATATAATTTTATCCAAATGATATGTAGTTTGTTGTAAGATGAGATGTAATGCCAAGTTAATTATTGATATTGATTAATTTTTTATTCAAATATTTTTTATAAGCGTTAATTTGTAAGTTTAAATCTTATATTGCACATCTTACTAATGTATACTTTATTTAATTGAAGGGGTTATCCTAATGGGTTGTTACTAATGTTGTTGGAAGCATCCCTTGAATTTCCTCGGAAAAATTTTCATGAAAAAATAGTAATGTATAATTTAGACATGATAAAACATAAGAGAAACCTTCGATTAATTATCTACCTAAGTAAAAATATGAATTAGAAGGTCATTGTGACCTAGTATGTGGGTGGTATAGTAACTATTTTAGATTTATCATAACCTCGCACACATCACACATTAAGAGGGATTAAATTATAAAAATTCTTGAGCTTAGGAGACTATTGTCCTTATGTTCTCAATCAAACAAGTATGTTGTTATTTAATGGCACAAATACAATTTCTTTATATAATAGCAATCACACAATAGCCAAAATGTAAATAGAAAAAACATAAAATAATTACACACGAGGAATTTCTCCTTCATATGGAAACACATACATCTATTAAAAACTAACATTTGCACATGGTAAACAATACACCTTTTTTACGACAAATAAACATAATTTTTTTTGTTTGATTGAATGTCTTACTTCGTTAAAGGAGTTTTCCATTCTCTCCTGTGATGCGGTGATGATGATGATGATCCTGGAGTGGGGTTGTGGACCATTGAATCAATGTTTACTTGCGAGGTCAGGACCTTTTGGAGACAAACTTGACATCCTTTATTACTATAGTAGTTATGTCTAAAATTCCAATATGTCTTAGTTATTTTTGCATTTTTGTTTTAAAAATTAATTATAATAGAGTTTATATTGGCATTATCTATTATTTCTTCCAAGATTTTGGGAGCATTAGTTTGTACTAAACACATTGTTGGTAACATTAGTTTGTACTAAAAACATTTGTTTGAATGTAATTGATTTACGGTTGGTTATTTAGTTATGGATTTTCTCTAGCATGCACTCATTGTTGTGTTTTTTTTAGTTCCATTCACTCTCAAACTTAATTATTATATAATAGGGTGATTGGTTTATGTATTGTAAGTGAAAAATAGGTATGTATGTTCTTTCCACTATATCCCTCATAGTATTATAAAACTCTTTTCCCTTTCTATTAACTTCTAGCACCACTCTAGTTGAGCTAAGGACCAATTGATCATCATTTGCATCTTCTATGATTTGTTTTCTTATGATGACATTGACTCATATTGCTACCAGTACCTAATTAACATTCAATATATGTGTATTAGATTATTTGAAACATATTAGTGAATAATCACAACTAGGTCGCTACTCAAATTTAATGAAATAATTCATATTCACTCATTTTTTATTCACCTGATTCATCCCTTTGTAACCTTTCCATCAACGTTTTACGCTCTTCTAAACTTAGATTGGTAAGAATCTTATCGAGCTTCCTCATTTTTTGGCTCTACATTTCACACATTAACAAATACATATTAGTTATATTTACAAATAATTCAAATAAATTATTTCAAAAAAATAATAATTAGAACCACTTTCCTTTTCCGTAATCTTGGATGTGCTTCCACCACGTTGAATGAAAATTTTGTTCATTGAACTCATACCATGAGTTTTTATCATTAGATAACCTGGACCATTAAATAAAAAATCTATCAAAATA
>LPNX010191996.1:0-21323 GCA_001517045.1 Pseudotsuga menziesii | reverse complement strand
ATATATATATATATATGCATCGATGCGTTTAGTCACATAAATACACCATAGTGTTTATACAACATAGCAGCACCGATTGTGTACTTCATCCTTGAATCAAATTTTCGATTGTACACTGGTGTGACATACCAACATAAATGCACCGTGTACACCGTTCCTCCATGTATAAATGCATTGATTATAGAAAACCGTAAATGGAAAACCAGAAAAACATTTTGTGTCATATATTGACAGCGGTGTGCCACTAATACAAGTGCACTGGTGTGTTTAAAAAAACAAAACACACCAAATTTGATGCATTCATTTTTTTCAAAATAACAAATTTTTTTTGGGGGGTGGCGACTTGTTGTAGTTTCGATCCAAACAATGGATCCATATTTCCCTAATATTTCTATATATATTCGTAAATTTAACAAATCTAAACACCCTAAAAGGTGAAATCGTAATTTTGCGAAACAATGGAGGGATTTAAACCCCAATCTAAAATTTCGTAGCCACAACAAACGAAAAGAAGCACAAAGAAGACAAGGGTTGCAACATTGAAGGTATGTATGAAGTTCTTTTTCTAAATCTACTCGATTTCTAAATAAGATAATAACATCTACAATATAATTTACATGAGATTTTTACTACTCAAGGTTATGTCTCATTCAACATACCTGACAAATTTCGATCTTCAAAGTAATCCAGTTGCTCCAAAGACCTCCTGCGTAAGTCCCTATTTGAAAGCTCTCCCCTGGAATTTTCGGCAAAAGAATGAATTAATGTTTAGTTTTTTTCTTTCTTTTAAAGACACGCTTCATTACTTTTTTCGAACTTAAAATTGCCACCATTTTTCACTTTAGGGCTTGAATAGTTTGTGTGATTGTTTTTAAATTTTCAACTTTTGTCATTTCGATGTCCCCGAATCTATAACGAATCGGTGCGTCACTAGGTAAAACATATTAGTATCCAACAACTTCAAGAATTCAGACGATTCACATATACTTGTCGTGTGCACCGGTGAAACTGTATTTAAACAACGCATCGGGATGCAAATAGCTGAAAAAATGCATGAAAATATTTGCTACCAAATGTAGCAGATATTTTCTACTGCGTGAGATTTTGTGGAGTGTTAAAATTCTCATTTATCAGTGTGCATTTATAGGTAAAGCACCGGTGCGTTCATATTTATGGAGTGTGCCGGTAGGAATAACTATGTATAATGCATGTATATATATCATCTAGAGGATATTTTGTTAGAATTTTTATCAATTAGACAATATGATCTTAGGTTATTATATGAGAGAATAACATGCATAGCAATCAATCACAAGAGACAATAGACACAAAGATTTATCCTCGAGGAAACCATAAAGGAAAAACCTTGCAACTTCCTCAAAGATGGAATGAGCACCAATGGCAGCAGTAAAACCCAAAGACAAAAAGTTGATCTCCAACAACCGTTCTCTCTCTCACTTGTGTGAGCTCCTCTTCTCTCACCTACGTGCTATAGCTAGGTGAGTGTGTGTTATAAACAGAGAGGCTCACTCTCTATTTATACTAGTTTCTGACTTGACAATAACTTACCAGGGCCGACTTCTTTAGGAGAGTCTAATAACCCTAGTGCCCCACAATTGCGGGGACTTTCCCCCCTGATCAACAATAAGGGTTAACCTCTATGACTTTACATGACTTGATTACATTAATGATTCTCCCGATAGGAACATCGGGAACCAATGAAATGCAATATATAAAATATATAAGTGAATACATTCCAAAGTTACAAATACATCAACACTCCCTCTTAACTAGGAAGGTATTCTCTAGACACAATTCATCAGCACAAGTCTTTGTCATTGGATCATCAATGGATCATCATCATCGTCACTGCTTCTGCTATCTCGAACAAATGGTGCTATCTTTCAATTCTACTCGCCACAGGAAGTTCTACAGAGCCATCCATTTTTCATGATGGTTGTAGGCCTAGCCTCCATGTAGGTATTCATATTCTTCAACACCTATATCTGACCATGTGGAGAACACATCCCACAACCATGTCAGAAGGACTTTGCACTTACATCTGACCATGTGGGGAACACATCCCACATCCATGTCAGAAGGGCTCTGCACTTACATATGACCATGTGGGGAACACATCCCGCATCCATGTCAGAAGGGCTCTGCACTTACATTTGACCATGTGGTGAGCACATCCCGCATCCATGTCATAAGGGCTCTGCACTTACATCTGACCATGTGGAGAACACATCCCGCATCTGTGTCAGAAGGGATCTTCACTTACATCTGACTATGTGGGGAACGCATCTCGCATCCATGTCAGAAGGACTCTGCACTTACATCTGACCATGAGTGTAACACATCCTATTGAGGCCTAGAAATTCGCAGGAAACAACAGTAAGGGATTCTCCCCAGTCAATGTTCCCAACTAGCCCGTGACTGTTTGGTGTAGGGAATCCGTCCGGTTTGCGGTCCGGCTACCGTAGGTCAAGTAACAAAAATAAAATGTTTTACCGGTTGCGGCCCAGTCCATTGTGTATATTTTTGTGTTTTTAGTTTTAAGTATGATATGCAAGTGCCTATCTAAAATGCAGATTGATGTAGAATACAAGGAGCGGTCACAATGTGATGCGCAGGTTCTTACCTCTCGTCTTAAACTCTCTCGCATCTAAATCACACACAACAAGAAAATAAAACTAACTACCTAACCTATCCCTAGGGAGCAAGATTGTCATTCATTAATGAGTAATGTATTTTGTACATGCATCATGAAAAATCACAGATAGCTGATACTTCTTTCAAAACACATGAACATTTAAAGATATTTGAACAACCAGATAGCTAATTGCTTATGAACAACATTCATTACTCATAGTGGAAATTTTCACAAAATAAACCAGAGAACATTCATACAAGAACATAGGTTCACAGAGTTAGAACGATCTCACAGTTAATGGACACAAAGCTGAAAACTAAATAGTTCCTCTTCAACAAATCCATAGCACAACATTTGAACATCCCACCAAGCTTTCTCCAACAGGTAAATTGTAATTATCTATTGCAAAAGGAAATAGTTCTTCTTACAATATGTCCTCACAAATCTCACTGGGAAAAAGTCCCATATTCTCTCTAACTCTCCTATACTTATACTACAAGCAAACTCTTGGGATGCCCCTCGGTGACCTTTGGGCTCCTCAACGGTTTAATCTCACAATTTTGTCCTTTTGTGAGTGCTCATGATTTAGGCAATACGTTACATTTTAGGATAAGATCTTAAGAGCACTTTTAAAAAAAAGGACCAGCTTGGTAACCGATTAACTTTTCCCATTCCTGGGCCTCTACTGTTGTCGATTTGTTGAGGTCTCAGACCCTTAATTCCTTCTCCTCTTTCTTCATTTCTGCTTCCCTTTTAGACATATCCTCTTTACAGCAGCAAATCATCCTGTCATAAACACAAACTGTTCTTAGACCATTTATCATTGACAGAGTACACAAACTGTATCAAAACATACATCCAGAAAAATGAACTTTAATGCATGATAATGCAAAGAAAAAAATCCCGCGGGTTCATATCCTAAAATCACAAGCCCAAAAGACAGATTCTTCAACTTCAAGCGAGGTCCCATATGGACTAACTCGAAATCCACCGAAGAAAAACTGAATCACAGCAAAGTGCCCGCCCATCTGAACCCTAAACCGTGCTTCATCTTGGAGAAACTTAGACTCGACCAAAAACCCACAAAACAACTTCGGCATCAAAAATAAAGTAAAAGTACACAAAAAGGCAGGAAAAAACCCTCTCGATGAGCAGACTCACTATATACATCGACAGGATAGTCCCATTCACAACCGCAATGGCGGGCCTTAGACAGACTAAAAGTTTCGTAGTCAAGATAAAACGTTGGTGGCCGTCAAATCTAAATCCAATGGTCGGGGCTCAAAATTACTAATCATCAGCGATCGAGTTCATTATGCAGCCGCAACGAGGAAAAATAGATTGACTACCGCTTCTGCGAAACAGGGAAAATCACCAACGATCGAAAACTCTAATGATTACGAAGGAATAGTCCTATTCATAGCCACAATGGCGGACAATGAACAAACTACGGGTCTTGGTAATCATAAAACCATCAGCAATCAGAGCAGTTATATGGTGGATAGTTAGTCCACTCCAGAGTCGCAACGGCGGAACACAATTAGACTATGGCCTTCAATCAAAGTCAACACATTCTGAAAAATCATCGCAAAGCAAAAAAGTTGAAACAATAAAACTGCATGATCGGCGAAATAACAACTATTCATCGGCAAGCGGAAAATTTATACGTCGGATGGTTAGACTTCCAAGGAGCCGCAACGGCGGACGACATAAGGACTATGGCTTCCTATGAAAGTTATAAACCGTTCCGAGAGCGAAAAGCAAAATATCGCAAAGTCAAAAACCTCGGCATCGAAAAAGAAAAGAGCTAACCGTCGGAACATTCAGCGTTTAGCTTCCACAATGGCGGAAAACGTAAAGACTATGGCTTCCGTTTTACTATCCAAAAAATTTCGACAGTGAAAATTTATCGAAAAACAAAGTATTAAGCATTCAAAAGATTTAGGCTGGGCAGCGATGAAATTAGTTTGTTTAACCTCCGAAACAGTGACAGCAAAGAGAAACAAGCTCCCACTCAAACGTAAACAGTCTTCTAATAACGATGAAGGAAATCATTCAGACCAAAAAGAAACATCATTTTCAAAACTCCACCGTTAACGCGCTTGCAGATAGGAAGTAGTTTTTTGAAAAGCATGAAAGCAATTGACCTCTCTTCACTTTAAATAATCCAAGTTTGTAGCAGAGGGAAAACAGAAACAGAGTTCAGCAATCCAAAAAATCTTAGGCAAGATAAAAATTAAAAGGAGGGTCCAAAATTTTAAAAAATTTGGGAGAAAAGTTGCAGCTGCAACACATCCCACATCCATGTTAGAAGGGCTCTACACTTACATCTGACCATGTGGGGAACATATCCCATGTACATGTCAGAAGGGCTCACGAACTCATCACTTCCCCTTGGAAGGAACCTCTATCTGGAGAACACCAAGCTTCTCTCGGAAGTACTAAAAATTCACTCTAGCTAATGACTTAGTCAACACATCAGCTATCTATTTTTCCGTCACAACATATTGGAGCTTCACTGCTCCCCTCTACACCATATCCCTGACATAGTGGTATTTGATCTCGATATGCTTCGACTTGTCATGGAACACTGGGTTCTCACGACAAATTCACACAAATCTGGTTGTTGCAATATATACAAGTAGCATCCAACTGAAGATCAAATAAATAAGATAGTAGCTTCCTCAGCCATACTGCCTCACAACTACCTGAACAAGCTGCAACATACTCTGCTTCAGGTACTCAGTGCCACGCAAGATTGCTTCCTACTAAACCAAGAGATCACACATGATCCCATACTGAAGCAACACCCAGAAGTGCTCTTCCTATCGATGGCATTGCCTGCCCAATCTAAATCCACATAACCCTCTAGGTTAATCTTCTGATTCACCTCATATGTGATCCCATAATCAATTGTACCCTTAGGGTACCTCAGAATATGCTTTGCAGCAATCAAGTGAACTTGTCTCAGATCTGTCAGGAACTAGCTCAATGTGTTCACAACAAAGCAAATATCTGGTCTCGTGTTCATTGGGTACATCAAGGACCCAATCATCTAACGATATATCATAGCATCAACCGACTCTGATGAAGCATCACTCAATAGCTTCAGGTTCGATGCCATAGGTGTGGTCATGGCCTTGCAGTCCATCATCCCGAACCTCTTCAGTATCTCTATTGCATACTTTCCTTGTCCCAGGGAGATTCCATCTACATTCTACCACACCTCCATTCCTAGAAAGTAGTGCATCATACCCAAGTCCTTCATCTCAAACTCAACAACAAGCTTCCTCTTCATATCAGCAATCAACCCATCCTCACTTGTTACAAACAGATCATCTACATATATTAGGAGTATCACTGGGTTCCCTTCTTCAACCTTGTAGTAAAGGTTGGAATCTACTTTACTCTTGGTAAAGCCCAAACTAGTCATGAAGTTGTCAATCCTGCCACACCATGTCCTGGGTTCCTGTTTCAAACTGTACCAGGATTTCTTCAATTTACACACATGAGTTTCCCTGTCATGTGTCTCAAAACCAAGTGGCTGCTCCACATACACTTCCTCTTCTACTACACCATTCAAGAAATCAATCTTGACATCCATCTGGTGTATCTTCCATTTCATTACTGCATCTAGAGCAAGTACTGATCTAATTGAAGTGTATCTGGATACAAGTGCAAACGTCTCTTCATAATCTATCCCTTCTTTCTAGGAGAAGCCATGAGCCACAAATCTTGCTTTATATTTCTCTATGCTACCATTTGCAACATGCTTGATCTTGTATACCCACTTGGAAGTAACAACAGATTTCCCTTCTAGTCTTGGGACAACATCCTAGACATCATTCTTCATCATCGACTGGTACTCCCAGATTATAGCATCCTTCCATTCTTTCTTCTATGTTGTTTCTTCATAGTTGGAAGGTTCTTTATCAATGATGTCACATAATAGTGCTACATATCTGGAGTAGGACCTAGTTCTCTTCCTTTATCTATGCATTTCTTCTAGAGCCCCATATATTTCTGCACCTTGGATAGCCTCTAGTACCCATGCAGGTTTCCTCTTATGAGGATTCTTCTCCTGAGGTGGATCTATAGGTTCTTGGGGTTCTTCTATCTCTCGATATTCATCTTGATTTGCATTGTTCATAGTTTTATCTTGAATTCTGGGTACTTCTACTTCTTCAAGGTCTTCAGCAGGTCTCTTTCTGGATTTGTTGTAAGCTGAGTCTTTGTCAAATCTTACTTCTCTGCTAATGTCGATTTTATTGAATCCTGGAAAGTATATTCTGTAATTCTTCGAGCTTTCACTATATCACACAAATATACCTTTCTTACCTAAAGGATCTAACTTCGTCCACTTTCCTTTTGGAATGTGTATGTACACTGGACAGAGAAATATTCTGAGATGGCTGACTTCTGGTTACTTGCCAAAAAATACTTATTCAGTTGTCTTGTTCTTGATTACTCTATGTGGAGTACGATTATTTACATACACAACCATCCTAACAGCTTCTGCCCATAGATGCATGGGAAGATCTTGATCATGAAGCATTTCCCTTGCAGCTTCCATGATCGTTCTATTCTTCCTTTATGCAACCCCATTATGTTGTGGATTATATGGAGTGGTCAACTCCCTCTTAATCCCTGAATCTTTGCATAATTCTTTGAATTCATTTGGTGTGAATTCTCCACCATTGTCTGATCGAAAGGTCTTGATTTTCTTTTCTGTGTGGTTCTCGATCAAGGCTTTGAAGTCTTTGAAACTTGCTGAATACTTCATCTTTGTTCTTCAATAAGTATATCCATGTCTTCCTAGAAAAATCATCAAGCAAAGAAACATAGTATACATACCCACTCAATGTACTCAATGACATCAGACCGTAAACATCGGAGTGGATGATTTCCAAGATTCCTTTTTCCTTGCTCTTGCTACTTGGAAATGTATTCTTTGTGTTCTTTCCTTTCACACATCCTTTGCAAACACCTTCATGCTTTGCCTGTATTTCTGGGAGACCTTCAACAAATTTTCTTGCAAGTGGTATTTCCCTATAGTGCACATGTGCAAGCCTTCTATGCTGAAGTTCATTTCACTCTACTAAGTCATGGACCAAGGCTTGTTTCGATTGACCCTTTAGCTTGTATAAGACTCCCTCTTTCTCTCCAATCACTACTGCATCACCTATATTCTTTCCCTTTGGCCACATAAGGACTTGGCCATCTACAAATGCAACCTTCATGCCTTTTGCATCAAATGTAGAGATGGAGAGGAGGTTCTTCTTTAGTCTTGGTACAAACAAGACATCCTTCATCTACATAGACTTTCCAGAGTCTAGATTATAGGAGGATTCACCACTACCTTTTATGGGATACTGGTAGTCATCCCCAAGTTTTACTTTGTGGGGTGATTCATGTTCGGATAGTTTCACAAAAGATTCCTTGAATCCTGTTATGTGCTTGGAATCCCCACTATCAATGAGACAATCATTGCTTTCATGTGTGACAGTTCCCGTGAGGGAATAAATCAAAACATATTCTTCATCACTTGAAGAATCTTCACTTTCTTGTTTGACTCTCTTCTTGGAAGGTTCATCATCCTCTGCAGCATGAGCATGATGTCTTCTTTTGTTGTTTTTCTTCTTGTGAGAGTTACTCTTATTTCTAGGACAATCTTTGGCAAAGTGTCCTCTTTCATCACATGTATAGCACCTATATTTAGATAGATATTTGCTATATATTATAGGGTTATCTTTTTGGTGAGAATGCTTACCTTTGTGATGATGATAGTCCATTCTGCTTTTCTTGGAGTGTACTGTGAGAGCTTGATCTTCACTTCCCATCTGTTCTTCTCAGGCTACTATTCGAGCTTCTTCTTGTGAGCATTCCTCCCACAGTCTATTGAAGGTGAATAGCTTTCTTCTAACATAAATCCCTTGAATGAAGGAGTCCCATGACCTAGGGAGACCATTCAAGGTGGTCATCACAATTTTTGCATTCTCTACTTCTTCATCAACTGCTTCAAGCTGTTCTTTGATCTGGGATACCCTTGTAAAGTAGGATTGTATGGTCTCTGCATTCTGGATCTTCACATTCTTCAATTGATTTCTCAAAATCATCTTCGAGTTTATGTTCTTCCCTTCAAACAGTTTGGTCAAGGCATCAAACATCTCTTTAGGTGTCTTTAGGGAGGACACCTGTGGTATGAGGTGATCCTTGATTGAATTAGTAATAATCCTCTTGGCCTTGATCAAGTTATTTTTGTGTAAGGCCTTAGCCTCATCTCCCTCTGGAACTGGAACCTCTCCACTGATGTAGGAGTCCAATTCATTTTCTTCAAGCACTAGGGAGATCCTATACTTCCATGCTCAAAAGTTATCAACTCCCTCAATATTTTCATCAAGATTGGTGTGATGAGACATCTTAATTGAGAACCTCAAATGGAAATACAAAATATTTAGATCTTACTAATTTGAGAAGCTGAAAACTGGATCTGGAGTTGATCTTCTGTAGTGTTGATTTTTTGGTTTCGAAGCAAATTAGGGTTTTACTTTCCCAGAGTTCTTCTCAACCAAAAACTTCAATCTTGATCTCTAAACTTCAATTTTGAGGAGGAGAGCAATCTTATGCTGGGCTCACTGAAAAATTCATGTTCAGTGAAAAGCCCTAATTTCTCGATGTAGTGGCAGCTCAAAAATTGGAAGTGCTCAAAATCAGCATCTGCTTCGACAGAAAGATGTGTCCTTCAATGGATATTCAGCCTAGCCTCATTTTGCTAATGGATTGTGGAGAGAGATCCAAAAAGTAAGAAGCCCTAGCTTCTGCAGCTGCACAGTGTCTTCTTCTTAGGTTAGCTCTGATACCATGTTAGAATTTTTATCAATTAGCCAATATGATCTTAGGATCTTATCTAAGAGAATAACATGCACACCAATCAATCACAAGAGAAAATAGACACAAAGATTTATCCTCGGGGAAACCATAAAGGAAAAACCCCGCAACTTCCTCAGAGATAGAATGAGCACCAATGGCAGCAATAAAACCCAAATACAGAAAGATGATCTCCAATAGCTGTTCTCTCTCTCACTTGTGTGAGATCCTCTTCTCTCACCTATGCATTATAGCTAGGTGAGTGTGTGTTATAAATAGAGAGGCTCACTCTCTATTTATACTAGTTTTTGACTTGACAATAACTTACCAGGGCCAACTTCTCTAAGAGAGTCTAATAACCCTAGTGCCCCACAATTGTGGGGACTTTGCCCCCTAATCAACAAGGAGGGTTAACCTCTATGACTTTACATGACTTGATTACATTAATGATTCTCCTGATAGGAACATCAGGGACCAATGAAAACAATATATAAAATATACAAGTGAATACATTCCGAAGATACAAATACATCAACATATTTTCTCCGGAGGAAGTTTTTGCGGAGATTATCTTCAAAGTGTGTTTGTAGTTGTGGCACACCAATGCGTTTATGGAGTTTGAGCGCACTGGTGCGTGTATATTTAAATGGATGCACCGCTCAAAAAATTTAATGCTGGGTTTTTGTGTTTCCAGCTAAAAATATATATTCATCTCAAGTTTTCTTTTATTATTCAATGACATCAATTACAATATTTCATGGTATATATATGTTTGTTAAACCCACCTTGTTTAAACAAAATGGTTTCTAAAATATATTGAAAATTAGATTGGAATATAGTTCTTAATTTTGTTTTAGGATTGTAGAGACATATTTTGATTGTTTATTTGGATCAAATGCAGGGTTACAAAATTTTAGTATCAAATGGAATGAGGGGTGGGGTGTTTAGGTGTGGGGTGGTGTGTAGTGGTGTTGTGGTGTTGAGTGTTTTTTTGTGGTTTAGTGGTGTGGAGGTGTGTGTTGTGTGTGGTGTGCTTCTCCTAGTGGTGTGGTGTGGTTTTGTGTGTAATGGTGTTGTGTGGTGGTGTTATTGGTAGCTATGATCTCTTGGGTTATTAGTAATAATAAAATGGGAAACTTTGTAAATTCGTAAATGGCTACTATGAAAAGTAGTAAGTGGATACTATGAAAAGTAGAAAATGGCAACTAGGGAAATTCGATTTAGTAGATGCCAAGTAGAACTAATTTTGGAGGGTAGAGTACCCGTAGCCTGTAACATTACAGTCTTTACAAAAGGACCTATATACGTTGTATATCTACAACAATAACCTACAATGGAAGGATTTCTCAAAATTCCTTTTGACAAATCAGGAGGGATACCTAGGGCGATTTTACAACCCAGTTAAGGGGAGGCATATTCAGTAACCTGTATCAAGGGCATCTGAGCATCTGAGAGGTATAACCACTAAGTTGTGGGATAAGTACCCTGCGCATATAACATTACAACCTCGCAAGGAAACACCTAGGGCATTTAACAACCGGTTAAGGGATGCAAACATATCCAGTCTAAATACCCCTTGCTTAGAGAGCATCAGAGAGCATCAAAGATCCTTTGAGAGCTGGCTCATTAGATCTAAGAGAGGCTCAGAGAGTTGATTAGATGCTTCAGAAGTGTTTGGAGATGCATCTTGTCTTTACGTCTTGTGATGTTTGGTGATGTCTGGTGACGTCTGGTAGCTAGGAACTTTTGGGTTATTAGTAAGTAAGCTAGACGACTTTTTGAAGGATGTATACTATTAGTGAGTGTTGAGTTTGTGTTATGAGATGCCACCATAGAAATCAAGAGTGGCATCGAATATGCTGAGAGGCCTCCATAGAACTCAAGAGAGGCATCAGATCGGGTACTGAGAGGCCTCCATAGAACTCAAGAGAGGCATCAGAAGTAAGATAGACAAATTTTTGAAGAGATGTGATGTGTGTTTCAGAGAGGCATTGTGTGAAGGTGCCAAGTCTGGGTTAAGTCATATGAGTGAGGAAGTACTAGGATGCTTTTGGTTCATTTTTCAGGTCTGCTTCTGGCTCCTTTTTATGACTGGGTTCAGTCATATAGCCATATTCTTAAGGGGATCAATATGATAGGGGTGCCGATGTCTGTCCAGTTGTAGGAGGGTAGCGATGATTTCTCCCTTACTGTGAATTTGTAAAGTAAATATCAAACTTCTTACAACCACTTTGTGTATGGGGCTTGACAATCTTCTCTACCTATGCCTGATGTTGGGACTGAATTCTCCTTTTGTGGTAATCATTTTATGATTGTGAAGTCTACTACTGATGTTGCAAATCTTGGGTTGTTTATCCTTACAGATGTAATTGTTCCTTGCAAACAATCGGTAGCACTTATTCCATTTTGTGGTCCTATGTATTGTCAGTCTGAATACTTTCATATTGTTAAATACAAGCATAAAATTTCCATGTATAGTATGTTCATGAATGGTTATGTTATTGAAAACTTTAACATGAAGAACCTATTATATATAGATGGTCATACACATAGTCATGGGAATATTGTAGGGTTCATAAATAGTTCTAGGTGCTCTTTATTGTCTACAAATTGTTCATTTGAGGAACACTTCAATGACCATGAGTTATTTATGAAAAGGAAAGCATCAAGATTTGATTTTGTACATGAAATACATAGTTTGTATTCTGGTGATGAATTTTTAATAAACTACAACTTTTGTAGATCACCGACTACTCTCTAGAGACGTTTCACATTGGGATTACACTTAGACGTTCCATTGGGGTGTAAGATAAAAGACATTGATTAATTGTATTTGTCAATTTACAATGGGAGACAAGTTAATGTATTTATTAGTCTGAGATTATGTTTTATAAATTGTTAATTGAATTTGAACATATGTTGCTCAATTTTTAATTTCTATATTTAAGTGGAATTTATGTTAACTTATAGCTCAATCTGAACGTTTGTTTTATAAATTGTTTACAAATTCTCATTCTGTATTGGAAATGACTATGATGCTTTTGAAATAATTGTTTTGTATAATAATAGATTAAACCAATTGCATTGTGCTTACTAACTTCATCGATGTAATGTTCAATATTTAAATCAGGATTCTGATGATGAGCAAACTGCCTACCATCTTCCATTGCACCCTAGTACAATGTCAAATCGAGAGAAGGTTGGAAAAAGAGCACAACTTGGAGAGGAAGCATACCCAACATGGTTGAATCAACCACCTATTCAATTTCCACTATGTCCATCCTCACCAATTAGGAATTCCTACAATGATAACAATTCTTCACATGTTGGAAATGGAGGAAATGAATTAGAGGTTGGTATGGATGAGTTATTACAACAAAGGAGTGCCATGCATGAAATGTTGTTTCATACATTCCATGACAATGAGCTAGGGGATGACGCTCGTATCATTGAATACTTCTTTGAATGCCTTAAAACGAAAAATTCCACGCCTCTCTTTAAACTTGGTTGATCAAAGTCTACAGAGTTGGGGACGACAAAGTTACTCTACAACTTGAAAGCAAAGTGTGGCATGTATGACGTGAATTTCTCAGTGATGTTGAGGTTAGTGACCATCATAGTACTGTATATTTTAAGGAATCTTGTTACACAAACATTAGAGGAAATTTCAACTCAAAATGGGCCTCCTAAAAAAAATTAATAAAATAATAGTTAAAATAATAAAATAATATTTATTAATTTTGGAGGGAAAAAAGATAAAAACTACTTTTTTGTTTGTATTTTTGACATATATCCCCGTGTTTTTACTCAAATTTCGATCGGGAGAGCTCGTTGGATGCAGAAATAAATTCCGCATCCAATGAGTACCCACTCAGCATACTTTTGATGGACCCTGCTACTCCAAAAACAAGAAATACCTAAAAAAATGTGATGATGATGTCATCATCACATTTTTTTAGGTATTTCTTGTTTTTGGAGTAGCAGGGTCCATCAAAAGTATGCTGAGTGGGTACCCGTTGGATGTAGAATTTAATTTTGCATCCAACGAGCTCCCTTGGTCAAAATTTGAGTAAAAACACGGGGAGATATGTCGAAAATACAAAAAAAAAGTAGTTTTTTTTATGATACCTATCCCCAAATTTATATTAAAAAAGTGTTTAAGACCTATACGGTATTTCAAATTTAAAGCAATTTCATTGGCTAACACATGATGACATGGAATTTGAGTTAAAGTTAAAAGGCCCATTTTGAGTTGAAATTTCCTCTAATGTATGATCATTGAAAATGGTCGATTTTATGAAATTTATTGTACATTTGTATTTCCCACTAACTACATGTTATTCAAATATAAGGTACTTCCAAATGATAATATCTTTCCTGGAAGCTGCAGGGAGGCAAAGGAAATGTTGAAAATGTTGGATATTAAGTACATATCATATCATGTGTGTCTCGATGGTTGTATTCTATATAGAGGTGAATATGAAGACAAAGAGATATGCCCAAATATGGGCATGGCATGTACACATAATCAAATAAATAGGCTAAAGCACATGGTAGTCCTCATAAGATATTGAGGCACATGCCTATAATCCCAAGGATTCAAAGTCTCTTTATTTGTAAAGAATTAGCTATGTTGCAGGGATGTCATGAATCACATCGAAGTGAGGAAGGAGTATTATGAATCCCAATAGATTCAATAGCCATGAAGCATATAGAGGATACATGGCCTGATAATTTCAAGGATGAAGTACACAACCTTAGATTGAGCATAGTCATTGATGGAGTCAACCCATATTCCCAACAAGACAACAAATATACTGTTTGGCTTGTAGTGGTGATCAATAACAATATCCCCTCATGGTTTTTTGTAAAGAATGAACATTTTATGTTGGCTCTTATAGTCCCTGGTAGAAGACAAATGAAGAATATGGATGTTTACCTATGACCATTGATTGAATATTTTAAGGAATTATGGGAAGGGTTACATGTTGTCAATGTATCGAGACCCATCCCATCAGAGAGGAGTTTTACGTTGTATGGAATATGTGTGTACACTAGACATGATTAACCAGGGTTGAGAGTTTACTAAAGTAAATATGTTGTTTTATTTGTTTAAATTCAAAGCAATATTTTTTTGGCATGTTTAATTCATTGTGACTATATTGATCTTAAACACTGACAATGTGCTATGTATACCATAACATTGCAGGTCTTGTAACAAAAGGTTATCATGGATGTAAATGTTGTAGACACATTATATTAAAGATAGGTGGTCCAATGATCTAGGAAATCCAATGTATGAATTCTTAAGGGTATTCCTCCCAGAAAACCACCCTTATAGAAGAGAAACATCTTCTTTCAATGATAAACTATAGAGAACTCAAACACCCAAAATAATGACAATGACTGATTGGATTAGGGCATATGAAAGAGAGAAGGATAAGGAAACTACATATATGTTTGATTCAAATGGGGAACCTATGTTCGATGATCTTGAAGTCTTCAACACTTATCATGAGAAAATTCCCAAAGGGATGAACAAGAAATCGATATTTTATGATCTCCCATATTGGGAGCATCTTAAGATTGCCCACTTGCTAGATCCCATGCACATGTTTAAAAATGTTTCATGTTCTTTGTGGGGTCACATATCATCCAAAAAACATGACAAGTTGAAAGTTGGGAAAGATATTATTTCTTCAAATACTAAAAAGAAGCATTAGCCAAGACAAGAAAACAATGGAGAGCATGGCCACTCTTTTTCATATAAAAAAGGCGACGTCCCTTGGATTTTGAAGAAAGAAGATTTGAATTTGGAAAAAGAAGTTATATTGGGTGTGAAGGCGCCCTCTTGTTATGGTTATTCTCTATGAAGGTGCAACATTACATATGAAAAATTGATGGGTTTGAAATCACATGCCCATCTCAACCTTCTAAGGGAACATATAATGTACAAAAACTGATTTATTATTATTTTATATCTTTTACCACACAAGTTAAAATGAAATTAATTGTGTGTGCTTAATTTGTAGTCTCATTATCCATTGTTGGTTTGTGGGTGTGTGAGACACGACTTTCTCGATGACCCGCGGTGTGCCATATCTAGACTATCTACATTTGTACGATGGGTCACATCAAAGGAGAATTGCATTACTAGCATTCCCTGACGGCGTCAATAGACAACATAGATTGTTTGTATGTTTGAGAAGGAATTGCCATCGATTTTCATGGACTTGTAGATTCATCTTCTAATTCACCTAGTTGATGAAGTTGAATTAGTTAGGGTGGTCTCATGTCGATCAATGTTCTTCTTAAAGAGGTACATGAAAAAATCGAAGGGATTTTTTTTGTAGAGGTAAAAACCTGAGGGGTCAATGGAAGAGGGGTGCATAGTATATGAGTCATTATATTATGCCAGTGTTTACATCAAGCAAATCGATGACACACCAAGCACATTGATTTGGGATGATGAACGTGATGAGGACAAAAGGGAAGGGGAGTGTAACACCCCGTTTTTTACCCTGTTTGCATTAAAATATATATGATGTAAATATTGTAATTAATCATGGTGTGGAGCTAAAGGCAAAATCCCCACCATCGATTTATCATTTTATGTTTCGGCGATTAAAAATCAATGACGATGGTATTTTGTGCTAGCCTGACACATTATAATTTGGACATCATGTACATATGCAATTTAATTAAAATACCCACAACCAGCTATGTCAATGCAACATTAAAGAGATGGGGGCATGATTTCCTAAGGATAAGGCGGGGGGGGTATTCAAACCATGAGCCAATGGGGAAAATCCAAATTTCCAAGGGAAAACCCATCAAACTGTCAACTACCCATTTTGTCTTCTTGTGCCAATCATTTATTTCTGCCATAAATTGGTTGAGTTAGTTAATGCATGGGGATGGGAAGAGTATGGTAGTCAAATTTGAATTTGAGAAGCCATCAAATTTTGGAAAACATGTTTTTGACTTATGGGCCAAGTAAATTCCCAAAAATGTTTCCCATTCCCTCATGCATTCACGTCCTCCATTCCTCATGGCAGTGGAAGCTTGTAGTTATCTCTCATTCACATTTTTTTTTGTCTACCTGTGTGTTTTCCCTCACGTTCAATAGTTTTCTTCATTTTCCCCAAGGTTGGGAAGTTGTTTTGGCAATGATCAGGGGCTGGGATCTCTCCTAGACGTTTTTCTATTGTTTCCACATTCACACAGTTGGGGAATTTCATTTTTTGGTATTGCACAACCAATGGGAGAATAGATCCATGAATTGAGGGATTGAAGGGGTCACTTTTTCCCATGTGAAGCCCATAGAACGTTTCTGAAACAGATTGCTATCAGGGGGTTTTTTTTTCCACATTCACCATTATCGAATTCGGGTTCCATGACGTTTTTGTCCATGCCCAAAACTTGTATTTTGCTGTGGGTGAATCTTTTATGTTGGTCTGAACTGGTATGGGGTGGAATTGGGTCTAAATTAGCTTGATAAACCTAACATAGAAGGGAACCTCATAGACATATCAAGAGGGGCTGGTTTTCTTCTTTGAACACCCTGAAGAGCACTGGAAGGGAAGGCATAACCCGAGGGACTGCATAGCAGATAAGGGATGCTTCCTTGTGTTGGGTGCGTAGGTATTTTAGAGGCCAAGACAGATCTTGTGCAGGTGTCCCTAGCTTGGTGGTTGAGCTCAATACCTTAGTAGTTCAACCTTTCTAGCTCCTTAGAATCCTAATAAACGCAAATGTAGTTTTGGCTTGGCTAAATTTTGATGTGTCTTTGGGTATGTGTGAGCCTGTTGTACTTCCCTTATTCCTTGTAGGAATCATCCCTAGATCGAGGGTGGTAGTGGTGTTGAGAGATTGATGAGCACACTATCCTATGGTTGGATGGAATGTTGCAACGACATAGCTAGTTGCGAGACAAGCTTCTTCTTGAGATAAGTATTTCTTGTGTATTTACCTCGGCAACTGTATTTTTTTTAATGAATTATGATGAACATGATTAATGGGTTGAACGAAATGTATTTGCTTCCACTGTATATTGCATTATGCATATGTAAATGTTTTATGTTCAATGCATTGCTTTTATTATGTTCATGGGGTTTAGATCCCCGCTTAAATGATAGGAGTAGCACGTTGGTTGCGTCCTCTCGAATGGGAGGGGACGTGACAAGGAGTTACTGGAAACGAAAGGAAAAAGGTTCTTGATAAGTAGTAAGTCACTTATATTTCAATATTCACATTTCCACATAGTAACTATTCACAACAAACTTCAAAATCTATATTGCATCCGATACGTACTGAATGTGGTTTCGTTTCCATGAATACAACAACAAATTTAGAAATTGATGCAATCAATAAATTCATTCTTTACAATGTAGAGGAAACACAATCATGGGTCACAATGTATGAAGAGTAGAGGAGGAAATGGGACATTGACAGAAACTAATTTAGGAGGTTGCACTGTAGAAGCATGCCTTTTCCAAATCATTTAAAAGAATTAAATATGTCAATGATTTGTCCCAACAGTTGGGTTGAAGACCATGTGAGAGAGAAATATGGTGTAACCGATCGTTACCCTCCTGAAGAGGAGGATGCGATAAACATTGGGATTGAGTGAAACAACTCGGTAATAAAATATTTATGTACATTTCTAACATTATAATGCAACTTTGAATTGTAACAACTATATTTAATATATTAATGTTTTGGTTTTTAGACATATGTTACCATCATTTGTTAACTTTTAGTACAGGTGCATTCGTTCCCATCTATGTGGGCATATGGAAATCATTTTCGCACTGAGGATGTGTTGCTGCCGCAACCTTTCTCCCCGATTTTAGTTTTTCACTTAAACTCTGGGACCCCTCCTCATCATTATTTGCTTGGATTGATTGTTAAAAGCTTGGCACCCTCGAGCATAGCTGTTCGTTTTAAATTTGAATGTCCACCTTTTTTGTTTGCTTCGGCTAGTTTTGTTTGAGTCGCACGGTCTGTTTTAATACCCATAAAGCATGAAAATTTGCCTTAACGAAGAAGTTTGATTTTTTGGCCTCAATTGGGCCTTAGCGCTGTCATTTTTCTCTCTGGATCGGGCCTCTTCCGGAAGATGCTGCGCCCAAACTCGCCCGCCGTTGCGGCTCCTTGATCAACTGTCCACCCGATTGAAGTTTCATCCGACGCCCGATTCGTTTGATTCGATCGCTTGCTCCTAAGTTTCTCATTGTCCGCCGTTGCGGCTGAGAGGATAAAGTCAGCGCCCGATTATAGTTTCACCCGACGTCCGACTCATTACCCTTTTCTCCCGCCCGTGTCTCTCAACCCTTGCATCATCCGCCGTTGCGGGTGGTGGAGCATACCCTCCTCTCCGGCGTCTGATTGCCTTTGTCGCCCGTGTTGTTATCTGCCCGCTTCTTATGCCCCTCAATTTGTTTAAACAGTACAAAGATGTCTTTGCATGGACGTATGCAGTTTTAAAAACTTATGACACTAATATCATCAAACATATCATTCCTATAAAAGCAGGATTCAAACCATATCGGCAGTCGTTGAGGAAGATGCACCCAAAGCTGGAACCACTAATTCAAAGCGAGGTGAAGAAACTGCTGGACGCTCAGATTATCTTTAAAGTCAGGCATTCTGAATGGGTGTCAAACCTGGTTCCTGTCAGGAAAAAATCAGGAGAGATTAGGCTGTGCGTGGACTTCAGAAATCTAAATCGCGCCTCAGACAAAGACAATTACCCGGTACCTCCCATGGAGCAATTGCTACAGATGGTTTCTGGCTCTGAAATGTTTTCATTGTTGGACGGTTTCTCTGGCTACAACCAAGTGCTAGTAGCCGAGGAAGACAGATTAAAGACAACTTTCAGAACTAAATGGGGAACGTTCGCCTACAGAAGAATGCCTTTCGGACTTATTAATGCCAGAGCGACATTCCAGAGAGCTATGGATATAGATTTTCGGGGACTGATAGGATGAAGTGTGGTAGTTTACCTTGATGATATCACAATATTTTCCAAGAAACAAGGGGAGCACGCGTTCCACCTAAAGCAAATTTTCGAGCGTTGTCGAAAGTATGGCATTTCCCTCAATCCTAAAAAATGCGTGTTCGCTGTCACAGAAGGCAAGTTACTGGGGCATATAGTTTCAAAGAAAGGTATCTCTATAGACCCAGAAAGGATTAAGGCCATTGAACAAATTCCCATGCCTCATAATAAGAAGGGAATGCAATCCTTCATGGGAACAATAAACTTTGTAAGAAGATTCGTGCCTGATTTTGCCCAGACTGTCAAACCATTGCAGCAGATGGTCAAGCAAAACGCACAGTTTAAGTGGACTGAGACCGAAAAGAATGCTTTCAGTAAAATCAAGACCGCTGTTGCACATGCGCCCTCTCTTAAAAGTCCAGACTTTGACAAAGATTTTATTATGTATACTTTTGCGTCCGATGATTCATTAGCAGCCGTACTTACGCAAAAGGAGGATGGGGGTGATGAATTCCCAATTTATTTCATGAGCACTGGGCTACAGGGGGCTGAATTAAACTACCCAGCCATTGACAAACAGGCATACGCAGTATTTAAGACAGTTAAGCAATTCAGACCTTATATACTAAAAAATAGAACCAAGGTAATAGTCCCTTACCCAGCTGTAAGATCCCTTCTCATTCAAAAGGAATTGGGAGAAAGAAGGGGCAACTGGGTAACAGCCCTTCAAGAATACGATTTGGAATTCAAACCAGCCACTATAGTGAAAGGTCAGGGGCTATGCAAGCTGATGACTGGAAGCAGTAATGGTGAAGAACAGGCATGGGATAATGAAGCTGAATTGCATGTAATGAATGTTTGTCCTTTATTCACAGCTCCTGAATCTTGGTATAGAGACCTTGTACATTACCTGCAGTCAGGGGTATTTCCTGAACATTGGAGTTCCAAACAAAGAAGAGCTTTGCGTCTAAATTCAGCTTCCTACCAACTCGTAGAAGGCATATTATTCAGAAGAAACTATGATGGAGTCCTTCTAAGATGTCTGGAAAGAGAAGACGCTGAGAAAGTAATGTCTGAATTACACGATGGTCCGGCTGGCGGACATTATTCAGGAGACACTACAGCCCACAAAATCCTTAGGGTCGGTTACTATTGGCCAACACTCTTCAGGGATGCACATGCGTACGTCAGAAAATGTGATACTTACCAAAGATGTGGTGGAAGACAACCCAGAGCAGCAGCACCTCTAAAGCCTGTAATGATCACTAAGCCTTTCGAGCAATGGGGAATAGATGTCATTGGAGAAATAAAGCCAAACTCCTCCCTGCTACACAAGTATATTCTTACTGCAACTGATTATTTCACCCGCTGGGTCGAAGCTATTCCATTGCACAAGATAAATGAAGACGGAGTCATCAATTTTCTACAAGACCATATCATGACCAGGTTTAGGGTTCCAAGTTTGTTAGTTTTTGATAATGCTAAATAATTTTCATCCATTAAGATTACTGCATTTGCTCATGAGAAAGGGATAAAATTACACTATTCTGCTAACTATTATCCACAAGGGAATGGCCTGGCTGAATCCTCCAATAAAAACCTCATTAGAATCCTGAAGAAGACCATCATAGAAAACCAGCGAAGTTGGCACTCAGCCTTACCCAATGCCCTGTGGGCTGATAGAGTTACCCCTAAGTATGCCATAGGAGTGTCACCCTTTACCCTTGTGTACGGAAAGGAAGCCATCCTTCCCCCCAACATCCTGCTCCCGTCTTCCATACTAGCTCAAGAGTCTAGGGG
>LPNX010191994.1:17294-39017 GCA_001517045.1 Pseudotsuga menziesii | reverse complement strand
TTGCATAACTACCCAAACTAACTCAAAAATGCGTGTTTTTATGTTTTAATGTTGAGAAACAGATGCGCGGGTCTATAGGAGGGCAACCCGCGTATGATACGTGAGTTTACATAAGAGAAACCCGCGAATATATGCATGCGCGACTTGCAAAACACAAGAGTCGCGCATATGCGCGGGTTGCACATAAGGAGAGTCGCGCATACACAAAAAACGAATTTTTAAGGTATTTCTGGGCATTTTCAGACTTCGGTGTCTTCTGGAAAGTTTTAGCTAACTGAAATACCTTTCCAACGGTGCAAAAATGAGGTCAAACGGAGTTACAGAACTCAAGATATGGGTCCTCCAAGATAGGTGTTTTTACAGTGACTTCCATGAGGTGCCGACATGCGACGAAATCATGGGAAAGTGGTCACAGGCAGAGACAAAGGCAGAAATGTATTCCATAAAATCCAAGCTATAGTATTCTAGGCAAACCTCAATCCATAAGTGTCCTTTTGTGCACCGACATAAGGAAAGTCGGCACTCGGACGGAGAGGTGCCATTCTGGTGTATAACACTAGGCGAGACATACCTGCTGCATTTGGGAGCTCACATATCCTTCCCTTGGTTTGTTTGTATTTTGGCTGTAGATTTTCTTAGGAGTGTGATCTTTATGTGCTAGTTGGCCTTTGGGATCGTGGTTAATTGAGTATATTTATGCTCTCTTGAGTTCAAGTCCTTTTATTTTCGACATGCCTGGTATCCTGTCAGTCGTACTTGGTCCTAGTAAGAACCCTACTGTAAGACTTGGCGGGATCACAACCCCTTACCATGCTCATAGATTTGGGAATGGTCATCTTCCATCATCTACTCCATTTGTGGGGGATTTTTTTCCCTTCGCTTGGTCTTTAAACCAGTGGTCACCCTCATGGGGGTGGTAGTGGATGCGTGAATGTTGGGTCTATACCTTACTTTCCTTTTTATGTCCCATCGTTCACCACATTGTTTCCTTTGGGTGCAGTTGTCATGATCATTCCTCCCTATATCCTATAGTTTGGATTCTTTATTGACTATTTTGGGTTGTTTTGGACTAATATGGTTGTCATGTAGGGTTCAATTTTTGTACACTCTCTCTGAGGGTTCAACCTGTTCGTGCCTATCATAGGTATTATGTCTGAACTGGAATATAGGTTAGGTTTCATCATCATTTGCATTTTGCATGACCTTATGACCGTTTCATCATAGCCTTAGGTATGAACCCACTCTATTATGTCACGGAACCTTCTTGTTGTTTTAGAAGTGGCATGGTATGAGTGGTAGAGCTTGACCTTACATGGGTACCCTAGTTAGCGCCTTATTTGCATTTGGTGCCCATGCTGACGTTTTGTCTTTTAGGGTGTGGGAGTCTGTTGTATAGTACTTCCATGAAATTTTGGAAGAGCCTCATACTCCTCTTGATCTTTTTGCTGGCATGTTTCCCTCAGGACTCCCTTATGTCAAGTTGTAATTGCATTATCGTGAGCTTTTCCTACCTTATTGAGCTTTATGTTGGCTTCCCTGACATTTTGTTTCAGACATATAGCCCAAGCTTGTCTCATGTCTAGCCATGCAGAGCCATTTTATATATCCTTTGCAACTTGATTCCCTTTTTACCGGGAGGGGATTTTCCCCTGAGTGTCGATATCCTACACATGTGTCCTTGCATTAAGCATAGGTATGTTCCACTGCTTGGAACTAGTTTGTTTTCCCCTATGACACTCATCTCCTCCTAGTCTGTAACTATAAAGTGGTTTTATTCTTTTTCAATCTTTTTAAATATTTGAAAAAGTCCAAAAAAAAAAAAAAAACCAAAAATCCAGACAAGGAAAGATGTTATCTTTGGTAGCTGTCGAGTCGTGTCGCCTTCGAACAAAGCACTATATATAACATCCATTGGTTGGGTTTATAGTTTGACTTTGGGAGTTGTACTCGTTTATCTGATTTTATCTCCACTGACTGGTTAAGCTTCCAGTCCCCATGGAGCCTCTATCGATGCCTCTTGTGTTGCAGAGATGTCCCAGTTTGTATATCGAGTCTATGCTACCTTTATTCAATCACCATTCACCATTATGATATTGTTCAAAAGAAGTTGAAACCTAATTTGGCCATTCCCCAGTTATCTTGACTTTGCATGTCGGCCATTCCCGGTATAGTTACTGGTTCGTGGACCTTATGATAAAGTCCTTCCACATTATACAGCTTTGCTGAGTACCTCATGTTGGATGACGGGGGATGCTTTAATTCCCTCCTTCCAGTGGATTTCATCCCATAGACTTTATATAATTTATTCTAGGATTGGAATCTAGAGTCATTTTGAGTGCCTTGAGACTTACAGTCATCAGTGGTAGGTTCTCTCGCCATCGACAGTTTTTGGGAATACATCAATGTCCCTTGATCGATGGATCCTGTCAAGTGTTCGACCTCAACACATTTATTCACACTTGTTAGTTTGCACTCTAGTACCTTGATTCCCATGTTTATTATCGGTGGGTGATCTTGCATCTGTTAACAGTATACATCAATGACCGATAATCAGATGATGGAATACTATGTTCGACCTCGACACCTCTATTCACATAGTAGGACATGTACTAGTAGCACTTTGTGTAGAATACCTTCCAGATTGGTGGCATCTCTTATATGCTACCTCCTTGATCGTGTCAGTGTTCATGATATTTCATCTCTCGTGACTTGATTCTAGTATATGTCAGACATTTCCAGCCATTATGGAGATCTTGATCCATTATATATCTTCATCCATTATGGAGATCATGGTCCTTTGTATATCTTCATCATGGAGATTCTGATCTATGTATATTGTATGTGGCGATGACCACTTATGTGATATTTTGTATCATGCATATTCATGGACATTGTACTCTTATGTATCCGGGGCTGCTATATGTATTTACAGTATGTGCAGAGTTGTATCATTGTACTATGCTGATTGGGTGGCTAGCCTTCCATTTCAGATCCTTCATCAATCCACTTCTGGGATGGACTTATAAAGTATTTCGGCCATCGTATGGCCCCTCTGACCTCACACATTAGGGGGCATATGTTATAGCTAATTTTATCACTCTAGGTGAATCACACTTGTATGGCCTTCCCCTGTCCCTCTGCAGACTCCTTAGACCCCTTGGAAATTTTTTTGTCCTTTGATGTTTCCTTGACCATCCCTAAAAACATGTGAAAAATGATACACACGACTTTTAAACCCTTAATCACGTATATACGTGGGTTTGACCCGCAAAACCGCGTACATCGAGATGTGTGCATAATCCAAATCTATTTGGAGTTTTCCTTGACATGGATCCGACTCACTTGACTCATGGCCTTCCCTATGCCTTCAGATCACTCGGATTCGACCTTTCATTACCCCTTTGAAAAGCTATATAAGGAACTCTATGGTACATTGAAGGTAGATGAGAGAATTGAGAGAAAAGAAACTATAGTCCATTGTTGGCAGAACTTGTGCTTGAGTCTACATCCCGTTGTCCCTTAGAGCACTTTTGTGTTATTCCCAAGCTTGTCTTTTGCTTGTGAGCTTGCTATTGAGAGATGGAGGATTGAGGCGGTGGAGGCCCAAGTGGGGGATTCAGTTTCTCCAATTCGCAAACATGCTGAAAGAGGTTGTATCCATTGTAATCTCTGATTTTATATTAATAGAAATATCTTTTCCTGTCCAATAATGTATGTTTGAATGAATATTTTTATCCATGGATGTTTTCAAATGTTTATACATTATTGATTATATATGCTAGAATAGATATAATACCAAGATATATAGTATGCTTGTATTGTTTACTTGTTGTTGAGGAAGTAATCTATCAATTCAAGCTGAAGTTGGAAAGCTCAATGGAGATCTACTTCAACCGTCTGGAATAAGGTATGAGGTCTGATCCTTTAGTGTTAGATATTTAATTTCTATTGCAGATTGGAAAGGATTGATTTCTGGATTCAAGCTATTTGTTGTGGTACCCCAAGCCATAGGAATTTCTCTCCGTAACAGGTATCTCTTCTATCCTTGCTTATAGTTTTGCAATAACATCTTTATCTTGTATTAGGGTTAAGCAACTTGACATAAGGTATTTGAGCTTACTAAGCTTTTGTGGTACATTCTTCTGAAATATTCGTTGAAATTGTTCAAGCATCTCCTTGACTTCTTCAGAAGTTGATGGTACTTCTGGATCCACAAATTATGGCTGCACGTCCAAGAATAATTCCTTTTGTTTGTGAACATCAAATGATACCTTCTTCTGTGTCACGGGTCGTACCTGCGGTTGCGGTTGTTTATGTGGGTTGTACCTCCTAGTGTTTCAACAATGACATTTGGATCTCGTGGTTCCACTGCAATCAACTAAACAATCATATTTGTATTTGGAATCAGGTTCTACACACGGATAGGTCCTGTGATAGTCCTTTATTTCCATTTTGCAATCAATTAAGGACATTGCTCCACGTTATGGTCCTTCCCCTTACAATATGAACATTCTTTGCAGGTTCTATGCAATACCTAGCATAGTGACCTAGGTTTCCATAGTTATAGCATATAAATTGACTCCTTCCTCTTCCAAACCCTCCTCCTTCGTGTCTTCATCTGAATTTTCCACCACCCCTTCCTTGCAGGTGTGGTTGCTGTGGAGGGTACTGATTCCACTAGTAGTGCGATTGGTAGTGATTTTGCGGTGCGCATGGCTGCTGAGGTGCATACTAATTCTGATAATTATTTTGATATTTATTGGTTGGGAAGTGTATAGGATGATATGATGCTTGCGTCGGTTCATCCTGAGCGAGCCCCTCATTTTTCATTAATTAGGTATCAACAAGTTTTTCCTTTAAGAACTGGTATGCTCTGCAATCTTTCTCTTCATGGCCTACTAACTTACAAAATTTATAAAAGAGGTTTGTCAGGGTACTTACAACCTTTTGAAAATATAAACACTCCTCATGGAAATGCCCCCTAGACTGGCATCTGCGACACCAGGGTAGTCCATGGCCATTTAATGGGTTTGGTGCACCGAAGGAGACATAATTCATGAAGGTCAGACAATTATCCTTAGTTTGTCCGTCCCTTCTTCATTTTTTGCACCATAGATATTCTTGTCCTTCCTTACCCTTCTTGATGTCGTGAAGTTGTATTGTCATACTAGCCTACTGCGACTGAATCTACACCATCCCTGCGGCACCGTCACCAATTGGTAAGGCCTCTAGCTTCATGGATAATTGTAATGCTTATGTCTGTGACTCAATATTTTGTTGAATTAATGGCCCTTAGATGTGTGGTAATATCACGGCAATAAACCACTCTTTATGTTGAACATATGACATTTGGAAACTCATCTTGGCCATCAATGTTTTATACCACTGGTCAAAGTCCCATACAGTCTCTGCCAGTGCTTGCTTTATCTCCTTGATATCGGTAATGTATTGCGATTTAGATTTAGATTTTATGAACTCAGAGATCATTGCACTGTCGAATCTCATTGACGGTCTTTTGTGGTGTTCTAGCTAGTGCGGCAGAGAACTTCATGAACCAATATAGCACATGACCTCTGAGATTCATGATCTTCTATGTCTTATTTATGTCTGCATTATGGACTAAGTGAACCATCCAAATGGATTCACAGAGGAACCAATGCTACTCTATATCTTATGTTCCATTCCCATTGAATGTGGGTAATTGGATGTCTACCCCAACCATTGAGTTAGCATCGGGGTTCTCTAGTAAGGGATTTAAAGGAGGTATACCTTCCATCATACTAGTCACAGTACTAGAGTTATCAGTATTATTAGTCCTCTCTAGGGATGAGACTCTAGATCTTACCTTTAGTGATATTGCTGGTGTGATGTAATTGTGTCCTAACATTGGTGTCTTGATAGAGTCTTCAGAGTCCTCTAATCTTTCCAAAATCAGGAAATAGTCATCCTCTTAATTGCAAAATCCTTCACTTCTCTTAGACTGAATTTCATGTTCACTCTCCTTGAACAGACTAGGATTCTATCATCCTTTTTCCATTTTTATTCTCTTTCCTGACTTGGATCTCCTTCCACTTCTTAGGATTCTGGCTTCTAATTCAGGTTCTGTACTTCCAAGGAACATCTCAACTCACTCTTTCCCATATTAGTAATAGGTCCTTGGTGACATAATCTCCTTCACAGGTATGCAACTAAACCACTCAACTATAAAACACCCTTCTCATAGACGAGCATCTTAAATCATGTAGCAAAATATTAAAAAATATATTCTTCAGGATACCTAGAAAAATATTTCTTTTAGCCTCACTATATGAGGTTATATTGTCTACTGTAAACTCAGTAATATATCCTTGCAAGATATTGTCAAGCCAACATTCAACAGCTTTAGAGATGGTGTTACTTACACTGGTTACCTCGCGAACCAATCGAGCACTCCATTTGACTACATCTCTTCTTTGGACATGTGTCTATCTAGTCGCCAATATTGACAACCACTCATGTATTACAATAGGGAACTCTGTAAAGAAGACCTTGTGAATATCAGAATATATGTAATCATCCACCCAATTTTCTATGCTCAAGTGTGATCCTGCACTCTCCTCCTATGCGAATTCTAGTGTCTTAGACTCTAGCCAGTCCTCTATCTCTTTCTTCGTTGGATGCCACAACATTTCCCTCGAATCAAATGATAAGGGGTCCCGACAATGGAACCATTTATTGGCCTCTATCACCTTCTTGGCTTGACTCGCATTTCAACAACACCAAAATACCAAGAATAAGCCATAAGACATTATCCCAATAGAGCAACCTCAATCAGAAACACCTGTGAGACATGCATAGTCTCACCTAAGAAATATAATGGGTAACTAACAGAACCATGTTTCCATAGTTGGTGATGGAATTATATTCCCTTGGTGCACAACCAAGGTGCTTGGCAAAGGAAATTGGATGATGGAGTCTATTCCTGTGTGACTGGGCACAACTATATGTCAGTGCACGCAACACAACACTATCCTTAACCTCCACAACTGGCCCAACTGGTGCGACGTAGCTGGTTCTTTATACTAACATACAGTTGTGACTTTCTCTTTAACTTAGGAATTCAACCATAAACTTATACACAATATTCCCACAATGCTTTTAACTTTCATTCATTCACTGATTAATAAGATAGTGCATACATTCAACTATAACTAAGCAATATACAGTAAGAAAATACTTCAACATTCACATAAACACTCAACATAATAGTAATTCAACACAGGAAATAACATGGAAACCCATCTAGTAAAAACCACCAAGGTGCTCTTCATCTAGCATGAGAAATTGTGTATAGCACCTTGTAGTCTGTGATCTGTAGACTATTTGTAAGATATGTCTTTCTGACTCATTATTCTGCTCTCATGCTCTTTGATGTATTCTTCTATCTACTCCTACTAGACTCTTCTATTTATTATCTATGCACTCAGCTGCATATTCCTTCTACTACTAGCAGTCTGCGCACACAGCTGTAAGATACATGACTCAACACCCTTATACTTATACTATACTCTTCTCTGAGTCTTCTCTTCTACTTAACCTAACTTCCTTAAAAGGATAAACAAAACATCAAAATGATGGACCTTAAGGAATTTCCTCTAACAACAATGACGAATGTCCAACCCTTATACAGAACGGGTTGTTGCTATTTATATATTCTATTGGACCACAAAGGGTCGACTACATACTTCTCATTAGTTACAAGTCATGATCAACCATCAAAATGGTTACAGGCTATCAGGGACAGACACAAGGCACTATCAGCTTGACTTACAAAATATTGCTTCATACGTGCATTTTATGTAGGCTTACGCCATCTTTAGTAGCCATGGTATTCACCTGTTTCTTTCTAACCATTACCTACTTGTACACCTATAAGCTTTCCTTTTCTCTTTCCCACGTATGCTCTATCCTTTATCATCGGTTCCTTTGATTCCTTTGCGATGTTCTCTCCTCTTCGTCAAACGTGTTTTTCCTTCATTTCTTGCACGCCAACTTCTTCCTTGTTCACTTTTCCTGGCCCAACAAGTTGTGCCAATTGATCTGCTCGAAGGGCAGAGATATGTTGAGCTAGTAAATAATGAAGGTCAAGGAAATTACCTGGATCATTTATATAATATCATGGCATCAAATGAAGATTATATAAATCCAACAGCTGATGGGAAACTAATATAGTGGAGTGTAATCTCTTGCACATATGATTCAGGTGATGCCTTGTAGAATTGGTAGAACAAGCTACATGAAGTTTCCATGAGAAGATGCACCAAAATTACAAGATTTGTTTGAAGGATAGGAGCCAAAGAAATATGTTGTAAACATATGAATGATTACCTAACCTAGTGTCTTTTATGGTATAATTTGAATAAAATGTTACAAAATCATAACGATTGTATGCCTTGGACTATGTGCTGAAAGCTACGCCCGCAAGATGGTGGGGTACACATAAACAATATATCTCTAAATGGAAACAATGCAAATGATTAGTAGAGATTATATTTGGGGAGGATATCAGTTATGTTGATCAGACGTATACAGTACTGCCAAATATTGTAGACCATATTCAACATTGTCTCAATAAATGGCAAGAATATCCGTAATAGGAGTGGGTTCATCAATTCATCCACACTTTGGAAATGATACCAAGAAATTGGTACACATCAATTGAGTTGCGATAAGGAACTATTTCATGGGAAAATTTAGTTACAAGGTTCACCTATACATTTGAATTCACAAGTGAACATCCCACAATTGATGTTGCACTACAAATAATGAAGGAAAAGATATTTGAGGAAATCCCAGTCGCAACCACAAATTTCCGTCTATGCACCATGGAAACAAACAACTGGATGAAATGTTACAATATCAAAGGAGAGCCAGATGAATATGAGCCTCTTGAGATTAAAATACCTAAGTCATAAAGTATGCATGAAGTGGAAGGATCTGCTATGTCTAGTGACCAATTTCTAATTCCACTCAAGATCAAGAAAATCCATATTGGGTCGGTTGAAAATCCAAAGTTTGTCAATATTAGAGATTACTAGGACGATGGAACCATGGGAAAGATCACTAACTTATTGCATGAATTTTAGGATATGTTCCCTACAAAATTCTCTAAAATGAAATTCATAATCAAGGACCTTAGAGAAATGAAGATACCCTTGATTCCTGATGAAAAATCGATCAAACAACGACCTTATAGATTAAACCCATGTTATAAACAAAAAGTTAAGGTTGATCTAGATTGAATGCCAGAAGCATGTGTAATGGAACCTGTTGAAGAATCAGAATGGATCAGTCCAATTATAGTCCAAGACAAGAAAGCTTCAAGTGAAGTGATAATTTGTGTTGACTTAAGGAAATTAAATGATGCATGCTTGCATGATCCATTTTCGACTCCATTCATGGATGAAGTACTGAAGAATTTTGGGGGACAAGAAATGTATTCATTCACTGATAGATTCTCGAGCTACCATCATATAAGAATTGCACAAGAGTATCAATACATGAATAACTTTGAGATGGAGTGGGGATGCTACCAATACATGGTAATTCCCTTTGGACTCAAGAATGCACCTGCAACTTTCTCAAGAATTGTAGTTTCCGCATTTAAATATTTTATACACAAATTTATGGAAGTATACTTTGACGACTTGACAGTATTTAGTCTTGTAAAAGATCATATAAAAAGTATTAGAATGATGTTGGAATGATGCTTCCACTATCAAATTTCCCTAAATTTAAGGAAGTGTATTTTTTGTGCACATTTTGGAGCTCTGTTAGGCCATGTGGTCTATCATGATGGAATTTTGGTCGATCCACCCAAAATTTCAATAATCCTTGACTTACCACCACCTACCATGATTAATAGGTTAATAGAAACATTAGGGAATACATGATAATACAAAAAATTTATCAAGGGATATGCATAGGTGAATGCCCCAATGGAAAGACTCCTAAAAAATGACACAAAATTTTAGTGGATAAATGAAATTCAAAAGAGTCTGGACAAGTTAAAAATCAAGATGGCTACTGCATGTTCATGTAGATGCATCGTTTGTTGCACTTTGTGTATTACCAACCATTTAGGGGAAGGAGCGATTGATCACCCCATTGCTTTTGCTATAATGAATTTATCGACTATAAAGAAGAATTACACCACAAAAGAGAGGGAAGTGCTCACAATGGTATACGCGCTACAAAACGTTAGGCATTAGTTATTGGGTGGACATTTCAATATGCACACTCACCATTTTGCATTGAAATATTTGGTCAATCAGCCAGTTTTGGAGGATAATATATGTCGGTGGCTTCTCCTCTTCCAAGAATTTAATTTCGAGATAATTGTTAAACCCGATCGGTATAATTTGGGACCATACCACCTACCAAGGATTGAAAGTGGAGAAGAAACCACAAGCTTAGAATATAATATTTGTTATGATCAATTGTTTGTGATATATGTCTTTGATGATTAATATAAATATATCATACAGTTTTTGAGTATAGGTTATGCACCAACTGAGTTTACCATTGCATAAAAGAAACAGTTGGTAGTACAAGCTGCAGACTTCTAGTTGATTAATGGACAACTGTATAAAATGGGTCCTGATGAAATACTTTGACGTTGTGTTTTGGAACATGAGAGACCAAATATTTTAAGTGAAGCACATGCTGGTGTCGCAGGAGGACACTATGCAGTAAAAGAGACTATGCGCAAGATACTACATGCAAGGTTATGCTCGCCTAATATGCATACAGACACCCAAGATTATTGTCATAGTTTTTATATCTATCAAAGAACAGGGAAGCCATCCCAAAGGGATGAAATTACATTAGTACCACAAATAACATTACAGGAATTTGATGAATGGGTTGTTGACTTCATGGGACCTATTAGTCCAATAGGGAAATGTACACGAGCAAGGTATATTATCACTGTGATTGATTATCTGACTAGATGGGAAAAAAATTCACTAGTAAAGGATTGTACTGCTGTGACAACTGTAAAGTTCTTATTTGAAAATGTTTTCACAAGGTTTGGTTGACCAAAGATATTGATTAGTGATATAAGTACAAATTTTGTTAATCAATTGATTGAAGAACTAATCGATGAATTCTAGATACAACATATAAGAACAAATCCATATCACCCACATGAAAATGGAGCTGTTGAAATATTTAATAAGATTCTAGAAAATGTGCTAACAAAGGTTTACAATGCATGAAGAGATTATTGCGATAATAGGATCTACAACAGTGCATCAGAATATCACACAACATGCACAATGTTGATAGATCAAACACCATCTAGGTTGGTATATGGATAAGAAGTTGTCATGCCTATGGAATATATTGTACCAAGTTTGAGAGTTGTCATGATCATGGAAATGATAAATGTTGATGCTTTAGTAGAGAGATTACTTCAACTAGTTCATTTGGAGGAAGAACACTTTGTTGCAATATTTCACCAAAATGTAGAAAAGCAAAGACAAAAGGTATCGCATGATAGACACAATAAGAACAAGAAATTTAAAGTTGGATGTCTTGTTCTTATGTATGATAGTAAATTTTCAAGCATCCAGGGAAATTGCAAACACATTCGTTAGGACTTTATGTTTTTAAGGAAATTACTGAGGGATGAGCAGTGAAGTTAGAGAAACTAGATGGTACAGTGGTCTAAGGGCTCATAAATGGGATTCAATTGAAGCCTTATCTTGATAACTACGATTAAGTCGCAAGGAAAAAAAGAGAGAGGATGTAAAACAAGTCATAAGGGGTGCGACCAGATGTGTAAGAGGATGTAAATAAATTCACAAGGAGCGTGAAAAGAAGCTACTAGAGCTTGAAAAACAAAGCAGAATTACCATATGAAATAACAACGCCAAGAAACGATGTGATGGTGGCACAATAATTAAGTAAATTTTTGACAAGACTGATGTTAGTCCTTAAAATCCACAAACACCATGTGAATCTAAGTGTACTCTCAGTCATAATTACCATGATGTCACAACAAAAAGGGAGCGACATACTTGGAAGCATTAACATACTAACCCACAAAAGTTTCGATGTGATGAATCATGTTGTCATTATACTAATCAATGATGGCACGTGTGAATATTTGAGAAACTAAACACCTTGATAGGCCTTCTACTCTCTCATGTGTTTACCTCCTATAAATTTCCATAGCGAACTATTGAAGGAACACACAAAGATGAAGAATTATTGTTGGAGAAGTATGATGACTGTGCGCTTTAGTACTAGTTCCTTCGGGGGCCATGTGAGTGAAGTTGTTGTACCTATTATGGTTGAGAAAAATGGTGCTGGATATGTTCCACTAAGAATAGGGAGGCACCTACAAATTGAGCTAAATCCATTCCTCCTTCCACTAACATTATGGACCATCCTACAATGGAAGTGTTTTGGTTCTTGTAAAAGCAACATTGTCTTAGCACTGCTGAGAAAAAATCAAGTGAAGGTGGCTACAATCCGAGGACGAAATGAAATCCCAACAAATTCATCAGATAACAGTGTAGAAATAATTTCCATAGTGCATAATATCCATTGCTAAGACCCTCCGGTCTGAACTAGTGGTCAGATAGCAGAAAAAAAAAGCAGAGGCCACCAGCATCACCACCATTGCTACGAGGCGCTGAAAACATTAGCGGTGATGACACTTTCAAAAAAAAGATGAGTTAGAAGATTCCAATAAAGGAAGGTAAGGTGTTGATAGGATGACAGACCTCACCAGTAGTGAAACAAAGAAAAGAACTCAGTTTATAATGGATTTTCCAACTGCTGGGAGCCCCAAGGGTTAAAACAATGTTGCTTACTCATACAAAGATGGTGCAGCAGAAGGTTCTTAAGGGAGGAAGGAAAAACCTAGAATGATTTTTTGTTGAAGAAAAAAATGCAGACAATTAAAATCGGTTATATTGATAAGTCTCCCATTATGTCCATCCTAATAATTTGAAACAATAACTATATCTGATATTAGAAACAAGGAAAATAGTAACAGATGCTATAAAGAATGATAATAGAAGCATAAATATTTACAGCCATCATTCATCCTTTACATCATAATTTGCATGAGATAGTGGCGTCAATGGAGAAGGTCATGCCGAAACATGTCAGTTCTTACCTGGTGGAACAATTGAGGAATAAATAAGAAGAAGTGTGGGTAGAAACAAACAAAGTGCTGAAAATTGTGGAAGATTTTCAAAGAAAAATCAGCACAAGTAAAACCATGAAGGAATAGCTTCAAGTGACTCGGGACGAGCCACAAGTGAGTGTTAAGGGCATGTTGGGCCTAGGAATAGGAGGGAAGAATTCATTCAAAATTCTACCTAAGTGTGGAGAAACACTAAAGGAATATAAGAATGAGTTGCAACAGAAGTAGAGAAATAATAGATAGAAGAGAAAGGGAGTTGCGACGGTGACACTGAAAGGAAGGAAGAGGAAGATGCACCATAAGAGGAAGAGGCACTAGAAGAGGAATTCATGACATGAGGAAGAAGTGAGACAAGGGAGGGTATGACAGAATATTGACATTAGAAGGTGTGAAAGTAGCATAATGGCTAGAAAATTATAGTAAGGCGTAATGCTTGGAAAGTGACAGGCCTCAACGATCATGGGTATGAGATCAACTAGAGCTGGTAGAAACTACACGTGTGAAGGCATCTCTATAATTTAGGATGATAGTGCCTCCAGTTAGGTGTTACTAGAATAGGGAAGACAACCTACTGGATGGATATTGGAATTCGACTGAGAAAGCGACAGAACACTAGTCTGTTTTGAGTCTATATTGAGTCTGTATGAGTATTTGTTGAGTTTGTATTGAGTGTGTAATGAGGATATAAAAGAAGGAACCCAAGTTGTACATGGGTTAGCTCCCGGATGATCAAGCTCTATGATTAGATTTGAATTGTTAGACTCTTCATCTAGACTTGAATTAGACAAAAATATACTCCCAGTAGGGGAAACTATTAGGTTTTTGTTGATGTATGTGTATCGCTCAGTGCATTAGAGGAAAGGATCTGTAGTTGCATATGTAGAAGAGTAATAAAGTTTGAGTTGATCTAAGTTGTCTATGAATCACTAGTAGCGTAAAGTAGGAAGAGACAAGAGAGAAGATGAGAGAGCATGAGAGGGAGGAAGAGTCTGTAAAGAAAGAGAAGGAGATATTGAGAAGAGTTTGCTGCTTAGTGCACAGACGAAAGGTGCATCTATTTCCTCATTCCAGATGAAGAGAATCTTGTGGTTTTTTCCTGAATGGGTTTCCACATTATATCTTGTGTATATGTGTGAATGTTGAATGTGTTTAAAATATATGTGTATTTGTTGTATTGAATGAATAACTGTAGTTTTTCTTAGAAATTAAATAGATGTATATTGGTCGCATTGTATTAATTTATGGAATATGATTATGTTGCACAACCTATGTTGACACGATAAGCTTGCATAAGAGAAACTAGGTCGTGGCATAACTATAAGTCACAATGGACACAAATAATTCTCCCTCTGCCTCGTTGAGGCCCTTGGTAAAACGCCAAGGCACCAACAATTCTCCACCCAACTGCAGAAATGTGGTTCTGGAAGTTACCCATAAAAGGAAGATATCTCGGGTGATACAGCATATGTGTCACAGGTGATTTTCATTAAGATCTTCTCTGTTGGTCTGATATATTGGGCTTTGTTGTGTTGAACAGAAGGGACTAAACTTGGGTCAGGGTCCCTAGAGGATATGAGAGAAAACCTAGCAGTAAGGTTGGCTAATTGTGACTGGATTTGCATCATTCTGGAACCGATATATACAATAGGAGAGGATTCCAATTTCATAGCCAACTTGTCACATCCCCAATTAAATAATTTCCAAATAAGACTATTTGCAAATAATGTTTCACCAACCTACTAGTTCCATAGGTTGATATGCAGACATAAATTTTGTAATAAGGGGATATGGGACCCAAAAGGACTTTATTTTACCATATTCACATTTAAATGGGTCACATAAATGATTAATTCTCAGAAAATAAGGTGGCATGGATTCATGAAGACACTTGGAATCATGTTGAGCCTTTGGGTGACTATATTCCCTGCACACTTGGCATGATATTCAGCCAAATTCAAACACATGGTGAATGTAAAATTATTGGATGGTTATGTGGTGTCAAATATAATACAATGAGCCAAGGAATTCTAATTGGTAAAGAAGGATAACTCCCATGGAATAGAAGAGACTACAAGACAAGGTGTGCCACTTGGAAGGGTATTATATGCACTCTATGACAACAAATGATGGAAGATTTTATGAAAAGTATGACAAATTCAGACCTGATATTTGACATATGAAAAATATGACATGACAGGTCTAAAAATAGCCACCAATATTTAGAATTTGGGAGTTAGAGGAAACCATTCGAATTGGGGAAATAATTGGAGCATGAAGAGGAAGACAAGTGTCATGAGAGTTACTAAACCACTAAGATGAGTTGTAGGAAGCCCATGGAGGGAAATTAGACCTTAGGAGTACACATGAAGTTAATAAAAGTATTCATGATGAAGGATAATGTATTTTTGTTTTTTTTAATTGGCCTTTGTCATTTTGGAGAGCTTTTTCTTGTCTATTGAATGGTGAGTGTTCACTCTCCCCGCTTGTGAACCAATTTTGAGGGAGTTGGATTCCTTTCCAAGTTGGTTGATGAAAATTCCATTCATAAAAATCACGGGATATTAATCAAGGATTTTTATTTTCAGTTTGAAGTTCCATACATTCAAATTCTCATTTATCTCCCCATTTTCTCATTCCTTCTTTTCCATTCCCCCACACTCGCATTTGATGGCGCACTTGTTGGAGTGATTATTGTGACTTTTTAAGTAGAGTTGATTCCCAAGATTTTATTTATTATGAATGGATTTTAATATAATTTCCATATTATTTTTAAGTGGAAATATCAATAATACACATGTTAGACACTCACATTCCCATGATCTTGAATAGCTAGTTTTCATGGATTTGTCTTCAATATTGAAGTAGCTTTATATCATATTTGTATGAGGACAATTAGATGAATTTTATGATGATGGGGAAGAAATATATGATGTATGGATCTGTAGTATTATTTCCACATGATCTGTAAGTCTAAATATCAGATATACATGTATGAAAAGCTTGCATACTCATGCCCTTGTATTAGTAGTCTTCATGGATTTGGGCTTCAATATTGAAGTATTTTTATACCATATTTTTATGAGTGCTATTCTATGATTTGGATGGTGTTTTGAAAGAAATATATGATTTATTATTCTGTAATTTCATTTCCTTATGCTCTATGTCTCAAAATACAATAAAATGATTTGTGAAAAGCTTGCATTCCCATGCCATTGAGTCATTAGTTTCCATGACATTGGCTTCAATATTGAAGGAGTCTTGTATAATATTTATATGAGTGGTGTTCTCTGAGTTTGATGATTTTTTTACAGAAATATACTATGTGTTACTCTGTAATTTCTTTTTTCTATTCTCTGTGGGTCGAAATCCAAGAAATCCATATGTGAAACTCTTGCAATTACATGCTACTAATTCACTAGTTTTCATGCATTTGACTCCCATACTGAATGAGTTGTGTACAATACTTGTATGAGGGTATTTATATGGTGTTTAATAAAATTTTGGAAGAAAATTGTATTCTATATATGGTATCTATATTTCACATCCTAATCTGATCCCTTAACTCTACCTTTCATGTGTCAAAATCGTGCTAGTTATGCAATTTCCCCATAAGCAATTTCACTGAAAGTTATCAAACAAACGTGGAAATCTATAACCCATTTTCAGAAATAGTAACCATGTGTATTCAAAATACATGAGGTCTTATATAATTTCCCTTAATATTCTTACAAATTTGGGATGTTCGTACATGAGTTGGGAAGCCCAATTGGCCTACACCCTAGGGGTGATTTCATCACAATTTCCTAGTAATTTTTGGCATTTTTTTCATCAGACCAAAACAAGGTTTTAGAGATATAAAATATGATACAAAGTATCCATAAAATGCCTTTGGATTTTTTAATACTCTCCATACCTTCACCTTTAAAATTTGGTACCATTTGGTGAAAGTTGGAACCCCTAGAGTCATGATTAGTGAGGCTCCAATTTTGCCCAATTTGTAATTTTCTCTAAAATTCCAAAAATGGGACATTATAGTGATACTCAGAGCATGGTAGTGGAACCTATTGAATTTATGTATTATATATATGAATTTAAGAAATTCTTGAAGTCATATTTTGATGATATGACCAAGCAACTTATGCAAGAGTTCGAATTGGTGGTTGGACAACTTAGGGGTTAGATGGAAGAAAGGGGTAATAGAAGTTTCCATCATGGAGAGAAAAATTAGAACTTTCATTTTGAATACTTTTATGATTGGTTGAATGAATTTAGGAACAATAATTATAATTCTAATTCATTAAGTGACAATTAGGAATCCACAAGTTTGGAGGAGCATGAAATGAGACAAAATCATCCTAGTTGTGAAAAGAGCCTAGATACACCATTATAGAAAGAAACAGAGAATCATGAAGTGTAGAATCAATTAGTTCAAGGTGAATGTAGAGAAGAACATAAATAGGAAATTGAATACAAGCACACAATCCTTACTGATGGGGGTTGTGCAAATCAAAGAGAAACTATTGATGGATAGTTGAAATATGAAAGAGTACCTATTGATGGGTGCTCACAAATCTATGTTGGTGACATAGGGATCATATTTGAAACTTTTTATGAAATACAAAGTTCTCATAAGTATGAATATTAATACCTTATGACAGATAATGAAGAGCCGAGATCAACTTCCCCACCACTTGAGCTTAAATAAGTTGGTCAAATCAAGAAGCAAGAAGAAGAGGAGGCTCACTCCAATGAACCATCCTTCATTGAAGGGTATTTGAATATGAGTGAAATGAATCTGCATGACGCCCTTATCATACACAATGACACTAAATAATTGGTGTCAAATTCTTTTTGGAAAGTTTCTTCATTGGAGGATCCATCCTTCCTTGAAAACATGGAGAAGATTCAAAGAGAAATTTGCAACATCGAAGGTAATTTCATGTATTTGTTTTTTTATAGAAACGATTTGGTTGAACTTAATTAATGGTTACATGAAGAATACTTGAATAATAATTAGGATATTCATAATCTCAAAATTCAAAATGAACAACTTATTGAGATGATACAAGATACTTGTTCTTCCTCCTATGTTTCAGATTGTGATATGGTAGATTGCTTGGAGGATTCTCATGACATGATGGATCATGAGAAACATGAAAAATTGCAGTTTCTTGATGTGTTTCAAGATGATATTGATGAGATCCAATCACTAGTTGTGGTGGAGGAGGAACTTGAGTTGCCTCTTGAAAATGGTTACACAATTTTTGGAGAAGTGCATGATTCCACTACCTTGGAACCAACCTATGAGGAATGTTTTGCATTTTTTTGGGAAGTGCATGTTCCTACCCCTATGGATCCTTCACATGATGAAAATTTTGCACTTTATAATCCTTTGGGTTATTTTTTTATTTCTCCTACATCCTACACTTCCAAATTTTGCAGCATTTTCCCTAATGAAGTATGCGTGAAAGTTTTATTTTTATGGTTCCACATGAAGAGTATGGAATTTATATATATCCTTTTGATGATGACATGATTAGCAAACCATATTATTTAAATTTGCAGCACCATCCGTTATTACATTATGATGATTCACATCTACATGGATGCACCTATGGTATTCACTTGAGTCACTTGGAAACTCATGATTTTCCTTTCTCTTTCCCTAGTCCATTTGATGTTGGAGGAACTTCATCCCACACCTGGGTGAAGAGATATATGATTGAAGAAAAGTATTGTTGGAAGCAACATCCTTTCTTATTTCATGCTGATATACATATTCATGGGTGTATTGATGAGATTTCTTGGAGCAACTTAAAGTCTTCATGTTTTCTTTGCTCCTTATTTGGTTCATATTCCGGTGGAGGCTCTTCATCTACTTCTTGGATGAAAGAACACATGGTTTATTATCTTGATGAAAATTATATTATTTTGGATCAGCATTATGTGACATGGGATCCTCACCTATGCCATTGGGGAAGATCTGATATAGTACTTGATGCTTATTTGTATGGGCTACATGATGATCTACTTACTTGGATAAACAAGCACTTTCATGATTCTTTGATGAGGTACCTTATTGATGTACATTTGTATGATGGTGTTATGTTCTTTCATTATCTATATTTTGTACTCATGATTTTTGGAATGGTGAAATGAATGAAATGGGATCCTAGTATTGCTTGGTTTCATCTCACTTGGAGTAGCAATTCGAATGTTGGTTTGAGAAAGCAAACCAACATTCAGTTGTTTGATTTCATATTTGTATGGCAGTGTTCTAGTTTCCTATGTGGGAGACATTTTGAGAGATGGATTCAATTTTCACATGCTAGGTTTTCATGGAATTTAATAATCAACATTTCACACCATGTAGGTATCAGGATCATATCGGACCCTGTGATCATTTTTGGTCTCATTGGTTTCAATTTTGGGGGAAACGAGCAACAAAAGAAATTTAGTCACCACTTGAGAAGATGATTGTAATTAGAGTAGTGAAGAAACAAGCATGGTGGTTCCTCTCTAAAATTTTCTATGAATCTTAAGAAACTAAAAGTTTGGTAACTTAGTACAAAGTTCAAATAATTATACAAAAGAAAAAATGGGTGAAAGATCAGAAAAGGTTTCCAAAATATGGAGGCAAAGATTATTTTTAAAAATTTGGTTTTTATGGATTTGATTAATCCTTTTGGTGTTAGTGGTGATGTTATAGGATATATAAATATGTAGAATCCATATCTCTTTACTTTTGGGAACACAAAATTGCAATACGTAAGTGCCACTACTCAAATTGTAGCTAAAGACAATTAATGAGCAGAACCATAAGAGAGCACTTGGTGCAAGGGAAGGAGTACCAAATGAAGATGCCACCTAGGAATATGAAAATAAATTTGAACCATACAAACTTGGAATTTATTGATGATAAGAAAACTTGAGTGGAGAGGATTTTCATGTCCCCAATTAAATAATTTCCAAATAAGACTATTTGCAAATAATGTTTCACCAATCTACTAGTTCCCTAGGTTGAGCACGGGGGATTCGCTTGTTGACCAATATCCTATAACGTTAGTTCATATTGTTGTAGAAATTCTGACCAGCAATAGATTAATTTCACTCACAACAAATTACAATTGATCATGCAAAATTGTCAACAATGGAGACTGAAAATGGAGCTGTAACAAAAAATTATATTAACTCAGTGTACAATAGCCAACCCTGTAATAACATAGGTTGCTGAATATATAGAATACATCAATAGGTCGAATGCATAAGGATGCATCCAAAGCTAACATAAAGCAGGCTTACCCAAAATAGGCAAATCCCCCATAGGTGTAAAAAGATGATCCCAAATCTGTCATGAGGCTCACGAATTGGCAAGGGCACATGGGCAAGCTAATGAGTGGTGGAATGGAAGATCATACATGCTTTTACATGGAGGAAAGAGTGGAGGAGGAAGAGGCAACAAAGCTGATTCACCTCACCTAGTCTTGCTTTCCTATGTGCCTTAAAACACTGAAAAAGAAGAAAAAGAAGATAGGTACCTAGGAGGCCAGGAATAAAGCAGATTTGATTCCTAAGGATTTCCCAAGCGCTACATGAGTCAAAGATGGCAAGTTTGACCTCTATGGATAGGAAATTAGTAACTTGCACATGGTGGGACTCATGGACTAGGCAAATAAGACAAAAATAAATGAATTGATGTCCAAGTGGGTAAATACTATGGGTTGATTATTCTAACACCCCCCCTTAAGCCTGAATTTATGAGTAATAAATCAAAATATAGGGCCTAGAAACAAGGCTTAGTCACCCTTTTACATACTGCAAGTCCATATGAACCAAGGAAAGAGGCAAAGCCAACTTGGGAAAATCCTCCCTTAAACATGGACAGTAAAACAAAATTGTAGAATCTTGTCTCTACTCATGCTTTGACAGCATGATCAGCAATCCCTAGCAGTGATTTGAGATTGCTGAAGGTCTTCTCACAAAATGCTTTGGTGAAGATATCAGCTACTTGTTCTGAAGATGAACAGAAGAGTAGGTGAATGGTGCCATCATGCACAAGCTCTCTGATGTAGTGCATGTGAATCTCAATGTGTCTGGTTCTCTACTTCTGAACTGGATCTTTGCAGATTTGAATGGTACTCTGGTTATCATAGTAGATGGTATTTGAGTACTCAGGTTCGAAACCACACTCTCCAAGTAAACCCTGCAACCATAAACACTGAGTTGCTGCATTGACAACTCCTCTGTACTCAGCTTCTGTAGATGAGAGTGCAATGGCACTCTGTTTCTTGCTTGACCAGTTGATTGGCCCTTCTGCAAGCATAAACACATAACCTGAAGTGGAATTCCTGTCTATGCTATCACCTGCCCAATCACTGTCAGTAAAACCAATTAACTGAAGGTCAGAATTGGCTTTATAGAAAATCCCATGTGTCCTTGTTCCCTGAACAAAGCTAAGGATCCTCTTGGCTGCTTTCCAATGGATCTCATGGGGCTGATCCATGAATATAGAAGAAAAATTG
>LPNX010191994.1:0-14702 GCA_001517045.1 Pseudotsuga menziesii | reverse complement strand
TGGAGAAATATAGCTGCAGGGATTCAAAGCTGTTGGGACTCAGAGAAATCAGCTCATTTTCGATCTGATGTCCCCTCATCTCATCTGTATTTCCAAAAAGATCAGACAACTTCTCCCATACTTGATCCGGTGAAGTTAATCCATCGAGATGGAAAAGGAGGTCTCGGGAAATACTGAGACATAGGAGGCCATAAGCCTCATCTCTCCGATTGTGCCATTTGATCTTCTCTGCAGCTACACTGGGCTCTACTTATATTTCCATAGTCACCCTATAGAGGCCTTTCGCTCTCAACAAGATCTCCATATTTGCTTTCCATTCAAAATAGTTGAAGGGAGTCAAGATAGTTTTCTGTGAATCCATAGCTTTAGAAAATCTGTCCCGGCTGTCAGTAGAAGGCTCCCAGTCTTGATGTCGAACCTGCAAAACAATTTTTGAAGGAGAGTAATAACCTACAATGGATCTAATACCATGTAGAAATTCTGACCAGCAATAGATTAATTTCACTCACAACAAATTACAATTGATCATGCAAAATTGTCAACAATGGAGACTGAAAATGGAGCTGTAACACAAAATTATATTAACTCAGTGTACAATAGCCAACCATGTAATAATGTAGGTTGCTGAATATATAGAATACATCAATAGGTTGAATGCATAAGGAGGCATCCAAAGCTAGCATAAAGCAGGCTTACCCAAAATAGGCAAATCCCCCATAGGTGTAAAAAGTTGATCCCAAATCTGTCATGAGGCTCACGAATTGGCAAGGGTGCATGGGCAAGCTAATGAGTGGTGGAATGGAAGCTCATACATGCTTTTGCATGGAGAAAAAAGTGGAGGAGGAAGAGGCAACAAAGCTGATTCACCTCACCTAGTCTTGCTTTCCTATGTGCCTTAAAACACTGAAAAAGAAAGGAATAAAGCAGAAAAAGCAGATAGGCACCTAGGAGGCCAGGAATAAAGCAGATTTGATTCCTAAGGATTTCCCAAGCGCTACATGAGTCAAAGATGGCAAGTTTGACCTCTATGGATAGGCAATTAGCAACTTGCACATGGTGGGACTCATGGACTAGGCAAATAAGACAAAAATAAATGAATTAATGTCTAAGTGGGTAAATACTATGGGTTGATTATTCTAAAAATTGTGGGTGTTAAAATTATCATAAATTGAACCAATATATTGTAGGTATTGGGGGGATGAGGGGTTTAAGGTGGGGGTAGGTAGGGTGGTTTATAAGGATTGAGGTATAAAAAGGGGTGCGAAGGAGGTTTTAAGTATTGGGAGGGGGTTTCAAAAAAAAGAGTTTGGGTCAATATCTTTGGAAATTAAGGGTATTCTTTAATATCCCATGATCGCACGTGCTATTTGAGAGTCTCACTAATTGAAGTCCCTGTGAGGTTGAGATGGAGACATAAATTTTGTAATAAGGGGATATGGGACCCAAAAGTAATTTATTTTAACATAATCAAATTTAAATGGGTCACATAAATGATAAATTATAAGAAAATAAGGTGGCATGGATTCATTAAGACACTTGGAAACTTGTGGAGCCTTTGAGTGACTAGATTCCCCACACACTTGGCATGCCAGTCATCCAAATCCTAACACATGGGTAATGTAACATTATTGGATGGCTATGTGGTGTCAAATATAATATAATGAGACAAGGAATTATAATTGGTAAAGGAGGGTAACTCGCATGGAAGAGGAATAGAATAGAAGACAAGGTGTGCCACTTGGAAGGAGATTCTATGCACTCTATGACAACAAACGATGGAAGACTCAATGCCAAGTATGACAATCTCAAACCTGATTTATGAAATCTGAAAAATATAAAATGACAGGGATAAAAATAGCCACAAAGAGGTCTAATTTGGGAGTTAGAGGAAACCATTCGAATTGGGGAAAGAATTGGAGCAGGAAGAGGAAGACAAGTGTCATGAGAGTCAGTAAACCAATAAGAAGAGTTGGAGGAATCCAATGGAGGTAAATTAGGCCTTAGGATTCCACATGAAGCTAATAAAATTATTTAATGAGTAAGGAGAATGAATTTTTATCATTTTTTAATTGGCCTTTGGAATTTTCGAGAGCTTTTGCTTGTCCATTCCACAATGAGTGTTCACTCTCCCAGCTTGTGAACCAATTTTGAGGGAGTTGGATTCCTTTCCAAGTTGGTTGATGGAGAGGCCATTCATACATATCATGGAATATTAATGAAGTATTTTTATTTTCAGTTTTAATTTTTATACATTCTAATTCTCATGTATCTCCCCATTCTCTCATTCCTTCTTCTCCATTTCCCCACACTCACATTTGATGGCACACTTGTTGGAGTGATTCTTGCTCCTTGCTGAGGATAGTTGATTCCAAATATTTGATTCATGATGTATGGATATTTAATATCATTTACATATTTTATTTAAGTCTGAATATGAATAATACACATTCTATATACTCGCATTTCCATGTTCTTGAATAACTAGTTTCGATACATTTGGCTTAAATATTGAAGTAAATTTATATCATATTTGTATCAGGAAATTTATATGCATTTTATGATGATGGGGTAGAAATATATGATTTATGGATCTGTAATATTATTTCCACATGATATTTAACTATAAATATCAAATATACATGTATGAAAAGCTTGCATACGCATGCCCTTGTATCACTAGTCTTCATGGATTTTGGCTTCAATCTTGAAGTAGTTTTATACCAGATTTGTATGAGGGATATTATAGGATTTTGATGTGTTTGGGAATAAATATATGATTTATTACTCTGTAATTTAATTTCCTAATTCTTTGTGGCTTGAAATGGAATAAAATCATGTGTGAAAATCCTGCATTCCCATGCCATTGAGTCACTAGTTTTGATGACTTTGGCTTCAACTTTAAAGGAGTCTGGTGTCAGATTTTTATTAGTGATGTTCTATAAGTTTGATGATGTTTTTACAGCCATATATTATGTGTTAATATTTAATTTCCTATCCCTATTCTATTTGGGTCTAAATCCAAGAAATCCATATGTGAAACTCTTGCAATTCAATGCTACTAATTCACTAGTTTTCATGTATTTGACTCCCATACTGAATGAGTTGTATACAATAATTGTATGAGTGGATTTATATGGAGTTTAATAATATTGGGGAATAAATTTTTATTATGTATATGGTCTCTATATGTCACATCCTGATCTGATCCTTTAAATTTACCTTTCATATGTCAAAATCGAAATAGTTATGCAATTTCCCCATAAACAATTTCACTGAAAGTTATCAAACGAATGTGGAACTCTATAACCAGTTTGAAGAAATAACAAAAATGTGTAATGGAATTCCATGAGGTATTATATCAGTCCCCATACTCTTGTTACAAATTTTGTATGTTTGTACATGAGTTGGGAAGCCCAGTTGGCCTACACCCTAGGGAGGATTTCATCATATTTTCCTAGTAATTTTTGTCTTTTTCTTCATCATCCAAAAACAAGGTTGAAGAGGTATAAAGTATGATAAAAAGTATATATAAACCAACTTTGGATTTTTTAAGAATCACCATACCATGACCTTTCAAATTTGGTTCCATTTCGTGAAATTTGGAACCCTCTAGAGTCATGACTAGTTAAGCTCAAATTTTTCCCAATTTGTAATTTTCTCTGAAATTTCAAAAAGTGTCATTACACAATTCAAGAGCCTTGCTTTGTGACACAATATTTGGTGCATCAATAAGATCCATATGTGTAGAAAAAATGCTACAATAACCCATTATTTTTGTTCAACATTCGACATCTACAAACTTACTTTGGCCATCAACATCTTAAATCTTTGGTCGAAATCCCAAACAACTTATGTAGGAAATTGTTTAATTTCTTTAATATCTGTAATGCATTGCGACCCATATTTTGGATTTTTGAATTCATATATTAGTCCTTCATGCATTTTATGTAATGTTTTATGTCAGACCTCTATCATAACCATAGAGAATTTCATGTACCAATCGAATGGTCGACCCCTAATGCTTGTGATAATTTGAGCCTTGTTGATGGATTCATCTTGGACTCATTGCAAAGTCCACACAAATTTACATAGAAACTAATGTTTTTCAGATTCCTCTAACCCATTTCCATTAAATATTGGTAACTTAATATCATTCCTAACTATTATATTCATTCTAGACACTCCTTGGTTAGTGGGAATATTTTGTTTGTTGTTCCCATGACTACTGTTACTTTGATTAGAAAACCCAATCAGATATTCATTTCTAGATTTTACCTCCGGAAATGTACATGAGGTAGTGGGTATGGTGTACTTGCATGCTGTATATAAAGATTCTTCTTCCTCTTTTTCAAGTATAGGTTGGTATTCCTCTTCCTAGTCATAAGAACCTTTGTCAAACTGTGATTCCAAATCGTAGCCCTATGTTATGGCCATGTTGCCACTTCCTTTTCCATTTGTAGTCCTTCTCCTATTTCCTGATAGAAATATTATTCCACTTCTTAGACATCCACATTCTATTTCAGTCTCACTATCTAACCAGGAAACATCTCATCTTACTCTGCTCCATTTTTCCTGAAATTCTCTTGTGACATATCCTAGGTATTTATTCGCAAGTCCATATTCGTTAGAATCTATTTTTAATATCCCTTCTCATATACATGAATATTGATCCAAACCTTTAAATACTTCAAATAGTGACCTCTAGGTCCTTGAAAAAAATTTATTTCCGCCAAACTGTATGATTCTGTCATGTCAACAACAATTTCAGTGATGTATCCTTCCAAAATAATGTCAACCCAGAACTCAACCGCCATAGATATGGATTTTCTAGCACTTTTTAGTCGCTAAATCAACAAAGTACTCCAATCTATTGGTTCTCCCCATAGAAAGTTTCTCCACTGGGTTTCTAGCCTCAACAACCACTAATATAATGAAACAAGAAATTCACAAAAGAAAATATCATGAATATTTGTATAGAGGTATCGTTCCAACCACTCAGTTGGATTCAATTGAGATTCTTCATTTTATTTTTATGTAAATTATATTTCCATAGAATCCACCCAATCTTGAAGTTTTGGCCTCATTGGGTGCCACAACATATCCCCACTAAAATGGTTTACGATCCCAACAACATAAACATTTGTTGGATTTCTCCTCCAATAAACCCAGGTTCAAATCCTTGTTCATCAACAAAGACCTAGATATTGACCTTATAGAGAAGGGATTGACTAACAACACTTGTAATGCAGATGCAGTCTCACCTAAGATATCCTAATGGGGAACTTCCAGAACCAGGGTTCTACAGTTAGGTGGGGATTTCTACTCTCATTATACGTTATCACAACGCTTGACCGAAGCTAGGATTTAAACTTCTTATTCCTTATCTTTTAATTCAATATATCAATATATTATCACTCAACACATATCATAATAATCAACATAACAACCTTATTACAGATTCATTCAATAAGCAGTGCGACCGAAACATATGAGAGAATGTTCATAAATAAATGAAGAGTGACACATTTAGATTTACTTATTTACAACATACATGCAGAAAAAATAAGAACATTAATCAATGACACACAAAGACAACAATTAACATGGGAACCCATCTGGAGAAAACCGCAAAGGGGATATTGATCTGGCATGACAAATATATTAGCACATTTTGTCTGCACACTCAGTTTGTAGAATCTTATCTAGGTATTCTTTACAATTCATATAGACTTATCTTCTCTCATTCTCTCAGGTTTTAGGTATAGGTACTTACTCTCTCCTTCAACCCTTTATCGATCCATGCACAACCTGGATCATTCCTCTAGCTAACCAATTCTCCTCTTCTCTTCTCTAACAAACAATCAATACCAACATCAGTTCCACACACAATGTGGTTTCACCATTTTATAAGATTCTACCTATTCTAATCAACTGACTCCTTTCTGTTAGATGAAAGGATGTTATTTCTATTCTCATACATTCAGTTACAACTAAAAATATGAAATATAGGCCCATAAAACAATGATGTTTTATTACCAAAAGCGTGCTTTATTCTAACTAACTTCTTACCCATGATCAACCGATTTCTCCATTTCACTGCTCTACTCTTCTTTTGTCATGGCTTCTCTTATTGCCAATATTTTCATTGTGGATTCTCTTCCATCACAACTTCTCTTTTCCATTGTAGTTCCTCTTCTTTTGCAGCTTCTCTTTTATATCTTAGAACTAGATTATTTATCTTCCTAAGCATAATTCTGGTTGAATTATGCCTAAAGTTTCCTAGGTCCAACACTTGGGATGTACCACACGTACCGAAAGGAGTCCTTAAGCGCTCAGTGAATAATCATAATTCCTGAGCTACCCAACACTATTCTATTGTATAGAATTTGGGTCAGACTCTCTGTGTGATGTCAGCCTTCAAAGTGCTTCAGACTTGTCCCTCACAAAGGAAATCCTTGTTATATTCTTAGGGAGTTGTTGATACGAATGGCCCCAGTGTTTTCAAGTTCAAGAATAGTGATGTCAAACCTTGGTTACCTTACCATGTGGAACTATAACAAAACTCTGTGATTAGTATATATTTTTTCTTCCTTTTTGTGTCTAGACCATCTTTCAATGTATTTTTCTTCATTTTTTGGACAAAATGGAACAATTTCATGGGTTGGTACTATTTTAGGATTTTTTGTGTCCTTTTTTCAAAATATGGTGGAAATTATGTTGTAATTTTCACAGGATTTTGCACCTTGTTATGTGACAAGTTTTGTATTATGTTTTTCACCAGGTTTTGCACCTAGTTTTGCACCTAGTTTTGCACCTAGTTTGTGCACCTAGTTTGTACATCTACTCTTGTTGTGCCCCCTTTTATGTCCATATTTTCCTCCAATTTTACGCTCATGTTTTAGTCCACTTTTGCATCCTTTCTTACATCCTCTTTTGCATCCACTTCTGCTTCTTTTTTGCATCCCTTTTTGCATCTCCTCATGCATGAAGTTTTGTATCAAAGTTTACATCCTATTTTGAGTATGGTTTTCCATCTAGTTTTGTTTCACCCACTTTTCAATCCACTTTCAAATCCATTTTTTTCATCCACTTTTGCACCCAAATTTTCATCCCTTTTTCATCCCATTCTGCATCCATGTTTATGTACTTTTTTGCATCTACTATTGCATCCACTTTTGTCACGTCCCAATTCACACCCATTTTACTTTTCCACCCACTTTTGATTCAACTTTTGCATCCATGCTTTCATATTTTTTGCATCCAACTTTACATTACTTATTGCATCCCTTTATGCATCTATTTTTGCATCCACTTTTGCATCGGGTTTTGCGTTGGGTGTTACGTCTTCTTTTGCATCTACTTTTGTTGCATCCACTTTCACATCCAATTGTACTTCCATGGTTGTATCCACTTTTGCATCATTTTTTGCATCTACTTTTGCATCCCCTTTTGAATTCACTTTTGGTGCACCCCATTATGCACCCACTTTTGTGCCTACTTTTGTTGCATCCATGTTTGCATTTCTAATTTTTATCCACTTTTGCACCCAAGTGTTGAAGATGGCAATGAGGATAATGATTATGATATTGAGGATGGCGACGTTGATAATGATAATGTTGTTAATAATGAGGAAAATGATGACAATGATGATGACGATGGAAATTATGATGGTGATGATGCCAATGAAGATGTTAACGACGATTATGATGGAAATGAAATGAATGATGATGGTGGTGATGATGAAAATTACAATTATGACGAATAAAATGAGAATGATGATGTTGATCATCTTAAAAAATGAAGTTGTTATTTTTCATGCATAAATTGTATGTGTCCTACATGACCCTTTTCCAATAATCACATCTTTTGGGTAGATGATATTTCTTATGCCAAAGATAATGATGAATAACTGATTACAATGTCAATCATCATGATAACGTCAAGAAAAATGGAGACAATGATGACATGAATGCTGATTATGACAATGATGATGAATATTGTGCTAATCATGATGACAATAAAAATGATGTTGATGATGATGATGAGCATCATCATCATCATCATTTCCATCATTGTCATAATCAAAAACATCATCACTATCATTGTCATCTATTTCATCATCATCAGCATTTAAATCATATTTGATATGGTTACCATTTAAAGCATGCATAACAAGTGGGATATGGTTACAATTTTAAGCATGCAAAACTTATAACTATGATTGAGAACATTTTAATCTTGTATCTTGTAGTGAAGAAAAGATGATTTGATGAAGAAAGATAACAACATTATCAAAATATTAGGTTTCGTCGATTTGGCATCTTAGTTTTCTTTTCCTATTGTATAGGTAATCAAAAGTATTTTGATTTCGAGGGAAATGTGGGATAAGAAATTGATTTGGGGTGATTCGTTGAGGTCCTACATGCATCCTCCATGCATCATACCCTCTAGTGGGTAGCATTATATCCCTTGTACTTACAAAAACAAACTGGAATGCATGCATGACATATAGCATAAAAACACATTGTGGACAACAAAGACCATATAATATTGAACATAAATTTTAAAGGGATGTGATGATATTGCACAATTCCAAAGGTATGATTGTTCCTAAATATTTCATAGAGATTGAAAATTTGAAACAATTTGATAGATTATTGCATTAAGATAAATCTTCATCAAAGAACACACATCGTGTGCAAAATAAGTTTTATAACTATGTCATGGAATATCACATAGGTTTCAAACTTTGTAATCAATCACGGGATTTAAATTTTGAGTGAGCACAACAATAAAAGGTTAAACCCAATTATAAACAATCATGATAGGGCCTAGATAGTAAACTTCATGGTTAAACCTATCATTCCCAAGCCTCATTGTCGAAGCCAAAATCCATGGGTTCTAAGAATTGGAAAAGAGCATGGTAATCATCAACACTCAAGCAAAAGAAATGGGATATAGTCATATTGCTACACCAATGACACTTGTCCAAAATGTAAGAGTTCCCTTGCCAAAACCCTATGGTTATTTTTTGGTAAAATCAATTTTATTGAGCTAGGTATCCTAATATATGTTGTTATGCTATGCTTGCAATAAGTAATACGAGGAAATTTCCCATTTATTTGATTGAACTCAATAAAATCATCATCAATGGACATAGAGTAGGTGGTTGTTTGAGATTTGTTCATCTTTGATAAGAAAATAGGATGATTTTTTCAGCAAACACATGAGAAATATAACCTTCCCAGGACCAACCAGAGCTTGAACACAAATTTGTTCACTTTCATTTGTCTAAATACATTAAAGGTTTTATCTAGCACATTTGTTACCTTCTCATACCAATCCCCTTTGAACATCATTCATCAAATATTCAAATACACTGCACTTCTCTTTCTTGTGAGGTGCTTGAAAAACCCTACACCAAGCATATGGAGGGATTCCAGTAGCGAAATTGTTTTCTTAAAAAGAAGTAGGATATTCTTTCTGCACCTATTTTATCTAGTATAAAATACCTTCATTGTTGTCACCCCTAGGTTGGAAAGAAGAGATGGACAAGTTGGATCCTTGCTGATTTATTTCCATTTTAATCACTTTGTTGTTCAAAGTTTGCATAAAACCTGCAAACTTATGAAATTATTTAATCAAGTGACCCAACCTATCATAAGGTTTTTATAATGTGGAGTCCATTACAACTTTCCCATATAATTTGGTGATCATATACACTTAGTATCCTATTTCTTCCCAGCTGCATTGAGACTCCTTTCAAGCTTGAGGTATTAATGAATTTTGTGGATCTTTATCGCTTAGGAAAAAACAAAAAATATGACATGAAAGGATTAATGTAGAATACCAAAATGGTACCATTACCTGGACATATTGGTTTGGGGATCCAACCCAATATCCTTGAGAATATAGAATTGAATTCCTGTGCAGTCTTATTTTCTCTCGTTTGTATACCAATTAGCTAAGACAACAAGAAGTAGTTGTCAACCCTTTCACCCCACTTTTTTCTAAATACTTTCTTGAAATTTGACTAGCCTTAATACTTCCTACAACAAGATATTTGTACCAATAATGGGCCTTTCTCTCTAATGTCTATACAAAAACCTTCATCAGCAAATCTTCGTGCTCCACCTCAAAATATTCCATAAATTCTAAGAACATGTTTGGTGATCTTAAACTTACACAACACTGTTAGCCTAATATTTGGGAAACATCTTTCTATACCCAACAAGAGGATCATGTGGTTTCCCCTTAATGGTTGACAAATCCAATGGAGTGTATGCGGGGGAAATCCATCTTGCATCCATTTGATTAGTATTTGGAATTTTGACTAGAACTACAATGGGAAAAATACTAATAACTGAAACAACAGAAGAAGCATAATGAGGAGAAAATGAAACCATCAAAGATTGGGTAACTGCACTAGACAAAGTAGAGAGAACAATACTCATTGCTAAAGGGGTTGGAAAAATAATGTCACCCCTACTGTGATAGAAAAACTTTTATGGGTGCTCCAACATGGGTAACAAAACCTTAGTCAATTGTAGGTGAGTGCAACTCTTCAGGTCATCTAATGTGGTAACTTGAAATGAATGGAGTCACTATGCAAGATTAGAAAACTTTTACATGATCAATTCAATCTCACCGGATGTTATAGCCCAATGCATAGATATGCAGAGATTTGAAGAAGTCCCTGGTAGTGGTGCCAAAATATTTATAATCGGAAAAACACCAATAATGTCAATGGAATACAACCTATGCNCAATAAATCATAGTTGATAAATGGATAACGGTAAGAATTTTGGTGATAACATGTATTTAGGTATGGATAACTCATAGTTGTTTTTTATAATTGTTTATTTTGAATTTTAAATGACTACCATAAAATCAATCTACACAATACACATGTCTCAGCCTAGTCCATAGATAAAAAAACATAGATGGTAAGCCACTAAAATTCTAATATATTAACATCTATGAATGTAAATATCTTTTTCGCCACTCACCTCCTTTTAGCTTTTACAAAATTTACTTTAGAAGATTAAGAGCACCTTTTGTATCTTCGATATAAACTTATATATTGTCACCAATAGATAAAAGTTGATCAATCATAGCAATAGGGGTGGATCCAAGATAAGAAGGAAGCACCCATAAACCATTGATTACTCGAGAATATCCCTTATCAACGACCGATAGAATAAGAAAATGATTTACTTCCTGAAATGATATAGCATTTGGGTAATATTATATATAATGCGCTAGTTATTATATAACCTTAATAACGGGACTAGAAGACACAATAGTTATTTTCACTTGCAAAACACCTAGGCACAATGCATTATTTATTTTAGTTCTTACCCACCAGTATACATTTTCCTTTAATGAAACAATACACACAACTCACACGGATGAAGAACAAAAATCGAAAGCGGTTTTATTTTTTTCAAGAACAAAGATTGAAAGTAGATTACTTTCATTCTAGCACCAAGAAAAAATGGTATTTAAGGTCCTGTATCCATTTGGTCGTGTCTCTCAATTGGTAAAGAGTGAAAATGAGCGGTCCAGATGCCTTATTCTCCGTGTAGAGAAATTCCTTCCTAGGATCCTACTAGGCGGGCATAAACGAGAGCGATGTACATGTCCTATTGGAGGAAGAATCCATTGAAAGGTATTGCATCAATTATATATATTAAATTTCCCTCGGAAATTACCATGTATGCATTTATTTTATTTTTATTTTCATAATGTGGGAATTCACAGATCCTTTTTTTCTTTACAGTTCACAAATATTTAATTGTGGTTTTATTCTTTTGTGATTTTATCAACCCTAATCTACATCGGATCTGATGTTTTATGTGCATGTGAATATCATTATCACTAAGATGAATGAATAGGAACCAAGGACTCTTCATGTCGTGATGCTTTTGGTGATGTACTTGGCTTGAATTGAATACAATGTTTTATCCAACAGATATGATGTTTTATGTGGAGGTGAAGCACATTATCACCAAGATAAATGACACAGAACCAACACATATACAAGCTATGAATCTTTTGGTGATGTACTTGGATCAACCTGAATACAAGGTTTTATCCACAGGATCTGATGTTTTATTTGCATGTGAAGTTTGTTATCACTGAGATAAATGACTTGACACCAACACCTCTACAAGTCGTGAAGCTTTTGGTGATGTACTTGGATTGACCTGAATACAAAGTTTTATCCACTTATCATTGAAAAAACATAAATCTCTGTAAACATTTCAATGGAATCCTTAATACAATTATCATTAGGCAGTTAGGAAAATGCTTAAGAACAAATTGTGTTAAACTATTAGTATGAGAGATCGCTTGTCTCAGAAAAACATTTGGCATTAAATCTTGAAAAAAGTGGTCAGTATTTTAGAGAAATTTACAGGTTGCGAAAATTTAAGTAAGGTTTGGAAAAATTGGCACATGTTAACCCTTAAACCTTTGTAAATATAGTCTTTGTTACTGGATCAACCACCCCAGTGTGTAGGATCCACAGATCTGATACAAATCAAGATTGGATCTGCCTCAGATATACCATGGAAACGTATTCCCTGCAGAAGGAAGCATATCTTGGTCCCATGAAACAAATCTTGTGAAAAATAAAAAATTTCCTAAAATTTCAAATGGATCCTATGAAAAAGAAAACAATTCCCGCAACTTCCAGTGCTTCTATGATCCATTAATGCCCCCCCAAAAATATTTTTTAATGGAAAACACTAAACACACTAAACACACCTAATGGATAAAGGTGTAAACCCCATTCCTTCTCAATATACGATCCATATTTATGTCAAGATATGCTCTTAAACGATCCATATTTATGTCAAGATATGCTATTAAACGATCGAAAAACACTAAACACACCTAATGGATAAAAGTGTAAACCCCATTCCTTCTCAATATACTATCCATATTTATGTCAAGATATGCTCTTAAACTTTGATATATCAATATCAAGGTCTACTCAACATTTCTATTTGATATATATTTATGGTCAAGGGATATTGTCAATGACTAATCTATCTTTATGTACTATGTTGTTGGTCACTTCACCTACATTTTTATGTCATCTTTTCATAGCATTATAGAAAACCACTTTATTCCTTGTTGATAGGTACATGTGGATGTGGCTCACAAAAACACTCTTGTGAATTTCTTCAAGTTCATGCTGAAATGGTTTTTAAAATTATCAATTTCACAACTTATCAAATTATTAGTTATGGTACATGAAATATCTTTTCTGGCAATAACTTATAGTTCTACTCTTGTGTTTCCTAAATAGTTTTGTTTATTTATTCTATTTTTCTAGTTAGTACAAAAATATTTTTTCATTTTTTTGTACTTGTCATTTCCCCGCCGAATCCGGATCTTGGCCTTTCAAAAATATAGCGAATATGTATTGGTTTTTTCCAATGTGTATCCATAATCTGTTGTCATTTAGGACTTTCAGGGATCTCATCAAAGTGAAAACCAAATGAGCTTTTAGATGTGTTGTCATAATGGACACATTGGGACTCTACTATAAAACAATGACAAGATCCATAACGAACATATTGTATGGTAGCAGGTGGTGTTTTATCTTTCTTAATTATTCAAATAGATAGTATCCATATGTTCCCAGATGAGATATTTCATGTTAGGTGTCAACTAGAAATATTTCCCTGGTAATCACTTCAGCATGGGATACAGGTTCCCCACTTGTAAAATCATAAATACGCAAGCATTTATCTATGTGAGAACAAATAAAATAGCTGACACTTTGATCCACACAAACCTTAATTGCCTCACCAACATCTCCATCTTGTTTGAATGATCTTACAGGTTTACCATTAATCAGGCTTAACACCTTTATTGTTTTTAATCCTGTCCCACTGTAACAACAACTTTATTGGCAGGGTCTATTTTATGTTGTATTTTATTGTATAATGCACCCTATATAGTATATATCATGTGAAATCGGTAGCATATAGTTTCTTTGCTGTGAAAAACATTTCATTATTCAAAAAGAATGCTTCAACTCTGCCATGATGGCAACAAACTGTACCTGGTACTATTTGTTTCACTCATTCTCTTCTTCCTTCCCCTCCTTTACATCGACTCATTTTTGCGCCACATAGTGGTTGGTTGGTTAGAATTTCATTTGCAATACACAATTATTAGGCTATTTTTATTCCTAAAATTTTGTGTTTGAACACTTGGGAGAGGCATTTGCATAACATATTTTATCTTTTAGCTACACACTACATAGAGATCTATATTCATGTTGGTTTTATTCACATTGGATGATTAATTTGGGGTTTCAAATTTGATGGTGTGATCTAGGCTTTGGACAATGAAGTAATTTTGGGTAGATTCCATGCACTAATCGAAGAACTAGATTGTATTCTAGATGGCATGCCATATGATTGATTAGATATTTAAGATGAAGTCAAACAACAGGTGAGTATTTCCCATTGTCCAATATCCTCCTACTTAACTCCATGATACCAATGTTTTTCTTGTCGACAAGTCTTGGCACCCTACCCTACATCTCTTCAGTTTCTTTCACTAAGTCTTGGATTTGGACACTGTTATCCAACTTTTTGTGCCTTAAGTTGGGTTACCTAAGGAGCCGCCAGTTGACAGACTTGTTCAAAGTCTGATTCCAGTGTATCAGTTGATCCGTC